>CANUEZ040000198.1:4502500-4871880 GCA_948099385.1 Fasciola hepatica
GGCATTGAACGTATGCGAATCCATAGACCCTGTGGCACTACCGAAAAAGTCTATTGCATAGGCAGTTACAGATGGATTTGATCACGAGCTGAACATTCTCACATGAGAAGACGTCCTGGTTAGAACTGATCAACCGACAGATTGGGTCAGTCAAATCGTCATAGTGACAGAAGCGTGCAAAAACTACTTCACAATTGCATTGATCCGAAGCCACTAACAAAAAAACAAGAACTCAGCAGAGAGGGTTTGACGTCGTTCTACGATGATTCATTCATTCGCCATATATCTGGTATTGTTGAATATTACTTGTGTTATAATGGACAAGACGTGCATGGGTAATAGGTTGTTTATGCCAAGATAGCTTGTTCGGACATGAACAAAACAAACCAAACGTTACAAACATGCTCGTTTGCAAAGTGGCTGTCCCCGTTCACTTGAACACAGTGACCATCCGACGGGGAAGCTGTCGTGTGGTTCGCCTGTTGTTGCTCACCTTATCGCGTTCAGTCGCTTGGGCATAGCGGCAATGGTAATCCACGACGGACGACAGTTCCCTTTTCAGCAATCAACTACTTTCCAAGTAGTATATACGCTCACCACACTGGGAAAGATATGCTTCTGTTTTTGATGAGAAATCGGAAATGCTTCAAGGAGTGAGGGCATTGAATGTATGCGAATCCATAGAATCTGTGGCACTACCGAAAAAGTCTATTCCATAGGCAGTTACAGATGGATTTGATCACGAGCTGAACATTCTCACATGAGGAGACGTCCTGGTTAGAACTGATCAACCGACAGATTGGGTCAGTCAAATCGTCATAGTGACAGAAGCGTGCAAAAACTATATTTCACATTTGCATTGATCCGAAACCACTAACAACAAAAAAAGAACTCAGCAGAGAGGGTTTGACGTCGTTCTACGATGATTCATTCATTCGCCATATATCTGGTATTGTTGAATATTACTTGTGTTATAATGGACAAGACGTGCATGGGTAATAGGTTGTTTATGCCAAGATAGCTTGTTCGGACATGAACAAAACAAACCAAACGTTACAAACATGCTCGTTTGCAAAGTGGCTGTCCCCGTTCACTTGAACACAGTGACCATCCGACGGGGAAGCTGTCGTGTGGTTCACCTGTTGTTGCTCACCTTATCGCGTTCAGTCGCTTGGGCATAGCGGCAATGGTTATCCACGACGGACGACAGTTCCCTTTTCAGCAATCAACTACTTTCCAAGTAGTATATACGCTCACCACACTGGGAAAGATATGCTTCTGTTTTTGATGAGAAATCGGAAATGCTTCAAGGAGTGAGGGCATTGAACGTATGCGAATCCATAGAATATGTGGCACTACCGAAAAAGTCTATTCCATAGGCAGTTACAGATGGATTTGATCACGAGCTGAACATTCTCACATGAGAAGACGTCCTGGTTAGAACTGATCAACCGACAGATTGGGTCAGTCAAATCGTCATAGTGACAGAAGCGTGCAAAAACTACTTCACAATTGCATTGATCCGAAGCCACTAACAAAAAAACAAGAACTCAGCAGAGAGGGTTTGACGTCGTTCTACGATGATTCATTCATTCGCCATATATCTGGTATTGTTGAATATTACTTGTGTTATAATGGACAAGACGTGCATGGGTAATAGGTTGTTTATGCCAAGATAGCTTGTTCGGACATGAACGAAACAAACCAAACGCTACAAACATGCTCGTTTGCAAAGTGGCTGTCCCCGTTCACTTGAACACAGTGACCATCCGACGGGGAAGCTGTCGTGTGGTTCGCCTGTTGTTGCTCACCTTATCGCGTTCAGTCTCTTGGGCATAGCGGCAATGGTAATCAACGACGGACGACAGTTCCCTTTTGAGCAATCAACTACTTACCAAGTAGTATATACGCTCACCACACTGGGAAAGATATGCTTCTGTTTTTGATGAGAAATCGGAAATGCTTCAAGGAGTGAGGGCATTGAACGTATGCGAATCCATAGAATCTGTGGCACTACCGAAAAAGTCTATTGCATAGGCAGTTACAGATGGATTTGATCACGAGCTGAACATTCTCACATGAGAAGACGTCCTGGTTAGAACTGATCAACCGACAGATTGGGTCAGTCAAATCGTCATAGTGACAGAAGCGTGCAAAAACTATATTTCACATTTGCATTGATCGGAAACCACTAACAACAAAAAAAGAACTCAGCAGAGAGGGTTTGACGTCGTTCTACGATGATTCATTCATTCGCCATATATCTGGTATTGTTGAATATTACTTGTGTTATAATGGACAAGACGTGCATGGGTAATAGGTTGTTTATGCCAAGATAGCTTGTTCGGACATGAACGAAACAAACCAAACGCTACAAACATGCTCGTTTGCAAAGTGGCTGTCCCCGTTCACTTGAACACAGTGACCATCCGACGGGGAAGCTGTCGTGTGGTTCGCCTGTTGTTGCTCACCTTATCGCGTTCAGTCTCTTGGGCATAGCGGCAATGGTAATCAACGACGGACGACAGTTCCCTTTTCAGCAATCAACTACTTTCCAAGTAGTATATACGCTCACCACACTGGGAAAGATATGCTTCTGTTTTTGATGAGAAATCGGAAATGCTTCAAGGAGTGAGGGCATTGAACGTATGCGAATCCATAGAATCTGTGGCACTACCGAAAAAGTCTATTCCATAGGCAGTTACAGATGGATTTGATCACGAGCTGAACATTCTCACATGAGGAGACGTCCTGGTTAAAACTGATCAACCGACAGATTGGGTCAGTCAAATCGTCATAGTGACAGAAGCGTGCAAAAACTATATTTCACATTTGCATTGATCCGAAACCACTAACAACAAAAAAAGAACTCAGCAGAGAGGGTTTGACGTCGTTCTACGATGATTCATTCATTCGCCATATATCTGGTATTGTTGAATATTACTTGTGTTATAATGGACAAGACGTGCATGGGTAATAAGTTGTTTATGCCAAGATAGCTTGTTCGGACATGAACGAAACAAACCAAACGCTACAAACATGCTCGTTTGCAAAGTGGCTGTCCCCGTTCACTTGAACACAGTGACCATCCGACGGGGAAGCTGTCGTGTGGTTCGCCTGTTGTTGCTCACCTTATCGCGTTCAGTCTCTTGGGCATAGCGGCAATGGTAATCAACGACGGACGACAGTTCCCTTTTCAGCAATCAACTACTTACCAAGTAGTATATACGCTCACCACACTGGGAAAGATATGCTTCTGTTTTTGATGAGAAATCGGAAATGCTTCAAGGAGTGAGGGCATTGAACGTATGCGAATCCATAGACCCTGTGGCACTACCGAAAAAGTCTATTCCATAGGCAGTTACAGATGGATTTGATCACGAGCTGAACATTCTCACATGAGGAGACGTCCTGGTTAGAACTGATCAACCGACAGATTGGGTCAGTCAAATCGTCATAGTGACAGAAGCGTGCAAAAACTATATTTCACATTTGCATTGATCGGAAACCACTAACAACAAAAAAAGAACTCAGCAGAGAGGGTTTGACGTCGTTCTACGATGATTCATTCATTCGCCATATATCTGGTATTGTTGAATATTACTTGTGTTATAATGGACAAGACGTGCATGGGTAATAAGTTGTTTATGCCAAGATAGCTTGTTCGGACATGAACAAAACAAACCAAACGTTACAAACATGCTCGTTTGCAAAGTGGCTGTCCCCGTTCACTTGAACACAGTGACCATCCGACGGGGAAGCTGTCGTGTGGTTCACCTGTTGTTGCTCACCTTATCGCGTTCAGTCTCTTGGGCATAGCGGCAATGGTTATCCACGACGGACGACAGTTCCCTTTTCAGCAATCAACTACTTTCCAAGTAGTATATACGCTCACCACACTGGGAAAGATATGCTTCTGTTTTTGATGAGAAATCGGAAATGCTTCAGATAGTGAGGGCATTGAACGTATGCGAATCCATAGAACCTGTGGCACTACCGAAAAAGTCTATTCCATAGGCAGTTACAGATGGATTTGATCACGAGCTGAACATTCTCACATGAGAAGACGTCCTGGTTAAAACTGATCAACCGACAGATTGGGTCAGTCAAATCGTCATAGTGACAGAAGCGTGCAAAAACTACTTCACATTTGCATTGATCCGAAGCCACTAACAAAAAAACATGAACTCAGCAGAGAGGGTTTGACGTCGTTCTACGATGATTCATTCATTCGCCATATATCTGGTATTGTTGAATATTACTTGTGTTATAATGGACAAGACGTGCATGGGTAATAGGTTGTTTATGCCAAGATAGCTTGTTCGGACATGAACGAAACAAACCAAACGCTACAAACATGCTCGTTTGCAAAGTGGCTGTCCCCGTTCACTTGAACACAGTGACCATCCGACGGGGAAGCTGTCGTGTGGTTCGCCTGTTGTTGCTCACCTTATCGCGTTCAGTCGCTTGGGCATAGCGGCAATGGTAATCCACGACGGACGACAGTTCCCTTTTCAGAAATCAACTACTTACCAAGTAGTATATACGCTCACCACACTGGGAAAGATATGCTTCTGTTTTTGATGAGAAATCGGAAATGCTTCAAGGAGTGAGGGCATTGAACGTATGCGAATCCATAGAACCTGTGGCACTACCGAAAAAGTCTATTCCATAGGCAGTTACAGATGGATTTGATCACGAGCTGAACATTCTCACATGAGAAGACGTCCTGGTTAGAACTGATCAACCGACAGATTGGGTCAGTCAAATCGTCATAGTGACAGAAGCGTGCAAAAACTATATTTCACATTTGCATTGATCGGAAACCACTAACAACAAAAAAAGAACTCAGCAGAGAGGGTTTGACGTCGTTCTACGATGATTCATTCATTCGCCATATATCTGGTATTGTTGAATATTACTTGTGTTATAATGGACAAGACGTGCATGGGTAATAAGTTGTTTATGCCAAGATAGCTTGTTCGGACATGAACGAAACAAACCAAACGTTACAAACATGCTCGTTTGCAAAGTGGCTGTCCCCGTTCACTTGAACACAGTGACCATCCGACGGGGAAGCTGTCGTGTGGTTCGCCTGTTGTTGCTCACCTTATCGCGTTCAGTCGCTTGGGCATAGCGGCAATGGTAATCAACGACGGACGACAGTTCCCTTTTCAGCAATCAACTACTTACCAAGTAGTATATACGCTCACAACACTGGGAATGATATGCTTCTGTTTTTGATGAGAAATCGGAAATGCTTCAAGGAGTGAGGGCATTGAACGTATGCGAATCCATAAAACCTGTGGCACTACCGAAACAGTCTATTCCATAGGCAGTTACAGATGGATTTGATCACGAACTGAACATTCTCACATGAGAAGACGTCCTGGTTAGAACTGATCAACCGACAGATTGGGTCAGTCAAATCGTCATAGTGACAGAAGCGTGCAAAAACTACTTCACATTTGCATTGATCCGAAGCCACTAACAAAAAAACATGAACTCAGCAGAGAGGGTTTGACGTCGTTCTACGATGATTCATTCATTCGCCATATATCTGGTATTGTTGAATATTACTTGTGTTATAATGGACAAGACGTGCATGGGTAATAGGTTGTTTATGCCAAGATAGCTTGTTCGGACATGAACGAAACAAACCAAACGCTACAAACATGCTCGTTTGCAAAGTGGCTGTCCCCGTTCACTTGAACACAGTGACCATCCGACGGGGAAGCTGTCGTGTGGTTCGCCTGTTGTTGCTCACCTTATCGCGTTCAGTCGCTTGGGCATAGCGGCAATGGTAATCCACGACGGACGACAGTTCCCTTTTCAGAAATCAACTACTTACCAAGTAGTATATACGCTCACCACACTGGGAAAGATATGCTTCTGTTTTTGATGAGAAATCGGAAATGCTTCAAGGAGTGAGGGCATTGAACGTATGCGAATCCATAGAACCTGTGGCACTACCGAAAAAGTCTATTCCATAGGCAGTTACAGATGGATTTGATCACGAGCTGAACATTCTCACATGAGAAGACGTCCTGGTTAGAACTGATCAACCGACAGATTGGGTCAGTCAAATCGTCATAGTGACAGAAGCGTGCAAAAACTATATTTCACATTTGCATTGTTCGGAAACCACTAACAACAAAAAAAGAACTCAGCAGAGAGGGTTTGACGTCGTTCTACGATGATTCATTCATTCGCCATATATCTGGTATTGTTGAATATTACTTGTGTTATAATGGACAAGACGTGCATGGGTAATAAGTTGTTTATGCCAAGATAGCTTGTTCGGACATGAACGAAACAAACCAAACGTTACAAACATGCTCGTTTGCAAAGTGGCTGTCCCCGTTCACTTGAACACAGTGACCATCCGACGGGGAAGCTGTCGTGTGGTTCGCCTGTTGTTGCTCACCTTATCGCGTTCAGTCGCTTGGGCATAGCGGCAATGGTAATCAACGACGGAGGACAGTTCCCTTTTCAGCAATCAACTACTTACCAAGTAGTATATACGCTCACCACACTGAGAAAGATATGCTTCTGTTTTTGATGAGAAATCGGAAATGCTTCAAGGAGTGAGGGCATTGAACGTATGCGAATCCATAAAACCTGTGGCACTACCGAAACAGTCTATTCCATAGGCAGTTACAGATGGATTTGATCACGAACTGAACATTCTCACATGAGAAGACGTCCTGGTTAGAACTGATCAACCGACAGATTGGGTCAGTCAAATCGTCACAGTGACAGAAGCGTGCAAAAACTACTTCACATTTGCATTGATCCGAAACCACTAACAAAAAAAAAACATGAACTCAGCAGAGAGGGTTTGACGTCGTTCTACGATGATTCATTCATTCGCCATATATCTGGTATTGTTGAATATTACTTGTGTTATAATGGACAAGACGTGCATGGGTAATAGGTTGTTTATGCCAAGATAGCTTGTTCGGACATGAACGAAACAAACCAAACGTTACAAACATGCTCGTTTGCAAAGTGGCTGTCCCCGTTCACTTGAACACAGTGACCATCCGACGGGGAAGCTGTCGTGTGGTTCGCCTGTTGTTGCTCACCTTATCGCGTTCAGTCTCTTGGGCATAGCGGCAATGGTAATCCACGACGGACGACAGTTCCCTTTTCAGCAATCAACTACTTACCAAGTAGTATATACGCTCACCACACTGGGAAAGATATGCTTCTGTTTTTGATGAGAAATCGGAAATGCTTCAAGGAGTGAGGGCATTGAATGTATGCGAATCCATAGAATCTGTGGCACTACCGAAAAAGTCTATTCCATAGGCAGTTACAGATGGATTTGTTCACGAGCTGAACATTCTCACATGAGAAGACGTCCTGGTTAGAACTGATCAACCGACAGATTGGGTCAGTCAAATCGTCATAGTGACAGAAGCGTGCAAAAACTACTTCACATTTGCATTGATCCGAAGCCACTAACAAAAAAACATGAACTCAGCAGAGAGGGTTTGACGTCGTTCTACGATGATTCATTCATTCGCCATATATCTGGTATTGTTGAATATTACTTGTGTTATAATGGACAAGACGTGCATGGGTAATAGGTTGTTTATGCCAAGATAGTTTGTTCGGACATGAACAAAACAAACCAAACGTTACAAACATGCTCGTTTGCAAAGTGGCTGTCCCCGTTCACTTGAACACAGTGACCATCCGACGGGGAAGCTGTCGTGTGGTTCGCCTGTTGTTGCTCACCTTATCGCGTTCAGTCGCTTGGGCATAGCGGCAATGGTAATCCACGACGGACGACAGTTCCCTTTTCAGCAATCAACTACTTTCCAAGTAGTATATACGCTCACCACACTGGGAAAGATATGCTTCTGTTTTTGATGAGAAATCGGAAATGCTTCAAGGAGTGAGGGCATTGAACGTATGCGAATCCATAAAATCTGTGGCACTACCGAAAAAGTCTATTGCATAGGCAGTTACAGATGGATTTGATCACGAACTGAACATTCTCACATGAGAAGACGTCCTGGTTAGAACTGATCAACCGACAGATTGGGTCAGTCAAATCGTCATAGTGACAGAAGCGTGCAAAAACTACTTCACATTTGCATTGATCCGAAACCACTAACAACAAAAAAAGAACTCAGCAGAGAGGGTTTGAAGTCGTTCTACGATGATTCATTCATTCGCCATATATCTGGTATTGTTGAATATTACTTGTGTTATAATGGACAAGACGTGCATGGGTAATAGGTTGTTTATGCCAAGATAGCTTGTTCGGACATGAACAAAACAAACCAAACGTTACAAACATGCTCGTTTGCAAAGTGGCTGTCCCCGTTCACTTGAACACAGTGACCATCCGACGGGGAAGCTGTCGTGTGGTTCGCCTGTTGTTGCTCACCTTATCGCGTTCAGTCGCTTGGGCATAGCGGCAATGGTTATCCACGACGGACGACAGTTCCCTTTTCAGCAATCAACTACTTACCAAGTAGTATATACGCTCACCACACTGGGAAAGATATGCTTCTGTTTTTGATGAGAAATTGGAAATGCTTCAAGGAGTGAGGGCATTGAACGTATGCGAATCCATAGAACCTGTGGCACTACCGAAAAAGTCTATTCCATAGGCAGTTACAGATGGATTTGATCACGAGCTGAACATTCTCACATGAGAAGACGTCCTGGTTAGAACTGATCAACCGACAGATTGGGTCAGTCAAATCGTCATAGTGACAGAAGCGTGCAAAAACTATATTTCACATTTGCATTGATCCGAAACCACCAACAACAAAAAAACAAGAACTCAGCAGAGAGGGTTTGACGTCGTTCTACGATGATTCATTCATTCGCCATATATCTGGTATTGTTGAATATTACTTGTGTTATAATGGACAAGACGTGCATGGGTAATAGGTTGTTTATGCCAAGATAGTTTGTTCGGACATGAACAAAACAAACCAAACGTTACAAACATGCTCGTTTGCAACGTGGCTGTCCCCGTTCACTTGAACACAGTGACCATCCGACGGGGAAGCTGTCGTGTGGTTCGCCTGTTGTTGCTCACCTTATCGCGTTCAGTCGCTTGGGCATAGCGGCAATGGTAATCCACGACGGACGACAGTTCCCTTTTCAGCAATCAACTACTTTCCAAGTAGTATATACGCTCACCACACTGGGAAAGATATGCTTCTGTTTTTGATGAGAAATCGGAAATGCTTCAAGGAGTGAGGGCATTGAACGTATGCGAATCCATAAAATCTGTGGCACTACCGAAAAAGTCTATTGCATAGGCAGTTACAGATGGATTTGATCACGAGCTGAACATTCTCACATGAGAAGACGTCCTGGTTAGAACTGATCAACCGACAGATTGGGTCAGTCAAATCGTCATAGTGACAGAAGCGTGCAAAAACTACTTCACATTTGCATTGATCCGAAACCACTAACAACAAAAAAAGAACTCAGCAGAGAGGGTTTGACGTCGTTCTACGATGATTCATTCATTCGCCATATATCTGGTATTGTTGAATATTACTTGTGTTATAATGGACAAGACGTGCATGGGTAATAGGTTGTTTATGCCAAGATAGCTTGTTCGGACATGAACAAAACAAACCAAACGTTACAAACATGCTCGTTTGCAAAGTGGCTGTCCCCGTTCACTTGAACACAGTGACCATCCGACGGGGAAGCTGTCGTGTGGTTCGCCTGTTGTTGCTCACCTTATCGCGTTCAGTCGCTTGGGCATAGCGGCAATGGTTATCCACGACGGACGACAGTTCCCTTTTCAGCAATCAACTACTTACCAAGTAGTATATACGCTCACCACACTGGGAAAGATATGCTTCTGTTTTTGATGAGAAATTGGAAATGCTTCAAGGAGTGAGGGCATTGAACGTATGCGAATCCATAGAACCTGTGGCACTACCGAAAAAGTCTATTCCATAGGCAGTTACAGATGGATTTGATCACGAGCTGAACATTCTCACATGAGAAGACGTCCTGGTTAGAACTGATCAACCGACAGATTGGGTCAGTCAAATCGTCATAGTGACAGAAGCGTGCAAAAACTACTTCACATTTGCATTGATCCGAAACCACTAACAACAAAAAAAGAACTCAGCAGAGAGGGTTTGACGTCGTTCTACGATGATTCATTCATTCGCCATATATCTGGTATTGTTGAATATTACTTGTGTTATAATGGACAAGACGTGCATGGGTAATAGGTTGTTTATGCCAAGATAGTTTGTTCGGACATGAACAAAACAAACCAAACGTTACAAACATGCTCGTTTGCAACGTGGCTGTCCCCGTTCACTTGAACACAGTGACCATCCGACGGGGAAGCTGTCGTGTGGTTCGCCTGTTGTTGCTCACCTTATCGCGTTCAGTCGCTTGGGCATAGCGGCAATGGTAATCCACGACGGACGACAGTTCCCTTTTCAGCAATCAACTACTTTCCAAGTAGTATATACGCTCACCACACTGGGAAAGATATGCTTCTGTTTTTGATGAGAAATCGGAAATGCTTCAAGGAGTGAGGGCATTGAACGTATGCGAATCCATAAAATCTGTGGCACTACCGAAAAAGTCTATTGCATAGGCAGTTACAGATGGATTTGATCACGAGCTGAACATTCTCACATGAGAAGACGTCCTGGTTAGAACTGATCAACCGACAGATTGGGTCAGTCAACTCGTCATAGTGACAGAAGCGTGCAAAAACTACTTCACATTTGCATTGATCCGAAACCACTAACAACAAAAAAACATGAACTCAGCAGAGAGGGTTTGACGTCGTTCTACGATGATTCATTCATTCGCCATATATCTGGTATTGTTGAATATTACTTGTGTTATAATGGACAAGACGTGCATGGGTAATAGGTTGTTTATGCCAAGATAGCTTGTTCGGACATGAACAAAACAAACCAAACGTTACAAACATGCTCGTTTGCAAAGTGGCTGTCCCCGTTCACTTGAACACAGTGACCATCCGACGGGGAAGCTGTCGTGTGGTTCGCCTGTTGTTGCTCACCTTATCGCGTTCAGTCGCTTGGGCATAGCGGCAATGGTTATCCACGACGGACGACAGTTCCCTTTTCAGCAATCAACTACTTACCAAGTAGTATATACGCTCACCACACTGGGAAAGATATGCTTCTGTTTTTGATGAGAAATTGGAAATGCTTCAAGGAGTGAGGGCATTGAACGTATGCGAATCCATAGAACCTGTGGCACTACCGAAAAAGTCTATTCCATAGGCAGTTACAGATGGATTTGATCACGAGCTGAACATTCTCACATGAGAAGACGTCCTGGTTAGAACTGATCAACCGACAGATTGGGTCAGTCAAATCGTCATAGTGACAGAAGCGTGCAAAAACTACTTCACATTTGCATTGATCCGAAACCACTAACAACAAAAAAAGAACTCAGCAGAGAGGGTTTGACGTCGTTCTACGATGATTCATTCATTCGCCATATATCTGGTATTGTTGAATATTACTTGTGTTATAATGGACAAGACGTGCATGGGTAATAGGTTGTTTATGCCAAGATAGCTTGTTCGGACATGAACAAAACAAACCAAACGTTACAAACATGCTCGTTTGCAAAGTGGCTGTCCCCGTTCACTTGAACACAGTGACCATCCGACGGAGAAGCTGTCGTGTGGTTCGCCTGTTGTTGCTCACCTTATCGCGTTCAGTCTCTTGGGCATAGCGGCAATGGTAATCCACGACGGACGACAGTTCCCTTTTCAGCAATCAACTACTTTCCAAGTAGTATATACGCTCACCAAACTGGGAAAGATATGCTTCTGTTTTTGATGAAAAATCGGAAATGCTTCAAGGAGTGAGGGCATTGAATGTATGCGAATCCATAGAATCTGTGGCACTACCGAAAAAGTCTATTCCATAGGCAGTTACAGATGGATTTGATCACGAGCTGAACATTCTCACATGAGAAGACGTCCTGGTTAGAACTGATCAACCGACAGATTGGGTCAGTCAAATCGTCATAGTGACAGAAGCGTGCAAAAACTACTTCACATTTGCATTGATCCGAAACCACCAACAACAAAAAAACATGAACTCAGCAGAGAGGGTTTGACGTCGTTCTACGATGATTCATTCATTCGCCATATATCTGGTATTGTTGAATATTACTTGTGTTATAATGGACAAGACGTGCATGGGTAATAGGTTGTTTATGCCAAGATAGCTTGTTCGGACATGAACAAAACAAACCAAACGTTACAAACATGCTCGTTTGCAAAGTGGCTGTCCCCGTTCACTTGAACACAGTGACCATCCGACGGGGAAGCTGTCGTGTGGTTCGCCTGTTGTTGCTCACCTTATCGCGTTCAGTCTCTTGGGCATAGCGGCAATGGTAATCCACGACGGACGACAGTTCCCTTTTCAGCAATCAACTACTTTCCAAGTAGTATATACGCTCACCACACTGGGAAAGATATGCTTCTGTTTTTGATGAGAAATCGGAAATGCTTCAAGGAGTGAGGGCATTGAACGTATGCGAATCCATAGAATCTGTGGCACTACCGAAAAAGTCTATTCCATAGGCAGTTACAGATGGATTTGATCACGAGCTGAACATTCTCACATGAGAAGACGTCCTGGTTAGAACTGATCAACCGACAGATTGGGTCAGTCAAATCGTCATAGTGACAGAAGCGTGCAAAATCTACTTCACATTTGCATTGATCCGAAACCACTAACAACAAAAAAAGAACTCAGCAGAGAGGGTTTGACGTCGTTCTACGATGATTCATTCATGCGCCATATATCTGGTATTGTTGAATATTACTTGTGTTATAATGGACAAGACGTGCATGGGTAATAGGTTGTTTATGCCAAGATAGCTTGTTCGGACATGAACAAAACAAACCAAACGTTACAAACATGCTCGTTTGCAAAGTGGCTGTCCCCGTTCACTTGAACACAGTGACCATCCGACGGGGAAGCTGTCGTGTGGTTCGCCTGTTGTTGCTCACCTTATCGCGTTCAGTCTCTTGGGCATAGCGGCAATGGTAATCCACGACTGACGATGGTTCCCTTTTCAGCAATCAACTACTTTCCAAGTAGTATATACGCTCACCACACTGGGAAAGATATGCTTCTGTTTTTGATGAGAAATCGGAAATGCTTCAAGGAGTGAGGGCATTGAACGTATGCGAATCCATAGAATCTGTGGCACTACCGAAAAAGTCTATTCCATAGGCAGTTACAGATGGATTTGATCACGAGCTGAACATTCTCACATGAGAAGACGTCCTGGTTAGAACTGATCAACCGACAGATTGGGTCAGTCAAATCGTCATAGTGACAGAAGCGTGCAAAAACTATATTTCACATTTGCATTGATCGGAAACCACTAACAACAAAAAAAGAACTCAGCAGAGAGGGTTTGACGTCGTTCTACGATGATTCATTCATTCGCCATATATCTGGTATTGTTGAATATTACTTGTGTTATAATGGACAAGACGTGCATGGGTTATAGGTTGTTTATGCCAAGATAGCTTGTTCGGACATGAACAAAACAAACCAAACGTTACAAACATGCTCGTTTGCAAAGTGGCTGTCCCCGTTCACTTGAACACAGTGACCATCCGACGGGGAAGCTGTCGTGTGATTCGCCTGTTGTTGCTCACCTTATCGCGTTCAGTCCCTTGGGCATAGCGGCAATGGTAATCCACGACGGACGACAGTTCCCTTTTCAGCAATCAACTACTTTCCAAGTAGTATATACGCTCACCTTACTGGGAAAGATATGCTTCTGTTTTTGATGAGAAATCGGAAATGCTTCAAGGAGTGAGGGCATTGAACGTATGCGAATCCATAGAATCTGTGGCACTACCGAAAAAGTCTATTCCATAGGCAGTTACAGATGGATTTGATCACGAGCTGAACATTCTCACATGAGAAGACGTCCTGGTTAGAACTGATCAACCGACAGATTGGGTCAGTCAAATCGTCATAGTGACAGAAGCGTGCAAAAACTACTTCACATTTGCATTGATCCGAAACCACTAACAACAAAAAAACATGAACTCAGCAGAGAGGGTTTGACGTCGTTCTACGATGATTCATTCATTCGCCATATATCTGGTATTGTTGAATATTACTTGTGTTATAATGGACAAGACGTGCATGGGTAATAGGTTGTTTATGCCAAGATAGCTTGTTCGGACATGAACAAAACAAACCAAACGTTACAAACATGCTCGTTTGCAAAGTGGCTGTCCCCGTTCACTTGAACACAGTGACCATCCGACGGGGAAGCTGTCGTGTGATTCGCCTGTTGTTGCTCACCTTATCGCGTTCAGTCCCTTGGGCATAGCGGCAATGGTAATCCACGACGGACGACAGTTCCCTTTTCAGCAATCAACTACTTTCCAAGTAGTATATACGCTCACCACACTGGGAAAGATATGCTTCTGTTTTTGATGAGAAATCGGAAATGCTTCAAAGAGTGAGGGCATTGAACGTATGCGAATCCATAAAATCTGTGGCACTACCGAAAAAGTCTATTGCATAGGCAGTTACAGATGGATTTGATCACGAGCTGAACATTCTCACATGAGAAGACGTCCTGGTTAGAACTGATCAACCGACAGATTGGGTCAGTCAAATCGTCATAGTGACAGAAGCGTGCAAAAACTATTTCACATTTGCATTGATCCGAAACCACTAACAACAAAAAACAAGAACTCAGCAGAGAGGGTTTGACGTCGTTCTACGATGATTCATTCATTCGCCATATATCTGGTATTGTTGAATATTACTTGTGTTATAATGGACAAGACGTGCATGGGTTATAGGTTGTTTATGCCAAGATAGCTTGTTCGGACATGAACGAAACAAACCAAACGTTACAAACATGCTCGTTTGCAAAGTGGCTGTCCCCGTTCACTTGAACACAGTGACCATCCGACGGGGAAGCTGTCGTGTGGTTCGCCTGTTGTTGCTCACCTTATCGCGTTCAGTCCCTTGGGCATAGCGGCAATGGTAATCCACGACGGACGACAGTTCCCTTTTCAGCAATCAACTACTTTCCAAGTAGTATATACGCTCACCTTACTGGGAAAGATATGCTTCTGTTTTTGATGAGAAATCGGAAATGCTTCAAGGAGTGAGGGCATTGAACGTATGCGAATCCATAGAATCTGTGGCACTACCGAAAAAGTCTATTCCATAGGCAGTTACAGATGGATTTGATCACGAGCTGAACATTCTCACATGAGAAGACGTCCTGGTTAGAACTGATCAACCGACAGATTGGGTCAGTCAAATCGTCATAGTGACAGAAGCGTGCAAAAACTACTTCACATTTGCATTGATCCGAAACCACTAACAACAAAAAAACATGAACTCAGCAGAGAGGGTTTGACGTCGTTCTACGATGATTCATTCATTCGCCATATATCTGGTATTGTTGAATATTACTTGTGTTATAATGGACAAGACGTGCATGGGTAATAGGTTGTTTATGCCAAGATAGCTTGTTCGGACATGAACAAAACAAACCAAACGTTACAAACATGCTCGTTTGCAAAGTGGCTGTCCCCGTTCACTTGAACACAGTGACCATCCGACGGGGAAGCTGTCGTGTGATTCGCCTGTTGTTGCTCACCTTATCGCGTTCAGTCCCTTGGGCATAGCGGCAATGGTAATCCACGACGGACGACAGTTCCCTTTTCAGCAATCAACTACTTTCCAAGTAGTATATACGCTCACCACACTGGGAAAGATATGCTTCTGTTTTTGATGAGAAATCGGAAATGCTTCAAAGAGTGAGGGCATTGAACGTATGCGATTCCATAAAATCTGTGGCACTACCGAAAAAGTCTATTGCATAGGCAGTTACAGATGGATTTGATCACGAGCTGAACATTCTCACATGAGAAGACGTCCTGGTTAGAACTGATCAACCGACAGATTGGGTCAGTCAAATCGTCATAGTGACAGAAGCGTGCAAAAACTATTTCACATTTGCATTGATCCGAAACCACTAACAACAAAAAACAAGAACTCAGCAGAGAGGGTTTGACGTCGTTCTACGATGATTCATTCATTCGCCATATATCTGGTATTGTTGAATATTACTTGTGTTATAATGGACAAGACGTGCATGGGTTATAGGTTGTTTATGCCAAGATAGCTTGTTCGGACATGAACGAAACAAACCAAACGTTACAAACATGCTCGTTTGCAAAGTGGCTGTCCCCGTTCACTTGAACACAGTGACCATCCGACGGGGAAGCTGTCGTGTGGTTCGCCTGTTGTTGCTCACCTTATCGCGTTCAGTCTCTTGGGCATAGCGGCAATGGTAATCCACGACGGACGACAGTTCTCTTTTCAGCAATCAACTACTTTCCAAGTAGTATATACGCTCACCACACTGGGGAAGATATGCTTCTGTTTTTGATGAGAAATCGGAAATGCTTCAAGGAGTGAGGGCATTGAACGTATGCGAATCCATAGAATCTGTGGCACTACCAAAAAGTCTATTCCATAGGCAGTTACAGATGGATTTGATCACGAACTGAACATTCTCACATGAGAAGACGTCCTGGTTAGAACTGATCAACCGACAGATTGGGTCAGTCAAATCGTCATAGTGACAGAAGCGTGTAAAAACTATATTTCACATTTGCATTGATCCGAAACCACTAACAACAAAAAAAGAACTCAGCAGAGAGGGTTTGACGTCGTTCTACGATGATTCATTCATTCGCCATATATCTGGTATTGTTGAATATTACTTGTGTTATAATGGACAAGACGTGCATGGGTAATAGGTTGTTTATGCCAAGATAGCTTGTTCGGACATGAACAAAACAAACCAAACGTTACAAACATGCTCGTTTGCAAAGTGGCTGTCCCCGTTCACTTGAACACAGTGACCATCCGACGGGGAAGCTGTCGTGTGGTTCGCCTGTTGTTGCTCACCTTATCGCGTTCAGTCTCTTGGGCATAGCGGCAATGGTAATCCACGACTGACGATGGTTCCCTTTTCAGCAATCAACTACTTTCCAAGTAGTATATACGCTCACCACACTGGGAAAGATATGCTTCTGTTTTTGATGAGAAATCGGAAATGCTTCAAGGAGTGAGGGCATTGAACGTATGCGAATCCATAGAATCTGTGGCACTACCGAAAAAGTCTATTCCATAGGCAGTTACAGATGGATTTGATCACGAGCTGAACATTCTCACATGAGAAGACGTCCTGGTTAGAACTGATCAACCGACAGATTGGGTCAGTCAAATCGTCATAGTGACAGAAGCGTGCAAAAACTACTTCACATTTGCATTGATCCGAAACCACTAACAACAAAAAAACATGAACTCAGCAGAGAGGGTTTGACGTCGTTCTACGATGATTCATTCATTCGCCATATATCTGGTATTGTTGAATATTACTTGTGTTATAATGGACAAGACGTGCATGGGTAATAGGTTGTTTATGCCAAGATAGCTTGTTCGGACATGAACAAAACAAACCAAACGTTACAAACATGCTCGTTTGCAAAGTGGCTGTCCCCGTTCACTTGAACACAGTGACCATCCGACGGGGAAGCTGTCGTGTGGTTCGCCTGTTGTTGCTCACCTTATCGCGTTCAGTCTCTTGGGCATAGCGGCAATGGTAATCCACGACGGACGACAGTTCCCTTTTCAGCAATCAACTACTTTCCAAGTAGTATATACGCTCACCACACTGGGAAAGATATGCTTCTGTTTTTGATGAGAAATCGGAAATGCTTCAAAGAGTGAGGGCATTGAACGTATGCGAATCCATAAAATCTGTGGCACTACCGAAAAAGTCTATTGCATAGGCAGTTACAGATGGATTTGATCACGAGCTGAACATTCTCACATGAGAAGACGTCCTGGTTAGAACTGATCAACCGACAGATTGGGTCAGTCAAATCGTCATAGTGACAAAAGCGTGCAAAAACTATTTCACATTTGCATTGATCCGAAACCACTAACAACAAAAAACAAGAACTCAGCAGAGAGGGTTTGACGTCGTTCTACGATGATTCATTCATTCGCCATATATCTGGTATTGTTGAATATTACTTGTGTTATAATGGACAAGACGTGCATGGGTTATAGGTTGTTTATGCCAAGATAGCTTGTTCGGACATGAACAAAACAAACCAAACGTTACAAACATGCTCGTTTGCAAAGTGGCTGTCCCCGTTCACTTGAACACAGTGACCATCCGACGGGGAAGCTGTCGTGTGGTTCGCCTGTTGTTGCTCACCTTATCGCGTTCAGTCTCTTGGGCATAGCGGCAATGGTAATCCACGACGGACGACAGTTCTCTTTTCAGCAATCAACTACTTTCCAAGTAGTATATACGCTCACCACACTGGGGAAGATATGCTTCTGTTTTTGATGAGAAATCGGAAATGCTTCAAGGAGTGAGGGCATTGAACGTATGCGAATCCATAGAATCTGTGGCACTACCGAAAAAGTCTATTCCATAGGCAGTTACAGATGGATTTGATCACGAACTGAACATTCTCACATGAGAAGACGTCCTGGTTAGAACTGATCAACCGACAGATTGGGTCAGTCAAATCGTCATAGTGACAGAAGCGTGCAAAAACTACTTCACATTTGCATTGATCCGAAACCACCAACAACAAAAAAACATGAACTCAGCAGAGAGGGTTTGACGTCGTTCTACGATGATTCATTCATTCGCCATATATCTGGTATTGTTGAATATTACTTGTGTTATAATGGACAAGACGTGCATGGGTAATAGGTTGTTTATGCCAAGATAGCTTGTTCGGACATGAACAAAACAAACCAAACGTTACAAACATGCTCGTTTGCAAAGTGGCTGTCCCCGTTCACTTGAACACAGTGACCATCCGACGGGGAAGCTGTCGTGTGGTTCGCCTGTTGTTGCTCACCTTATCGCGTTCAGTCTCTTGGGCATAGCGGCAATGGTAATCCACGACGGACGACAGTTCCCTTTTCAGCAATCAACTACTTTCCAAGTAGTATATACGCTCACCACACTGGGGAAGATATGCTTCTGTTTTTGATGAGAAATCGGAAATGCTTCAAGGAGTGAGGGCATTGAACGTATGCGAATCCATAGAACCTGTGGCATTACGAAAAAGTCTATTCCATAGGCAGCTACAGATGGATTTGATCACGAGCTGAACATTCTCACATGAGAAGACGTCCTGGTTAGAACTGATCAACCGACAGATTGGGTCAGTCAAATCGTCATAGTGACAGAAGCGTGCAAAAACTATATTTCACATTTGCATTGATCCGAAACCACTAACAACAAAAAAACATGAACTCAGCAGAGAGGGTTTGACGTCGTTCTACGATGATTCATTCATTCGCCATATATCTGGTATTGTTGAATATTACTTGTGTTATAATGGACAAGACGTGCATGGGTAATAGGTTGTTTATGCCAAGATAGCTTGTTCGGACATGAACGAAACAAACCAAACGCTACAAACATGCTCGTTTGCAAAGTGGCTGTCCCCGTTCACTTGAACACAGTGACCATCCGACGGAGAAGCTGTCGTGTGGTTCGCCTGTTGTTGCTCACCTTATCGCGTTCAGTCTCTTGGGCATAGCGGCAATGGTAATCCATGACTGACGACAGTTCCCTTTTCAGCAATCAACTACTTTCCAAGTAGTATATACGCTCACCACACTGGGAAAGATATGCTTCTGTTTTTGATGAGAAATCGGAAATGCTTCAAGGAGTGAGGGCATTGAACGTATGCGAATCCATAGAACCTGTGGCACTACCGAAAAAGTCTATTCCATAGGCAGTTACAGATGGATTTGATCACGAACTGAACATTCTCACATGAGAAGACGTCCTGGTTAGAACTGATCAACCGACAGATTGGGTCAGTCAAATCGTCATAGTGACAGAAGCGTGCAAAAACTACTTCACATTTGCATTGATCCGAAACCACTAACAACAAAAAAAGAACTCAGCAGAGAGGGTTTGACGTCGTTCTACGATGATTCATTCATTCGCCATATATCTGGTATTGTTGAATATTACTTGTGTTATAATGGACAAGACGTGCATGGGTAATAGGTTGTTTATGCCAAGATAGCTTGTTCGGACATGAACAAAACAAACCAAACGTTACAAACATGCTCGTTTGCAAAGTGGCTGTCCCCGTTCACTTGAACACAGTGACCATCCGACGGGGAAGCTGTCGTGTGGTTCGCCTGTTGTTGCTCACCTTATCGCGTTCAGTGTCTTGGGCATAGCGGCAATGGTAATCCACGACGGACGACAGTTCCCTTTTCAGCAATCAACTACTTTCCAAGTAGTATATACGCTCACCACACTGGGAAAGATATGCTTCTGTTTTTGATGAGAAATCGGAAATGCTTCAAGGAGTGAGGGCATTGAA
Organism: Fasciola hepatica; assembly: GCA_948099385.1. Classification (NCBI taxonomy): domain Eukaryota; kingdom Metazoa; phylum Platyhelminthes; class Trematoda; order Plagiorchiida; family Fasciolidae; genus Fasciola; species Fasciola hepatica. The sequence goes on from CANUEZ040000198.1 coordinate 4,522,959, forward strand.
CGTATGCGAATCCATAGAATCTGTGGCACTACCAAAAAGTCTATTCCATAGGCAGTTACAGATGGATTTGATCACGAGCTGAACATTCTCACATGAGGAGACGTCCTGGTTAGAACTGATCAACCGACAGATTGGGTCAGTCAAATCGTCATAGTGACAGAAGCGTGCAAAAACTACTTCACATTTGCATTGATCCGAAACCACCAACAACAAAAAAACATGAACTCAGCAGAGAGGGTTTGACGTCGTTCTACGATGATTCATTCATTCGCCATATATCTGGTATTGTTGAATATTACTTGTGTTATAATGGACAAGACGTGCATGGGTAATAGGTTGTTTATGCCAAGATAGCTTGTTCGGACATGAACAAAACAAACCAAACGTTACAAACATGCTCGTTTGCAAAGTGGCTGTCCCCGTTCACTTGAACACAGTGACCATCCGACGGGGAAGCTGTCGTGTGGTTCGCCTGTTGTTGCTCACCTTATCGCGTTCAGTCTCTTGGGCATAGCGGCAATGGTAATCCACGACGGACGACAGTTCCCTTTTCAGCAATCAACTACTTTCCAAGTAGTATATACGCTCACCACACTGAGAAAGATATGCTTCTGTTTTTGATGAGAAATCGAAAATGCTTCAAGGAGTGAGGGCATTGAACGTATGCGAATCCATAGAACCTGTGGCACTACCGAAAAAGTCTATTCCATAGGCAGTTACAGATGGATTTGATCACCAGCTGAACATTCTCACATGAGAAGACGTCCTGGTTAGAACTGATCAACCGACAGATTGGGTCAGTCAACTCGTCATAGTGACAGAAGCGTGCAAAAACTACTTCACATTTGCATTGATCCGAAACCACTAACAACAAAAAAACATGAGCTCAGCAGAGAGGGTTTGACGTCGTTCTACGATGATTCATTCATTCGCCATATATCTGGTATTGTTGAATATTACTTGTGTTATAATGGACAAGACGTGCATGGGTAATAGGTTGTTTATGCCAAGATAGCTTGTTCGGACATGAACAAAACAAACCAAACGTTACAAACATGCTCGTTTGCAAAGTGGCTGTCCCCGTTCACTTGAACACAGTGACCATCCGACGGGGAAGCTGTCGTGTGGTTCGCCTGTTGTTGCTCACCTTATCGCGTTCAGTCTCTTGGGCATAGCGGCAATGGTAATCCACGACGGACGACAGTTCCCTTTTCAGCAATCAACTACTTTCCAAGTAGTATATACGCTCACCACACTGAGAAAGATATGCTTCTGTTTTTGATGAGAAATCGGAAATGCTTCAAGGAGTGAGGGCATTGAACGTATGCGAATCCATAGAATCTGTGGCACTACCAAAAAAGTCTATTCCATAGGCAGTTACAGATGGATTTGATCACGAGCTGAACATTCTTACATGAGAAGACGTCCTGGTTAGAACTGATCAACCGACAGATTGGGTCAGTCAAATCGTCATAGTGACAGAAGCGTGCAAAAACTACTTCACATTTGCATTGATCCGAAACCACCAACAACAAAAAAACATGGACTCAGCAGAGAGGGTTTGACGTCGTTCTACGATGATTCATTCATTCGCCATATATCTGGTATTGTTGAATATTACTTGTGTTATAATGGACAAGACGTGCATGGGTAATAGGTTGTTTATGCCAAGATAGCTTGTTCGGACATGAACAAAACAAACCAAACGTTACAAACATGCTCGTTTGCAAAGTGGCTGTCCCCGTTCACTTGAACACAGTGACCATCCGACGGGGAAGCTGTCGTGTGGTTCGCCTGTTGTTGCTCACCTTATCGCGTTCAGTCTCTTCGGCATAGCGGCAATGGTAATCCACGACGGACGACAGTTCCCTTTTCAGCAATCAACTACTTTCCAAGTAGTATATACGCTCACCACACTGGGAAAGATATGCTTCTGTTTTTGATGAGAAATCGGAAATGCTTCAAGGAGTGAGGGCATTGAACGTATGCGAATCCATAGAATCTGTGGCACTACCGAAAAAGTCTATTCCATAGGCAGTTACAGATGGATTTGATCACGAGCTGAACATTCTCACATGAGAAGACGTCCTGGTTAGAACTGATCAACCGACAGATTGGGTCAGTCAAATCGTCATAGTGACAGAAGCGTGCAAAAACTACTTCACATTTGCATTGATCCGAAACCACTAACAACAAAAAAACATGAACTCAGCAGAGAGGGTTTGACGTCGTTCTACGATGATTCATTCATTCGCCATATATCTGGTATTGTTGAATATTACTTGTGTTATAATGGACAAGACGTGCATGGGTAATAGGTTGTTTATGCCAAGATAGCTTGTTCGGACATGAACAAAACAAACCAAACGTTACAAACATGCTCGTTTGCAAAGTGGCTGTCCCCGTTCACTTGAACACAGTGACCATCCGACGGGGAAGCTGTCGTGTGGTTCGCCTGTTGTTGCTCACCTTATCGCGTTCAGTCTCTTGGGCATAGCGGCAATGGTAATCCACGACGGACGACAGTTCCCTTTTCAGCAATCAACTACTTTCCAAGTAGTATATACGCTCACCACACTGGGAAAGATATGCTTCTGTTTTTGATGAGAAATCGGAAATGCTTCAAGGAGTGAGGGCATTGAACGTATGCGAATCCATAGAATCTGTGGCACTACCGAAAAAGTCTATTCCATAGGCAGTTACAGATGGATTTGATCACGAGCTGAACATTCTCACATGAGAAGACGTCCTGGTTAGAACTGATCAACCGACAGATTGGGTCAGTCAAATCGTCATAGTGACAGAAGCGTGCAAAAACTACTTCACATTTGCATTGATCCGAAACCACTAACAACAAAAAAACATGAACTCAGCAGAGAGGGTTTGACGTCGTTCTACGATGATTCATTCATTCGCCATATATCTGGTATTGTTGAATATTACTTGTGTTATAATGGACAAGACGTGCATGGGTAATAGGTTGTTTATGCCAAGATAGCTTGTTCGGACATGAACAAAACAAACCAAACGTTACAAACATGCTCGTTTGCAAAGTGGCTGTCCCCGTTCACTTGAACACAGTGACCATCCGACGGGGAAGCTGTCGTGTGGTTCGCCTGTTGTTGCTCACCTTATCGCGTTCAGTCTCTTGGGCATAGCGGCAATGGTAATCCACGACGGACGACAGTTCCCTTTTCAGCAATCAACTACTTTCCAAGTAGTATATACGCTCACCACACTGAGAAAGATATGCTTCTGTTTTTGATGAGAAATCGAAAATGCTTCAAGGAGTGAGGGCATTGAACGTATGCGAATCCATAGAACCTGTGGCACTACCGAAAAAGTCTATTCCATAGGCAGTTACAGATGGATTTGATCACCAGCTGAACATTCTCACATGAGAAGACGTCCTGGTTAGAACTGATCAACCGACAGATTGGGTCAGTCAACTCGTAATAGTGACAGAAGCGTGCAAAAACTACTTCACATTTGCATTGATCCGAAACCACTAACAACAAAAAAACATGAACTCAGCAGAGAGGGTTTGACGTCGTTCTACGATGATTCATTCATTCGCCATATATCTGGTATTGTTGAATATTACTTGTGTTATAATGGACAAGACGTGCATGGGTAATAGGTTGTTTATGCCAAGATAGCTTGTTCGGACATGAACAAAACAAACCAAACGTTACAAACATGCTCGTTTGCAAAGTGGCTGTCCCCGTTCACTTGAACACAGTGACCATCCGACGGGGAAGCTGTCGTGTGGTTCGCCTGTTGTTGCTCACCTTATCGCGTTCAGTCTCTTGGGCATAGCGGCAATGGTAATCCACGACGGACGACAGTTCCCTTTTCAGCAATCAACTACTTTCCAAGTAGTATATACGCTCACCACACTGAGAAAGATATGCTTCTGTTTTTGATGAGAAATCGAAAATGCTTCAAGGAGTGAGGGCATTGAACGTATGCGAATCCATAGAATCTGTGGCACTACCAAAAAAGTCTATTCCATAGGCAGTTACAGATGGATTTGATCACGAGCTGAACATTCTTACATGAGAAGACGTCCTGGTTAGAACTGATCAACCGACAGATTGGGTCAGTCAAATCGTCATAGTGACAGAAGCGTGCAAAAACTACTTCACATTTGCATTGATCCGAAACCACCAACAACAAAAAAACATGAACTCAGCAGAGAGGGTTTGACGTCGTTCTACGATGATTCATTCATTCGCCATATATCTGGTATTGTTGAATATTACTTGTGTTATAATGGACAAGACGTGCATGGGTAATAGGTTGTTTATGCCAAGATAGCTTGTTCGGACATGAACAAAACAAACCAAACGTTACAAACATGCTCGTTTGCAAAGTGGCTGTTCCCGTTCACTTGAACACAGTGACCATCCGACGGGGAAGCTGTCGTGTGGTTCGCCTGTTGTTGCTCACCTTATCGCGTTCAGTCTCTTGGGCATAGCGGCAATGGTAATCCACGACGGACGACAGTTCCCTTTTCAGCAATCAACTACTTTCCAAGTAGTATATACGCTCACCACACTGGGAAAGATATGCTTCTGTTTTTGATGAGAAATCGGAAATGCTTCAAGGAGTGAGGGCATTGAACGTATGCGAATCCATAGAATCTGTGGCACTACCGAAAAAGTCTATTCCATAGGCAGTTACAGATGGATTTGATCACGAGCTGAACATTCTCACATGAGAAGACGTCCTGGTTAGAACTGATCAACCGACAGATTGGGTCAGTCAAATCGTCATAGTGACAGAAGCGTGCAAAAACTACTTCACATTTGCATTGATCCGAAACCACTAACAACAAAAAAAACAAGAACTCAGCAGAGAGGGTTTGACGTCGTTCTACGATGATTCATTCATTCGCCATATATCTGGTATTGTTGAATATTACTTGTGTTATAATGGACAAGACGTGCATGGGTAATAGGTTGTTTATGCCAAGATAGCTTGTTCGGACATGAACAAAACAAACCAAACGTTACAAACATGCTCGTTTGCAAAGTGGCTGTCCCCGTTCACTTGAACACAGTGACCATCCGACGGGGAAGCTGTCGTGTGGTTCGCCTGTTGTTGTTCACCTTATCGCGTTCAGTCTCTTGGGCATAGCGGCAATGGTAATCCACGACGGACGACAGTTCCCTTTTCAGAAATCAACTACTTTCCAAGTAGTATATACGCTCACCACACTGGGAAAGATATGCTTCTGTTTTTGATGAGAAATCGGAAATGCTTCAAGGAGTGAGGGCATTGAACGTATGCGAATCCATAGAACCTGTGGCACTACCAAAAAGTCTATTCCATAGGCAGTTACAGATGGATTTGATCACGAGCTGAACATTCTCACATGAGAAGACGTCCTGGTTAGAACTGATCAACCGACAGATTGGGTCAGTCAAATCGTCATAGTGACAGAAGCGTGCAAAAACTACTTCACATTTGCATTGATCCGAAACCACTAACAACAAAAAAACATGAACTCAGCAGAGAGGGTTTGACGTCGTTCTACGATGATTCATTCATTCGCCATATATCTGGTATTGTTGAATATTACTTGTGTTATAATGGACAAGACGTGCATGGGTAATAGGTTGTTTATGCCAAGATAGCTTGTTCGGACATGAACAAAACAAACCAAACGTTACAAACATGCTCGTTTGCAAAGTGGCTGTTCCCGTTCACTTGAACACAGTGACCATCCGACGGGGAAGCTGTCGTGTGGTTCGCCTGTTGTTGCTCACCTTATCGCGTTCAGTCTCTTGGGCATAGCGGCAATGGTAATCCACGACGGACGACAGTTCCCTTTTCAGCAATCAACTACTTTCCAAGTAGTATATACGCTCACCACACTGGGAAAGATATGCTTCTGTTTTTGATGAGAAATCGGAAATGCTTCAAGGAGTGAGGGCATTGAACGTATGCGAATCCATAGAACCTGTGGCACTACCAAAAAGTCTATTCCATAGGCAGTTACAGATGGATTTGATCACGAGCTGAACATTCTCACATGAGGAGACGTCCTGGTTAGAACTGATCAACCGACAGATTGGGTCAGTCAAATCGTCATAGTGACAGAAGCGTGCAAAAACTATATTTCACATTTGCATTGATCGGAAACCACTAACAACAAAAAAAGAACTCAGCAGAGAGGGTTTGACGTCGTTCTACGATGATTCATTCATTCGCCATATATCTGGTATTGTTGAATATTACTTGTGTTATAATGGACAAGACGTGCATGGGTAATAGGTTGTTTATGCCAAGATAGCTTGTTTGGACATGAACAAAACAAACCAAACGTTACAAACATGCTCGTTTGCAAAGTGGCTGTCCCCGTTCACTTGAACACAGTGACCATCCGACGGAGAAGCTGTCGTGTGGTTCGCCTGTTGTTGCTCACCTTATCGCGTTCAGTCTCTTGGGCATAGCGGCAATGGTAATCCACGACGGACGACAGTTCCCTTTTCAGCAATCAACTACTTTCCAAGTAGTATATACGCTCACCACACTGGGAAAGATATGCTTCTGTTTTTGATGAGAAATCGGAAATGCTTCAAGGAGTGAGGGCATTGAACGTATGCGAATCCATAGAACCTGTGGCACTACCAAAAAGTCTATTCCATAGGCAGTTACAGATGGATTTGATCACGAGCTGAACATTCTCACATGAGGAGACGTCCTGGTTAGAACTGATCAACCGACAGATTGGGTCAGTCAAATCGTCATAGTGACAGAAGCGTGCAAAAACTACTTCACATTTGCATTGATCCGAAACCACTAACAACAAAAAAAGAACTCAGCAGAGAGGGTTTGACGTCGTTCTACGATGATTCATTCATTCGCCATATATCTGGTATTGTTGAATATTACTTGTGTTATAATGGACAAGACGTGCATGGGTAATAGGTTGTTTATGCCAAGATAGCTTGTTCGGACATGAACAAAACAAACCAAACGTTACAAACATGCTCGTTTGCAAAGTGGCTGTTCCCGTTCACTTGAACACAGTGACCATCCGACGGGGAAGCTGTCGTGTGGTTCGCCTGTTGTTGCTCACCTTATCGCGTTCAGTCTCTTGGGCATAGCGGCAATGGTAATCCACGACGGACGACAGTTCCCTTTTCAGCAATCAACTACTTTCCAAGTAGTATATACGCTCACCACACTGGGAAAGATATGCTTCTGTTTTTGATGAGAAATCGGAAATGCTTCAAGGAGTGAGGGCATTGAACGTATGCGAATCCATAGAATCTGTGGCACTACCGAAAAAGTCTATTCCATAGGCAGTTACAGATGGATTTGATCACGAGCTGAACATTCTCACATGAGAAGACGTCCTGGTTAGAACTGATCAACCGACAGATTGGGTCAGTCAAATCGTCATAGTGACAGAAGCGTGCAAAAACTACTTCACATTTGCATTGATCCGAAACCACTAACAACAAAAAAACATGAACTCAGCAGAGAGGGTTTGACGTCGTTCTACGATGATTCATTCATTCGCCATATATCTGGTATTGTTGAATATTACTTGTGTTATAATGGACAAGACGTGCATGGGTAATAGGTTGTTTATGCCAAGATAGCTTGTTCGGACATGAACAAAACAAACCAAACGTTACAAACATGCTCGTTTGCAAAGTGGCTGTCCCCGTTCACTTGAACACAGTGACCATCCGACGGGGAAGCTGTCGTGTGGTTCGCCTGTTGTTGCTCACCTTATCGCGTTCAGTCTCTTGGGCATAGCGGCAATGGTAATCCACGACGGACGACAGTTCCCTTTTCAGAAATCAACTACTTTCCAAGTAGTATATACGCTCACCACACTGGGAAAGATATGCTTCTGTTTTTGATGAGAAATCGGAAATGCTTCAAGGAGTGAGGGCATTGAACGTATGCGAATCCATAGAACCTGTGGCACTACCAAAAAGTCTATTCCATAGGCAGTTACAGATGGATTTGATCACGAGCTGAACATTCTCACATGAGGAGACGTCCTGGTTAGAACTGATCAACCGACAGATTGGGTCAGTCAAATCGTCATAGTGACAGAAGCGTGCAAAAACTACTTCACATTTGCATTGATCCGAAACCACTAACAACAAAAAAACATGAACTCAGCAGAGAGGGTTTGACGTCGTTCTACGATGATTCATTCATTCGCCATATATCTGGTATTGTTGAATATTACTTGTGTTATAATGGACAAGACGTGCATGGGTAATAGGTTGTTTATGCCAAGATAGCTTGTTCGGACATGAACAAAACAAACCAAACGTTACAAACATGCTCGTTTGCAAAGTGGCTGTTCCCGTTCACTTGAACACAGTGACCATCCGACGGGGAAGCTGTCGTGTGGTTCGCCTGTTGTTGCTCACCTTATCGCGTTCAGTCTCTTGGGCATAGCGGCAATGGTAATCCACGACGGACGACAGTTCCCTTTTCAGCAATCAACTACTTTCCAAGTAGTATATACGCTCACCACACTGGGAAAGATATGCTTCTGTTTTTGATGAGAAATCGGAAATGCTTCAAGGAGTGAGGGCATTGAACGTATGCGAATCCATAGAACCTGTGGCACTACCAAAAAGTCTATTCCATAGGCAGTTACAGATGGATTTGATCACGAGCTGAACATTCTCACATGAGGAGACGTCCTGGTTAGAACTGATCAACCGACAGATTGGGTCAGTCAAATCGTCATAGTGACAGAAGCGTGCAAAAACTATATTTCACATTTGCATTGATCGGAAACCACTAACAACAAAAAAAGAACTCAGCAGAGAGGGTTTGACGTCGTTCTACGATGATTCATTCATTCGCCATATATCTGGTATTGTTGAATATTACTTGTGTTATAATGGACAAGACGTGCATGGGTAATAGGTTGTTTATGCCAAGATAGCTTGTTTGGACATGAACAAAACAAACCAAACGTTACAAACATGCTCGTTTGCAAAGTGGCTGTCCCCGTTCACTTGAACACAGTGACCATCCGACGGAGAAGCTGTCGTGTGGTTCGCCTGTTGTTGCTCACCTTATCGCGTTCAGTCTCTTGGGCATAGCGGCAATGGTAATCCACGACGGACGACAGTTCCCTTTTCAGCAATCAACTACTTTCCAAGTAGTATATACGCTCACCACACTGGGAAAGATATGCTTCTGTTTTTGATGAGAAATCGGAAATGCTTCAAGGAGTGAGGGCATTGAACGTATGCGAATCCATAGAATCTGTGGCACTACCGAAAAAGTCTATTCCATAGGCAGTTACAGATGGATTTGATCACGAGCTGAACATTCTCACATGAGGAGACGTTCTGGTTAGAACTGATCAACCGACAGATTGGGTCAGTCAAATCGTCATAGTGACAGAAGCGTGCAAAAACTACTTCACATTTGCATTGATCCGAAACCACTAACAACAAAAAAAGAACTCAGCAGAGAGGGTTTGACGTCGTTCTACGATGATTCATTCATTCGCCATATATCTGGTATTGTTGAATATTACTTGTGTTATAATGGACAAGACGTGCATGGGTAATAGGTTGTTTATGCCAAGATAGCTTGTTCGGACATGAACAAAACAAACCAAACGTTACAAACATGCTCGTTTGCAAAGTGGCTGTTCCCGTTCACTTGAACACAGTGACCATCCGACGGGGAAGCTGTCGTGTGGTTCGCCTGTTGTTGCTCACCTTATCGCGTTCAGTCTCTTGGGCATAGCGGCAATGGTAATCCACGACGGACGACAGTTCCCTTTTCAGCAATCAACTACTTTCCAAGTAGTATATACGCTCACCACACTGGGAAAGATATGCTTCTGTTTTTGATGAGAAATCGGAAATGCTTCAAGGAGTGAGGGCATTGAACGTATGCGAATCCATAGAACCTGTGGCACTACCAAAAAGTCTATTCCATAGGCAGTTACAGATGGATTTGATCACGAGCTGAACATTCTCACATGAGAAGACGTCCTGGTTAGAACTGATCAACCGACAGATTGGGTCAGTCAAATCGTCATAGTGACAGAAGCGTGCAAAAACTACTTCACATTTGCATTGATCCGAAACAACTAACAACAAAAAAAGAACTCAGCAGAGAGGGTTTGACGTCGTTCTACGATGATTCATTCATTCGCCATATATCTGGTATTGTTGAATATTACTTGTGTTATAATGGACAAGACGTGCATGGGTAATAGGTTGTTTATGCCAAGATAGCTTGTTCGGACATGAACAAAACAAACCAAACGTTACAAACATGCTCGTTTGCAAAGTGGCTGTCCCCGTTCACTTGAACACAGTGACCATCCGACGGGGAAGCTGTCGTGTGGTTCGCCTGTTGTTGCTCACCTTATCGCGTTCAGTCTCTTGGGCATAGCGGCAATGGTAATCCACGACTGACGACAGTTCCCTTTTCAGCAATCAACTACTTTCCAAGTAGTATATACGCTCACCACACTGGGAAAGATATGCTTCTGTTTTTGATGAGAAATCGGAAATGCTTCAAGGAGTGAGGGCATTGAACGTATGCGAATCCATAGAATCTGTGGCACTACCAAAAAAGTCTATTCCATAGGCAGTTATAGATTGATTTGATCACGAGCTGAACATTCTCACATGAGAAGACGTCCTGGTTAGAACTGATCAACCGACAGATTGGGTCAGTCAAATCGTTATAGTGAAAAAAGCGTGCAAAAACTATTTCACATTTGCATTGATCCAAAACCACTAACAACAAAAAAAGAACTCAGCAGAGAGGGTTTGACGTCGTTCTACGATGATTCATTCATTCGCCATATATCTGGTATTGTTGAATATTACTTGTGTTATAATGGACAAGACGTGCATGGGTAATAGGTTTTTTATGCCAAGATAGCTTGTTCGGACATGAACAAAACAAACCAAACGTTACAAACATGCTCGTTTGCAAAGTGGCTGTCCCCGTTCACTTGAACACAGTGACCATCCGACGGAGAAGCTGTCGTGTGGTTCGCCTGTTGTTGCTCACCTTATCGCGTTCAGTCTCTTGGGCATAGCGGCAATGGTAATCCACGACGGACGACAGTTCCCTTTTCAGCAATCAACTACTTTCCAAGTAGTATATACGCTCACCACACTGGGAAAGATATGCTTCTGTTTTTGATGAGAAATCGGAAATGCTTCAAGGAGTGAGGGCATTGAACGTATGCGAATCCATAGAACCTGTGGCACTACCGAAAAAGTCTATTCCATAGGCAGTTACAGATGGATTTGATCACGAGCTGAACATTCTCACATGAGAAGACGTCCTGGTTAGAACTGATCAACCGACAGATTGGGTCAGTCAAATCGTCATAGTGACAGAAGCGTGCAAAAACTACTTCACATTTGCATTGATCCGAAACCACCAACAACAAAAAAACATGAACTCAGCAGAGAGGGTTTGACGTCGTTCTACGATGATTCATTCATTCGCCATATATCTGGTATTGTTGAATATTACTTGTGTTATAATGGACAAGACGTGCATGGGTAATAGGTTGTTTATGCCAAGATAGCTTGTTCGGACATGAACAAAACAAACCAAACGTTACAAACATGCTCGTTTGCAAAGTGGCTGTCCCCGTTCACTTGAACACAGTGACCATCCGACGGGGAAGCTGTCGTGTGGTTCGCCTGTTGTTGCTCACCTTATCGCGTTCAGTCTCTTGGGCATAGCGGCAATGGTAATCCACGACTGACGACAGTTCCCTTTTCAGAAATCAACTACTTTCCAAGTAGTATATACGCTCACCACACTGGGAAAGATATGCTTCTGTTCTTGATGAGAAATCGGAAATGCTTCAAGGAGTGAGGGCATTGAACGTATGCGAATCCACAGAACCTGTGGCACTACCGAAAAAGTCTATTCCATAGGCAGTTACAGATGGATTTGATCACGAGCTGAACATTCTCACATGAGAAGACGTCCTGGTTAGAACTGATCAACCGACAGATTGGGTCAGTCAAATCGTCATAGTGACAGAAGCGTGCAAAAACTACTTCACATTTGCATTGATCCGAAACCACTAACAACAAAAAAAGAACTCAGCAGAGAGGGTTTGACGTCGTTCTACGATGATTCATTCATTCGCCATATATCTGGTATTGTTGAATATTACTTGTGTTATAATGGACAAGACGTGCATGGGTAATAGGTTGTTTATGCCAAGATAGCTTGTTCGGACATGAACAAAACAAACCAAACGTTACAAACATGCTCGTTTGCAAAGTGGCTGTCCCCGTTCACTTGAACACAGTGACCATCCGACGGGGAAGCTGTCGTGTGGTTCGCCTGTTGTTGCTCACCTTATCGCGTTCAGTCTCTTGGGCATAGCGGCAATGGTAATCCACGACGGACGACAGTTCCCTTTTCAGCAATCAACTACTTTCCAAGTAGTATATACGCTCACCACACTGGGAAAGATATGCTTCTGTTTTTGATGAGAAATCGGAAATGCTTCAAGGAGTGAGGGCATTGAACGTATGCGAATCCATAGAATCTGTGGCACTACCGAAAATGTCTATTGCATAGGCAGTTACAGATGGATTTGATCACGAGCTGAACATTCTCACATGAGAAGACGTCCTGGTTAGAACTGATCAACCGACAGATTGGGCCAGTCAAATCGTCATTGTGACAGAAGCGTGCAAAAACTACTTCACATTTGCATTGATCGGAAACCACTAACAACAAAAAAAGAACTCAGCAGAGAGGGTTTGACGTCGTTCTACGATGATTCATTCATTCGCCATATATCTGGTATTGTTGAATATTACTTGTGTTATAATGGACAAGACGTGCATGGGTAATAGGTTGTTTATGCCAAGATAGCTTGTTCGGACATGAACAAAACAAACCAAACGTTACAAACATGCTCGTTTGCAAAGTGGCTGTCCCCGTTCACTTGAACACAGTGACCATCCGACGGGGAAGCTGTCGTGTGGTTCGCCTGTTGTTGCTCACCTTATCGCGTTCAGTCTCTTGGGCATAGCGGCAATGGTAATCCACGACGGACGACAGTTCCCTTTTCAGCAATCAACTACTTTCCAAGTAGTATATACGCTCACCACACTGGGAAAGATATGCTTCTGTTTTTGATGAGAAATCGGAAATGCTTCAAGGAGTGAGGGCATTGAACGTATGCGAATCCATAGAACCTGTGGCACTACCGAAAAAGTCTATTCCATAGGCAGTTACAGATGGATTTGTTCACGACCTTAACTTTCTTCTCAGGTTTTCTCACCTATTCGCCTAATTATTTCCTGTTTCATCTGTTTTCTCCACTTTCATACTTCACCTACTTTGAGATAAATGTTTTCGAGCTGAAATTCAACCAACGGAATTATATTTTACGATTTAGCAGCCCGCTTTTCTTGGAATGAATGCTGCTTTCTTCAGACGTTTCCTCTCCCTTTTCTAACTTCACCGACGTTGTTCTTCAGATTATGCAAATTTTTATTACTCACTTTTCCGAACCTGGCAAACCCGAATCCTCCGAGTGTGCAACCATGCATGTGTTCGTGCTGGTCGCTTGAATTGTGCAAAAATTTGCGGCTGGTTCGACTCGCCCACAACAGACTCCCACCTATGCTCCCTGCATATCAGGAACAGATGCTTGCCAACCATTCACATAGCCAAAAATGCTTCGTCCGCTGGGAAACCGAACACGTACTCTCATCTGCCAACGGTAGCCGAAGTAGTCTCTCGCCATTTTTGCCCTTCCAATGTCTTTCGCCTAAGTAATTCCTCTGGCAATCATTTTCGTGAACCGTGTGAGAAAGTTGACAATTCGCTTCCTGGTTTGCCGCTAACTATCTCACTCACATATCGTACTTCTTCGTTTCCTTCTGTTCCCTCTGTCTCCCATTTTCAATTCCATTTTGGTTTTGGAAGACATACCAAATGCTGCATTCTCTGGACTTATGCAAACCACTCGATCAAAACGGCATACCACCGACTGTCTTTTAAATGTGGAATTCGAATTGGCCTGTTTCCTACGTTGTCAATTAACTCCCTCTCTTCCTCCCACACACATTCTCCGACTTTCTACTTTTGCAATCCACTGGAAACACAAAGCAATGTTTCATATTCCCAAAAGCGATGATCTTTCTGACCCGAATAACTATCGTCCTATTCCCACTACATCCATTATTTCGAAAAAACTCGGAACTGTCATCGCCATAAAACCGCGTGCGTTCGTCGATCGCGAAGGACTACTGAGTGATCACCAATACGGATTCCGACCTCGCCGTTCCACCGGTGATTTCCTGGCTCTCATCTCACACTCTTGACCGGTTGCACTCGACAACCTTGGAGAAACACACATTGCTCCACCGAACATCTCCAAGCGTTTGACCGAATTTGGTACGGAGGTCTTCTGATCAAACTGCTCACGTTCGGATTCTTCTCCACTCTCTTTTCGCGGACATCAAGTTTCCTCAGTTAGCGAATCATCTCTGACCAAATTGATAAAGTTTTGTCCCAGCCATTTCCTGTGAATGCTGGCGATACCAGGGTTCAGTAGTTGAGCCCACCTTATTCCTTGTATCTTCTAATGATCTTTCATCCAATAAATCCAACTCAATCCATTTATTTGCCGATGATTCCACCCTTCATTCTTCTTTTTCTTACCGCACTCCCCACAATGCCAACACCAACATCGATCGTGACATCAGTGCAATCAGTGCATCTTTGGACTCCGACTTCGAATAAATATGCTCCCCGCGGCTCCCACTGCTGTGCTGCATATATTGCTTCCAAAATTTCTCCAAAGCGTCGTTCATGCTTCCCTTATTCAATCCTTGATTCAACTGTGTTGCCTCCCACAGATTCTACCTCTCTTCTCGGCTTATCTATAACTCCTCTATCTTCGTCCGCTTGCTTATCTCAGTTCGATTCTCAAGCTGCGTGCGAAATTGGTTTTCTGTTTCGCGCCATTAGCTTTTTCACACTAGCACATCTTCCCATATACAAAGCTCAAACCAGCCCTAAACGTAAATACTGCAGTCACATTTGAGATGAGGCCTTGTCGGCCTCTCTTTCTCTTGGTCGGGTTCACCGACAAGTCATCCGGCAGATCTACAACCCTTCTTAAAAATCCAACATATTTCAATAGCTTATTGACGGGCTGTTGCTGCGTTGTCTTTCGTCTGTTGGTACTAATTAGGATCTTGTTCGTCCGAGCTTGTTCTAGAAGCTTTTCTTTTCAAACGTTTTTCCGACCTTCACGTACTCACGAAGCTTCTCATTCAAATACAAGGAATGAACTTCGATGGTGCTAGCCCACCAGTTAGTTAGATTGGGAAGTCAGACACGAAAGGATACCACGCGTTCATTGGTGACGACCAACACAAGTCAAGCTGAGGTGTAAATTCTACAGCTTATATGGTCTGTACAAGCGATTTTCCAAAAATCATGTATGAACCAATCAGCGAAGTCATGTGAACAGTAGATAAAACAACATTTATGGATTATCATGGAAATATCTCACTGGCGGTAAAATTTTGAAATTGATAGAAAAAAGGAAGGTGAATGTTATTTGAAAAATTAAAAGTTTTATGGAAAGCTAGTTTTCGTGTTAAATTCATTTTCTTCTAGTTCAATCGTGAACTTAAAATCAGATGCGACTCATTGAATGCCTGTAAGATCGTAGGTACACTACATTCTCCCTTTAGTAGGCACAAAATATCATCGACGTATCTTTTATACAGAGACAGACAGCTGACGGTTGGATTCAACTTTCGCCGTGAATATATCGGCAAACAAGGGACCGAGTGGAGATGCCCTTGTGATGTCCTCTTTCCGTCTGTAAACGTTATCATCGAATTAGAACTGATTGGATAGCAGAAAACCATGAGTTCTCTACGATTTCCCTCAAAGATACCATTGATGATTTTTTCTGTTGACATGCAATTGTCTATTATTTTAGATACAAGCACGTTTGTGATCAATGACGAAACATCTAGAATAATCATTTTATGTGAATTCACGATTCATTTTGAATTATAATTGAGTAACAAGTGATTAGATTTGTATAATATGATTCATCATGCAGCTTCACCGCTCAGCTAAGCATTGAAAAATATGCCAGTGTAGTGTAGATGTTCAGCAAACCGTTGAGAGCCAGCTCGGATAAACTTGAAGGGAAGGTGTACCATTCACAATCCTATTGTTTCACCTCGACTAAAAATAGAACGACTAGGACAAGTTTTGGCAGATGGATTTGTCTCACACTTCGAACAATAAATGAAAACAGTTATATACTAAGATACTCTCTACGGACGATATCGTCGTTAATATGCACACCAAGGACGAGTGTGAAAACATGTTCCGTCACTTCTACATCATATAACTAATAATCCACATGATAATCGGTTTGCCCGAAATGAAAACATAAGACACACCAACTGGCACTGAAATGTATTGTTCATTAGGCATGCAAATTGTGGCATTTTTATAGGCAACACAACGAAAAAGAAACTCATAGGCGAGCAGCATTAGGATCCTTAGCGCATGGGATTTTATTTGTTAATCCAAATCTGCTGAGAAACAAAGGAAAAAGTGAGTGTCGATTTAACGCGGAATAAATTGAGATTAACCGGCTAAAGTATCTGAGCACTCGGTAGAGAACGAAATCGTTCACGGTGCTTTACAAAAGACGGAATATAGGCATTTTATTAGTACTTCAGTAAAGATGATAGAAAAAAGAGCAAGAAACTTAGTAATCATGGAGAGCCAACGGATGACAGTTTCATATCCACATAGATACAGTATTTTTTTGTCAGGAGAGAAATTGTGTTGATACTTGTAATGCAGAATTGCTTGAACTATCGAATTTGTACGATAAGTCAGAATACTGCGGAGGGTTCGGAAAGGATCACTTTGCTCATAATCACTCACAATATCTTGAGAATTATCAGACTGTTCATTTAGTCCTCTCAGGTTCACACGAAATGCCAAATGCTTTCACCGTTAGCCTACTACGTTCCAGTTCCTGAAAAGCCATACATTGGGTTACATATGTAATTGAGGGGAAAGGAGCGAAAGCACGACAGCTTGAAGAGTGTCGAAGTGATTGTTCAGGAGTCTGGACGACTTACCGGCATACTGAGTATTGGGAAATGGTCACGAGAGGTTATTCATATATCACGCTGATAAACTAGGTGAGCAACCGAAAGAATGAGGCCCTTGTTGAACCTGTAGTGTTGAAATGGCGTTGAAGGTTGAAGGCAACTCATTGGATGTGCAACTTACAGATTCAACAGAGTAGTTAAGCAATTTATGGTCGCAATGTACTGTAAAGAATGTATCACATCATTATATTTGTGTGATGTTTTTATGGCATGCGTATGTGTTATTTTTTTCATCCAAAGGAAAACCTCGATGCTCGGACAATTCCATGCTGAAATACCATCGTGTGATGTTGTGATGGATATCTCACCCTCCGACCAAAATGAACCCAGAAAAATGATTGAACGTCAAAATCAGCGGTAGTAACTATTAGGTAGGTTGGAAAAAGGGTTCATTCAGAACGGATATATAATTGTGCTTCCAAAATACTTCAAGTCTGGTATAGGTTTCTCGTTCAGTGCATTGCGGAACGATATAAATTATCATTCCCAATTCACACCATTCATCCAAGCAATGCTATCTAAAAGATGGAAATTCATGCACGTCGTAAAGTAGAATCACGAAGCTAAACATGAGGTATCAAGTAAATCTAGAGGGTATTGAAAGTGGATGACATTAACAGTGTCTGGTTTAGCAATCAGCAAAAGTAGAACTAATTTGTGACTGAGGAGCTTGATTTGTTCGACGCGTCATTTCTCTATCATATCCAATGCACTGATTGGACGAAGCAAACAAATTCAAATAATACATAGACCTCACAATGATATGCAAATGGCGTTAACATTTATCGTGATGTCGTTGATGGCAGAAAGAATTAGTACGAAATAGTACTATTGACTACCCGATCGAGAATGTAAACCATTCAATTTATCCACGGAGCCAAGGCAGCCTCGTGCATATTGGCTACTGGCTATTGTTCCAGTAGTGAGAACTGAAATGCGATCGATATGGATTGTCACTGGAAGCAGTTTAGTGGTCAAGTATAGAATGGTTGGGCGGAGGAGCACCAGGTACGCTCAGTAGATTGGCGGCAACAACCGCGAAACCAGCCGTGTGCATTTTGGACAATTTTATCCTGTCATCCATACACAGTGCCATACTGCTCATGCAAAATTATTTGAAAGCAGTTAATATGGTGGGTTTTGTGTTTTGATCCTTTCCTGTTTAATTTGTTAGTGATTTCCGTAACGGACAACGGAGATCAAATCCGTTTTGTAGAGGCTCATCGGATCCAACAACGAAAAACAAAATGTGGTGGATCATAGTCCTCGAAAGTAGTTTACAGTCATAGACATGTAAATTGCTCATAATAAAGACAAACAAGATATGATAATGCTTGCCTCAAATCAGTCTTTCAGCCAGGATAATCATTATAGGTGGTGCACTGATTTGTTCATAACTTACCAATGCCCTTTTCAAGCAACAAATCGTGCTACATTGTTCACGTCAGCGACAAAAATGTTTGTATAATCCTAGTTATCCACATTGACGCGGGTTATTTTCAATGATGTATTTGTCTTTCATAAATCAGTGTGCATGCTGAATCGCTTTTTGGAATTCTTCGAAGTTAGGATAACCATTCGAAACGTCAATTCAAAGTCCTCCAAATCGAACGCAATGCTGTTTTCATGTCTGGAGTAAACACATTTCGAATCACATGGGGATTCCTCCAACGTCAGTTCTTTGACTGAAACGGGGAACGTTTGTCTTATCATCCAAATACAATGCCATCCTAATCATATCGAGATTAATGATGACTTTATCTACCCCACCGTGTGTGTATCCTCGAGTCAAGCAGTGAGCACCCGAGGCACCTACGTTAAACTCAAGTGCGTATTACAATTCAGGTTTTCCAAGCATTGCTAGTGACGAAGAAGACTAGTCTTTTGCAAAATACCTCCGAACATACACACATGGAATTCACTCTCAGCTTCATCCACTTTCAAAGGCACTTTTGCTTGAACATTTTCATCACCTAGTTATGCGAGTAGGAATTGATGCAGTTGAGAAGATTTGGAATGAATTTTGCCGTTTACTGCAGAGCAAACTCCAGTATATTCGAATCAGAAATGTTTTTATCAGATGAGAAGGCACAATTTCGGCTAAGACAAAATACAACGAAATCAAGGAATTAACATCAGTCCGGAGTTATGTGGCGTCAGATGCTACAGAATGATGGGGTTGCAATGGGTGTGAGAGAGAAGGGCTTGATACCTTGGTATGATGATCTAGTGCGAGGATATAGTCACGTGAAAAATAGGGAAATTATACATTTTTATAAAATATCAACGGTATGAATACATCATCCCTACCAATCCGGAATACGGAAAGGGTATTTGAATAATGAAGAAATGAAATAAAGAAGTGCAAAATGAGGTTCCATTCCTCGAATTGGACAACGTAAATCTGTATAATAAACTCATGACGAACAAAATTAGTAGAATAACATAGAGTTAGTAGCTGAAGATTCAACCGCACAAAATGAGGTCTTATGACGGACGATTACGGTAATTTGTTTCCATTTGATGAATCATTTGACAGTCAAATGGAAACTCCAGCTGTTCACTTTGATTACTTATCCAAGCTCTCTCTTCACGTTGTTTGCAACGTAACGGATTTGTTTCCACGAACTCTCCCTACGAATTCGTTCATCCAAGGAGTCGATTGTTGTGCGGTCAACGTGCTGGTAACACTGAAATACCAGTGATGGAACGACGCTATGTCATGTATTTGTGACGTTGAGAGCCGGATAGCTTAATCGTTAGGTGTTCAACTTATGATCGTCTATTCACGGGATAGAGTCACAATAACGACTCGACTGATGTGCAGTGGTGATAATTTCGAACAAGGATGAAGCAGCCGAACAATGCCTCTGCAATGTTCATTGGTGAGCAAAGCTTTGTGAACTGTTGATGCGTTATTTATTAATCCAACCGAATATCTTACTGGTCAAGTTATTCGAGGTAACAATAATCGTTTTTGCTTATCAGCTAACTTACATGATTTATCATCTTGCATTTCCCTATGTAAAATAAAGCAATTAAGGTGAGAGATATATTCCAAGTAAGATGTATAAAGTGAGAGAGCATTGTTCCGCTTGTTTTTTGTTCATCATTTTTCCACGGCTGATATTTAAATTTCTTTTATCATTCTCCTCAAGCTTACACATGCAAATAGCCAATGACTGTTTTAAAAGCAGATGTTTGAGCATGAGACTCAAACTTTCCCAATAAACACACTGTGTGAAATTGTTTCTTTCCAATTCGGCATACATTCGAATGATCCGAGCCTTATCCGTATTTGAACAATTTGCTAGCATGAATTCAGCTTTGGTAAAAAATAGACTTGAAATAGTTACTCAGAATTGTGTGTTCAAATCTCGAGGTCCATATTCACGATCATTCAATTCATTTTCTCCATAAGCCTTTCACCAGTTGCATCGCTCTGATATTTCTCTTTGCCTTGTTCACATTTTTTCCGTTCGATTTATATTCCAAGACGTTATGGCTATGGGGAAACTGTGGACTGAGCGTTCATTGACCTGAAAATGTTTGTTGCTGCTTTTGTGTGACGAATAAAGGAAAGACAAATTGCCATCATCGACATTGTTAGAAGCACAAGTTCTCCCAGGTTTTAAAATTTCCATTATGAATGAAACCAGTTTTCAGTTGAGTTGTAGGCGATTAGATTTTGTATATAATTTGATTCATCACGCAGCTTGAACGCTCAACTCAGCATTGAAATCCATGGAAGCACTGTACAGCTGTTTCATCCTTGTTGGGAATGATGAGCAGTGCACATCCATCGAGCCCCCACTGGAACTCGAACAAGGGTTGGGGTGAACGATTGTGAATCGAACACCTTAACCACAAGGCTATCCGAGCTGGCTCTCAACGGATTGTGGAACATCTACACTACATGATATAGCACCCTTCCGTCACTGGCTTTGAACGGTAACAACCCGCTTCGCACACAGCGATCGACTCCTATGATGGATGACTTCTCTGTAGGGGCCTAAGTTCAACGAAGGCATTTCGTTATGAACAACCTACACAAACCGTTGAGAGCCAGCCCGGATAGCCTTGTGGTTAAGGTGTTTGATTCACGATCGTTCACCCTGGGTTCTAGTCCCCGTGGGGGCTCGGTGGATGTGCACTGCTGATGATTCCCAACAAGGATGAAACAGCTGTACAATGCTTCCATGCTTTTCAATGGTGAGTTGAGCGTTCAAGCTGCATGAATAATCATATTATGTACAAAATCTAATCTCCTACAACTCAATTGCAAACAGTAGCCAAGCTCTGTAGGTTGTTCATAACGAAATGCCTTCGTTGTACTTAGGACCCTACAGAGAAGTCATCCATCATAGGAGTCGATCGCTGTGTGCGAAGCGGGTTGTTACCGTTCAAAGCCAGTGACGGAAGGGTGCTATATCATGTAGTGTAGATGTTCCACAATCCGTTGAGAGCCAGCTCGGATAGCCTTGTGGTTAAGGTGTTCGATTCACAATCGTTCACCCCAACCCTTGTTCGAGTCCCAGTGGGGGCTCGGTGGATGTGCACTGCTCATCATTCCCAACAAGGATGAAACAGCTGCACAGTGCTTCCATGGATTTCAATGCTGAGTTGAGCGTTCAAGCTGCATGATGAATCATATTATATACGAAACCAGTTTTATTGTTTTTTTTCATCTTAACCCCAGTAACGGAAAACACAAAACAAACATCAACAGAGGTATGTGAGAATTACCCAGCGTATGACACTTTCCCATCAATATATTTGTCGCCGTGTCTGTGGTAATTGCAGCTCTTTGCGCTCGCATCCTCCACCAAGTACTCTTATTTGCACTTTTACCAACGAGATAAAGGTGGAAGTAGCTTATGTGTATGAAGAAAAAATACACAATATTCGTCATCAATATCGCGTGGGTAGGGAATCATAACTTATAACCAAAACCAGCTTTTCAACTCATGTATAACAGCACTGTTGAGAAATTCAGATCTCAAACATTTTAAGGATAATTTGAAACCAATGAAATTCTTCCAGTTCATTACGTTTAATCTAAGCTTATATTGTGGATGTGGCATACTGTAAGGCGAAAATTCATTCAGAAATTTTCCAGAAGTAAGCTGTTGAATTGCTGGTTATTAAGGTGCATCATGCATGAGTGTCCGGTTGAAATCTCGATCAAAATACGATCTTTCATCCGGACTTAATTCGAAAAAACTATCCAGGTAATATTCGTGGTGTCCGATGGGTGAGTTTCCGGTAAACTACGCTGTTACACCTTATAAGCAATAAAACACACCAATCAATTACGTCTAGATATGAAACTAATCTCGTCAAATTCAACAGTTTGAGAATAAATCTTTCTTGTTTAGGCAGAAGAAACAACACTCAACAAAACCCACTGGTCTGAGGCGATTTGATTCCTCAAGTCACCCATGTTATGAAATCACGTGAAAGAAGTAATTTGAGCTGTAACTTTAAATGATCGACCTCCGAATTTCAAAGTAGTATTACACACCAGCTTCCAGTTCCAACCATCCACATTTATATAGGACTGGTATGATATAATTCGACTCCATCTCAAATACTCAATCTAATATTGATAATCGGGAGCATCCATTATTACTGTGTCCATAAAATTAGTGTCACTAATATCTAGTCTAGACAGTCCTGGTTGGTTCTAAATTGTATTTCTTCCTATGCGTACGACGTCACATAGCATTTTTAGGAAAACACGCACTTGGAGATATCATGTATCAGTAACCGGGAGCAGAGTGATCAATGTCTGCATTTTGCCGCACTGAACATCACTAATTCGGTATGGCCTTTGCAGCGAATTCATGTATATATTGGTACGTTTTCACTCAGTTAGATGTACTGCTTTTGACTTCAGAAAGTCCTGAATGCTGGAATACTACTTTTGTCGTGTTTCATCTTAGCAGACGCCTTTGTTCAAACTCACTACATGGATTGATAGGTAATTGTGCTTCAGCCCGGGTAGTGTTGAATTATCTATCTATCTATGCAACAATAAAATTGACTCAGAATGAACACGTGAACTTTTCATGTACGTGCCTGCAAATCCGCCTTATTCTGACTTGAACTCTTGAAAGCTCAGCATTCAAAATGTGATTAGCGCAAGAATTCTCGAAATAATCACCCCACAGAAAGGACTTTTAAATCTCCAATATATCAGAAATCACCAACTTGTGAACATCTTCACCAACAATTCGGTTTTCCTTACAATAATATAAAATTCAAACTTAAATAATGTGACAAATCAAGTGTTTTGTTGTCATGAAAGTCATTACAACAATTTTTTTTTTCAAACGAGTTTCGTTTCTCTTGTTATCAGAGAACAGTTTTGAAATAATCTAGGGTCATGCATCAACAGTAGCTTCACACTGTTTTATCGAATTTTCACCATAGAAATTTGACGTTGTTTTGGCAATACCAACGATTCTGTGTTCTATTTTAGTTTGGGTCTACCCCACCAATGACACCTACAAGTCTACTTTGCCGGCCTGACCAAAAACACAAACACAAGCCATTACAAATAATGAATTAACCTAACTGGAATCTGAATGGTTCCGCTAAAATAAAATGGTGTACGCGTGAAGAAGGAAATAAATCCTTGGGCATAACAATGTCGGGGAAAAATTTCATCATTTTCAGAAGGCTCAGTAGTGCATGCGTGCATTAACTCTGTAGGTTTGCATACGATGTTCACCGGTTAGTCTGTAGCCTGAAGGATTACAAACCTCTCAGTTGTTGTGCTGAATAAAAATATTTTTTCCGTTAGTGTACTCACGTGTCTGTGTGTGTGTGTGTGTGTGTGTGATTAAGCTCTCACTGTAAAAGAGAAGAACACGGACCATGTAAAAATTGCTCGGTACATCGATTTCAGTTGCTCATGTCGCTGAATCGAATGATTTCGTCAGGCTGACATGTTTTATTGCACGTGCGATCGACGCTTGCGTCTTTTGTTACTCTAACAGGAGAGCAACAAAATACTATTTTCTTGATTGTAACTAGTATCGTATGACTCTTATTGGAAACTTCTGTAACAAGTGACACGGATTGAACGCTTGCGAATTAGCGCGAATAGAAAAATTATATTGTGGAGTATTCACACAATTTCCTGCTGGGTTTTCTCTCTCGAGACTAGGCTGGTGTATACTTCACTTAGATAAGTCATTCAAAAGTTGGCAGTGAATTCAGCGACGCTGATTTACTGAGCCACAAAACACATTCATTTCAAAACCTTATCGCTCTGTTCAACAAGATTTAGCTCTATTCAATGCTCACAATCTGAAGGTATGTTTGTTGCCATTAAGGTTTTGTGCTTCAATCAGTGATCGCCTCGCTATTTGTTCTTTCACTGTAGTCTTTTCATCCTAAAACTACGTTAGGTATTTTGCCTTTATGTGTGTGATAGTTCGTCAATTTAACACAAACACCAAGTCCAATCGTTCCTTTTACTGGCTGAAATTGGAGCATACCACTGAACAAACCCGAATCTGAGTCAGTAAAATATTTTCGCTTTCAGTAAATTTGGTGTTTTCACCAGATTATTCATTCATTTTATTCATTCACAACTGGGTAGGCAATGACCTTACTTCATTCTATAGTCTGTTTACTCCTTAGTTAAACCAAATTGAAATGTCGTATCGTGAAGTAAATGACAAAAATTGACGTGATCATTAGTTGTGACTACCCAGCTAAAAGACATAGATAACAGTGGGAATGCCGTTTAGGTAGCCGAGAATTCCAGTAGGTTCGGGTTCCACGGAATGCCAGAATACAAACACATTTATGCATGGATAACCTCTAGGTGATGAACAACTTCATCAGAATTGTTTCCAAATGAAATTGACAAGTATGAAAATAGGTTTGCTATTGTTATATCAAGTGCATGTCCACGTCTTCATTGGAAAAACCTCACAAACTGCTTTTGTCTATTCAAATGTAGCAACCATACAAAGTGGTGCTTCATGTTTGCCTTCTGGACCGGCTGTTGATTTTTTGCTATCGCCCTGCTGATCCGATTGATATACTGTATTTCCTATCACACAAACCTTCCATGTATATTACTAAGTATTGTGTGCTGGTAACAAGCCTGTTATTTTACCAACCATGACCAGGGATGTAATTCGTAAAGCAAGTAGCCACGATTGGAGTTCCATTTTGGTGTGTGTACCTTTCATTTGCAACACTGAACACAAAATTATATAGGAAGTGATGTGCAGTGAGTCATCAAAAAATATCAGTCAGATTGTTCCCTTTAGTATAATAATGAACCACAGGATGTTCATTGTGAACTCACCATGATTAACCCACGAAGACACTACACGTGCAGCTGTTTTACCCCGTTTGTTTGGAATCATTTGCGATATGCACACAGTGCTCCCAATGGAACTCCAACTGATAGAAGCGCACTCGTGTAACTCACCGATGGTGAGCGTGTGGCCACAAAAAATGGTTCAAAATGAATAAGCACACTTTAACAATACATCTTTTACCCCTTGTGTTGCACACTAATCGAATTTCTAGTCGGACATCTTTGCACTGTTAACGTAAATAAAAAAGAAACAAGAAGAACAGTCTAGAGGTTGTTTCATCAATTAACTTGTAGGGGACTAAGTTTCCTCACTGAATGACTTGACAGATATGAATCTTCGGTCTGAACATTTTATTGTGTGTGTATACCACGCATTTTCCTATTTCTAACCCCAAAGTTTTGCGACGTAGCATATGAATGCAACCTTGCTCTTCTCACGGACCATAAATGTGAGGCAAACAAACCTCTAGTGGGACCTCCATGTTATCTCTGTAGCTACCAGATCATTGACGCAATGTAATTGTCTTTGTTCTCAAGTGTATCAGTCAACGATGATAAACTCTCTATATCGCTGGAAAACCTTTGATTAGCAGTTTACATAAATTGTGAGATTACGACATGAATTGCCTGTTAGGCGAATGTGTTGGAAGCAGCCCCAATGAAAATCACGTCGATGAAAGGCCCTGAAAACTTCCAACAGCGCAGAGATTGGGTGTACTCATGATCACAGGGATTACCTAATTCTTTTAGAAAAACAGACTGTTGTGGAAGAGAACAAAGTTGCCCATCTAATTGTGAGGTGTTGTGAGTATCAGGTGATCGACGATGTCCGAATCCCGGCGTTTTGCTTCAGAACCAGTAGTGAAACATTTGTAAGATTCAACCAACAGTGGTACTCGCTTAAGTCAATTAGAATTAAACATGAAACATTTAACCCATTTCACTTAAGCCAATGGAAAGTAAACGATATTCTCTTATAATGTAAAGACTTCGTATGTTGATGCAACGTGTCCCACTGAACAGAACAACCAATGACGTTAGAGAGAGTCACTTGGATAGTCCTCGTGAGTAGATGGACTATACTACTTGACTCTATTTAGGTAGCAAAATGAAGGCAGATTTATTGTTTCATAAAATCAGCAATTTGGATGCTCAACATTCTCGATGTTGTCAGTACAGTCGTGATCACTGTTATTAAGATAGCAGAACTCACAGGTTTCGCCCGTGCGAATTTTCATTTTGGGAATGGTGATTACATTGTCTCAGAGCACTGCTAACTACTGCACATTCTAAATTTTAACTGAGTGCACCATTCTGTCTCGCTGGTTGCTTCTGATTGACTACACAATGGTGCATCACAAATATCTGGCTGTGCTCACTTTGGTCCTTGAATAATAAACCCAGCATGATTGTTTCAATATCTATTTCACTAATCACCATGATTTCAACCAAACCATTATTTGAGTATGAAAATCCTATAACTGAACAGAGCTTACTTTTCGTATGATAATGGTCGGATGTAATATGAAACTACACCAATTATCAACACGCTTACTCCCTAATCTACTTCTGAATAGGAGCAAATGACCATAATACCCCTACTGTGCACGAGCACAACTGAATTCGGAGAATACATTGGATCAACTAACGTCGATTGTGTTCAGAATAGTTAGGTCAAAATCTGATAGATTAGGGTATATTCAAAGAAAAGAAATGAAACCCCGCGATAACGCTTAGAATCAGCATTTGCACCCAGTAGACAGAAACACAGAGAGCTCAAAAAAATTGCCCAAAAATGAATTTATATTTTCCTATTATTCAGATATATCGCTCAAAGAAACAAAACCAACGTAGTGAGTAAAAAGAAGAATTGAAGACTATATAAGGAAACAAGGAAAACAAGCAAAAAAGGACTAGAAGATTCAAGCGCAAAATACAGGTCATCCAAACATTCGGAAAACCGATATACCAGACTAGAGCTTGGTTCAGATTAAAGCTGATCAGCGGTGAATATCCTCAAACAAACTCACGGATAGAACAGGAGCACTTCCATCTCGAAGACGTGTTTATTACCACTATGCCTTCACACTGCCGGCCGAGTTGATCCGAATCACGAAGTTAAGCTTGTTCAGATGTCGACCTCTATGACAGCCAGAAATGCTCTACAAATTCAAATTTAGACACGGTTCCAGACCATGTTTTATCCAAGGGAATGCCTCCAACCATTTCAGGTTATCTCCACAGGAACACGGCGCCAGATCCACGTTTTCAACACTGCTTCGCCGTATTTTCATATAGATATCACGCAATTACTTGCGCTTAGTTTGGGATTGTTTAATTGGATATTGATTGGTTGACTGTCCTTTTCGACTTCACGTTTCACGCGCAAACCTCAGGTCATCCAACCAACCTGAACTCGGAAGAACCAGATTCGAGTTTCGTTGTTGTTAGAGCTGATCAGTGGTGGATATCCTCAGCCACAGTCAAGTATTGAAAATGAACATTTCCATCTCGAAGACGTGTTTATTACCACTGCGCCTTCACACTGCCGGCCGAGTTGATCCGAATCACCAAGTTAAACTTGTTCAGATGTCGACACCTATGACAGCCAGAAATGCTCGACAACTTCAAATGGAGACACGCTTCCAGACTTAGATTAATTCAAATGAATGCTTCCCACCATATCTGGTATTCTCCTTAGGAACACGGCAACCGATCCACGTTTTCAAAGCTGCTTCGACTTATGTTTTTATATATATATATATATATATATATATATATATATATATATATATATATCTCGAAAATACTTGCGCTTAGTTTGGGATTGTTTAATTGGATATTGATTGGTTGACTTCCGGTTCGGACTTCACGTATCACGCGCAAACCTCAGGTCATCCAACCAACCTGAACTCGGAAGAACCAGATTCGAGTTTCGTTGTTGTTAGAGCTGATCAGTGATGCATATCCTCATCCACACCCACGGTTTGAACACGAGCACTTCCATCTCGAATACGTGATTTTTACCACTTCGCCTTCACACTGCCGGCCGAATAGATCCGAATCACCAAGTTAAGCTTGTTCAGATGTCGACCTCTATGTCAGCCAGAAATGCTCTACAAGTTCAAATTAAGACACGGTTCTAGACTTAGTGTAATCCAAGCGAATGCTTCCCACCATATCATGTATTCTCCACAGGAACACGGCAACCGATCCACGTTTTCAAAGCTGCTTCGCCATTTTGTGTTTAAATATCCCGGAATTACTTGCGCTTAGTTTGGGATTGTTTAATTGGATATTGATTGGTTGACTGTCCGTTTCGACTTCATGTTTCACGCGCAAACCTCAGGTCATCCAACCAACGTGAATTCGCAAGAACCAGATTCGAGTTTCGTTATTGTTATAGCTGATCAGTGAGGCATATACTCAGCCACACCCACGGTTTGAACCCGAGCAATTCCATCCCGACAATAGGGATATTCACAACTGCGCCCTCACAATGCCGGCCGAGTTGATCCGAATCAACAAGTCAAGCTTGTTCAGATGTCGACCTCTATGACAGCCAGAAAAGCTCGACAACTTCAAATGATGACACATTTCCAGACCTAGTTTAATCCAAGCCAATGCTTCCCACCATATGAGGTATTCTCCACAGGAACACGGCGCCAGATCCACGTTTTAAACCATGCTTCGACTTATGTTGTTATATATTTATACACCGCAATAATTTGCGCTTTGTTTCGGATTAGTCAATTGGATATTGATTGGTTTACTGTTCTTTTGGACTTTACGTTTTACGTGCAAACCTCAGGTCATCCAAACAACGTGAACTCGGAAGAACCAGATTCGAGTTTCGTTGTTGTTAGAGCTGATCAGTGGTGCATATCCTCAGCCACACCCACGTTCTCAACACAAAAATTTCCACCTCGAAGACGTGTTTATTACCACTTTGCTTGAAAAAATCCTCCGAGTTGATCCGAATCACCAAGTCAAGCTTTTTCAGATGTCGACCTCTATGACAGCCAGAAATGCTCGACAAATTCAAAGCCAATGCTTCCCACCATATCAGGTATTCTCCACAGGAACACGGCAACCGATCCACCTTTTCAACACTGCTTCGCCTTATTTTTATATTTATATCACGCAATTACTTGCGCTTAGTTTGGGATTGCTTAATTGGATATTGATTGGTTGACTGTCCATTTGGACACCACGTTTCACGCGCAAACCTCAGGTCGTCCAACCAACGGGAACTTGGACGAACCAGATTCGAGTTTGGTTGTTGTTAGAGCTGATCAGTGGTGCATATCCTCATCCACACCCACGGTTTGAACACGAGCACTTCCATCTCGAAGACGTGTTTTTTACCACTATGCCTTGCCACAACCGTCCGGGTTGATCCGAATCACCAAGTTAAGCTTGTTCAGATGTCGACCTCTATGACAGCCAGAAATGCTCGACAACTTCAAATGGAGACACGCTTCCAGACCTAGTTTAATCCAAGCGAATGCTTCCCATCACATCAGGTATTCTCCAGAGGAACACGGCAACCGATCCACGTTTTCAACCCTGCTTCGCCATATTTGGTTATTTATATCCCGCAATTACTTGCGCTTAGTTTGTGATTGTATAATTGGAAATCGATTGGTTGACTCTGCTTTTCGACTTCACGTTTCACGCGCAAACCTCAGGTCATCCAACCATCCGGAACTCGGAAGAACCAGATTCGAGTTTCGTTGTTGTTAGAGCTGATCAGTGACGCATATCCTCATCCACACCCACGGTTTGAACACGAGCACTTCCATCTCGAAGACGTGTTTATTATCACTATGCCTTGCCACAACCGTCCGGGTTGATCCGAATCACCAAATTAAGCTTGTTCAGATGTCGACCTCTATGACAGCCAGAAATGCTCGACAACTTCAAATGGAGACACGGTTCCAGACCTAGTTTAATCCAAGCCAATGCTTCCCACCATATCAGGTATTCTCCATAGGAACACGGCAACCGATCCACGTTTTCAACCGTGCATCGCCTTATTTTCATACAGATATCACGCAATTACTTGCGCTTAGTTTTGATTGTTTAATTGGATATTGATTGGTTGACTGTCCTTTTCGACTTCACGTTTCACGCGCAAACCTCAGGTCATCCAAATAACCCGAACTCGGACGAACCAGATTCGAGTTTCGTTGTTGTTAGAGCTGATCAGTGGTGCATATCCTCATCCACAGTCACGTATTAAAAATGAACGCTTCCATCTCGAAGACGTGTTTGTTACCACTGCGCCTTCCCACTGCCGGCCGTGTTGATCCGAATCCGAATGTTAAGCTTGTTCAGATGTCGACCACTATGACAGCCGGATATGCTTGACAACTTCAAACGGAGACACGCTTTCAGACCCAGTTTAATCCAAGCGAATGCTTCACAGCATATCAGGTCTTCTACAAAGGAACACGGCAACCGATCCACGTTTTCAACCGTGCATCGCTTTATTTTCATACAGATATCACGCAATTACTTGCGCTTAGTTTTGATTGTTTCATTGGATAATGATTGGTTGACTGTCCTTTTCGACTTCACGTTTCACGCGCAAACCTCAGTCATCCAACTAACCCGAATTCGGAAGAACCAGATTCGAGTTTCGTTGTTGTTAGAGCTGATCAGTGATGCATATCCTCTTCCACACCCACGGTTTGAACACGAGCACTTCCATCTCGAAGACGTGTTTATTACCACTGCGCCTTCACACAGCCGGCCGATTTGATCCGAATCAAGGCGTTAGGCTTGTACAAATGTCGACCTCTATGACAGCCAGAAATGCTCGACAACTTCAAATGGAGACACGGTTCCAGACCAAGTTTAATCCAAGCCAATGCTTCCCACCATATCATGTACTCTCCAACGGAACACGGCAACCGATCCACGTTTTCAACACTGCTTCGCCTTATTTATATACAGATATCACGTCATTACTTGCGTTTGGTTTGGGATGGGTAAATTGGTTATTGATTTGTTGACTGTTCTTTTGGACTTCACGTTTCACGCGCAAAACTCAGGTTATCCAACCAACCTGAACTCGGAAGCACCAGATTCGAGTTTCGTTGTTGTTAGAGCTGATCAGTGGTGCATATCCTCATCCACACCCACGGTTTCAACACGAGCACCTACATCTCGAAGACGTGTTTATTACCACTGCGCCATCACACAACCGTCCGTGTTGATCCGAATCACCAAGTTAAGCTTGTTCAGATGCTGACTTCTATGACAGCCAGAAATGCTCGACAACTTCGAATGGAGACACGGTTCCAGACCCAGTTTATTCCAAGCGAGTGCTTCCCACCATATCACGTATTCTCCAAAGGAACACGGCAACCGATCCACATATTCACCACTGCTTCGTCTCTTTTTATATAGATATCAGGCAATGACTTCCGCTTAGTTTTGATTGTTTAATTGGATATTGATTGGTTGACTGTCCGTTTCGACTTCACGTTTCACACGCATACCACAGGTCATTCAACCAACGTGAACTCGGAAGAACCAGATTCGAGTTTCGTTGTTGTTAGAGCTGATCAGTGGTGCATACCCTCATCCACACCCACGGTTTGAACCCGAGCACTTCCATCTCGAAGACGTGTTTTTTACCACTATGCCTTGCCACAACCGTCCGGGTTGATCCGAATCACCAAGTTAAGCTTGTTCAGATGTCGACCTCTATGACAGCCAGAAATGCTCGACAACTTCAAATGGAGACACGCTTCCAGACCTAGTTTAATCCAAGCGAATGCTTCCCATCATATCAGGTTTTCTCCAAAAAAACACGGCAACCGATCCACGTTTTCAACACTGCTTCGCCTTATTTTTTATAGATATCAAGCAATTGCTTGCGCTCAGTTTTTAATTGTTTAATTGGATATTGATTGGTTGACTGTCCTTTTGGACTTCACGTATCACGCGCAAACCTCAGGTCATCCAACCAACCTGAACTCGGAAGAACCAGATTCGAGTTTCGTTGTTGTTAGAGCTGATCAGTGACGCATATCCTCATCCACACCCACGGATTTTCACGAGCACTTCCATCTCGAAGACGTGTTTGTTACCACTGCGCCTTCACACTGCCGGCCGAGTTGATCCGAATCCGAATGTTAAGCTTGTTCAGATGTCGACCACTATGACAGCCGGATATGCTTGACAACTTCAAACGGAGACACGCTTTCAGACCCAGTTTAATCCAAGCGAATGCTTCACAGCATATCAGGTCTTCTACAAAGGAACACGGCAACCGATCCACGTTTTCAACCCTGCTTCGCCATATTTGGTTATTTATATCCCGCAATTACTTGCGCTTAGTTTGTGATTGTATAATTGGAAATCGATTGGTTGACTCTGCTTTTCGACTTCACGTTTCACGCGCAAACCTCAGGTCATCCAACCATCCGGAACTCGGAAGAACCAGATTCGAGTTTCGTTGTTGTTAGAGCTGATCAGTGACGCATATCCTCATCCACACCCACGGTTTGAACACGAGCACTTCCATCTCGAAGACGTGTTTATTATCACTATGCCTTGCCACAACCGTCCGGGTTGATCCGAATCACCAAATTAAGATTGTTCAGATGTCGACCTCTATGACAGCCAGAAATGCTCGACAACTTCAAATGGAGACACGGTTCCAGACCTAGTTTAATCCAAGCCAATGCTTCCCACCATATCAGGTATTCTCCATAGGAACACGGCAACCGATCCACGTTTTCAACCGTGCATCGCCTTATTTTCATACAGATATCACGCAATTACTTGCGCTTAGTTTTGATTGTTTAATTGGATATTGATTGGTTGACTGTCCTTTTCGACTTCACGTTTCACGCGCAAACCTCAGGTCATCCAAATAACCCGAACTCGGACGAACCAGATTCGAGTTTCGTTGTTGTTAGAGCTGATCAGTGGTGCATATCCTCATCCACAGTCACGTATTAAAAATGAACGCTTCCATCTCGAAGACGTGTTTGTTACCACTGCGCCTTCCCACTGCCGGCCGTGTTGATCCGAATCCGAATGTTAAGCTTGTTCAGATGTCGACCACTATGACAGCCGGATATGCTTGACAACTTCAAACGGAGACACGCTTTCAGACCCAGTTTAATCCAAGCGAATGCTTCACAGCATATCAGGTCTTCTACAAAGGAACACGGCAACCGATCCACGTTTTCAACCGTGCATCGCTTTATTTTCATACAGATATCACGCAATTACTTGCGCTTAGTTTTGATTGTTTCATTGGATAATGATTGGTTGACTGTCCTTTTCGACTTCACGTTTCACGCGCAAACCTTAGTCATCCAACTAACCCGAATTCGGAAGAACCAGATTCGAGTTTCGTTGTTGTTAGAGCTGATCAGTGATGCATATCCTCTTCCACACCCACGGTTTGAACACGAGCACTTCCATCTCGAAGACGTGTTTATTACCACTGCGCCTTCACACAGCCGGCCGATTTGATCCGAATCAAGGCGTTAGGCTTGTACAAATGTCGACCTCTATGACAGCCAGAAATGCTCGACAACTTCAAATGGAGACACGGTTCCAGACCAAGTTTAATCCAAGCCAATGCTTCCCACCATATCATGTACTCTCCAACGGAACACGGCAACCGATCCACGTTTTCAACACTGCTTCGCCTTATTTATATACAGATATCACGTCATTACTTGCGTTTGGTTTGGGATGGGTAAATTGGTTATTGATTTGTTGACTGTTCTTTTGGACTTCACGTTTCACGCGCAAAACTCAGGTTATCCAACCAACCTGAACTCGGAAGCACCAGATTCGAGTTTCGTTGTTGTTAGAGCTGATCAGTGGTGCATATCCTCATCCACACCCACGGTTTCAACACGAGCACCTACATCTCGAAGACGTGTTTATTACCACTGCGCCATCACACAACCGTCCGTGTTGATCCGAATCACCAAGTTAAGCTTGTTCAGATGCTGACTTCTATGACAGCCAGAAATGCTCGACAACTTCGAATGGAGACACGGTTCCAGACCCAGTTTATTCCAAGCGAGTGCTTCCCACCATATCACGTATTCTCCAAAGGAACACGGCAACCGATCCACATATTCACCACTGCTTCGTCTCTTTTTATATAGATATCAGGCAATGACTTCCGCTTAGTTTTGATTGTTTAATTGGATATTGATTGGTTGACTGTCCGTTTCGACTTCACGTTTCACACGCATACCACAGGTCATTCAACCAACGTGAACTCGGAAGAACCAGATTCGAGTTTCGTTGTTGTTAGAGCTGATCAGTGGTGCATACCCTCATCCACACCCACGGTTTGAACCCGAGCACTTCCATCTCGAAGACGTGTTTTTTACCACTATGCCTTGCCACAACCGTCCGGGTTGATCCGAATCACCAAGTTAAGCTTGTTCAGATGTCGACCTCTATGACAGCCAGAAATGCTCGACAACTTCAAATGGAGACACGCTTCCAGACCTAGTTTAATCCAAGCGAATGCTTCCCATCATATCAGGTTTTCTCCAAAAAAACACGGCAACCGATCCACGTTTTCAACACTGCTTCGCCTTATTTTTTATAGATATCAAGCAATTGCTTGCGCTCAGTTTTTAATTGTTTAATTGGATATTGATTGGTTGACTGTCCTTTTGGACTTCACGTATCACGCGCAAACCTCAGGTCATCCAACCAACCTGAACTCGGAAGAACCAGATTCGAGTTTCGTTGTTGTTAGAGCTGATCAGTGACGCATATCCTCATCCACACCCACGGATTTATCACGAGCACTTCCATCTCGAAGACGTGTTTGTTACCACTGCGCCTTCACACTGCCGGCCGAGTTGATCCGAATCCGAATGTTAAGCTTGTTCAGATGTCGACCACTATGACAGCCGGATATGCTTGACAACTTCAAACGGAGACACGCTTTCAGACCCAGTTTAATCCAAGCGAATGCTTCACAGCATATCAGGTCTTCTACAAAGGAACACGGCAACCGATCCACGTTTTCAACCGTGCATCGCTTTATTTTCATACAGATACCACGCAATTACTTGCGCTTAGTTTTGATTGTTTCATTGGATAATGATTGGTTGACTGTCCTTTTCGACTTCACGTTTCACGCGCAAACCTTAGTCATCCAACTAACCCGAATTCGGAAGAACCAGATTCGAGTTTCGTTGTTGTTAGAGCTGATCAGTGATGCATATCCTCTTCCACACCCACGGTTTGAACACGAGCACTTCCATCTCGAAGACGTGTTTATTACCACTGCGCCTTCACACAGCCGGCCGATTTGATCCGAATCAAGGCGTTAGGCTTGTACAAATGTCGACCTCTATGACAGCCAGAAATGCTCGACAACTTCAAATGGAGACACGGTTCCAGACCAAGTTTAATCCAAGCCAATGCTTCCCACCATATCATGTACTCTCCAACGGAACACGGCAACCGATCCACGTTTTCAACACTGCTTCGCCTTATTTATATACAGATATCACGTCATTACTTGCGTTTGGTTTGGGATGGGTAAATTGGTTATTGATTTGTTGACTGTTCTTTTGGACTTCACGTTTCACGCGCAAACCTCAGGTTATCCAACCAACCTGAACTCGGAAGCACCAGATTCGAGTTTCGTTGTTGTTAGAGCTGATCAGTGGTGCATATCCTCATCCACACCCACGGTTTGAACCCGAGCACTTCCATTTCGAAGACGTGTTTTTTACCACTATGCCTTGCCACAACCGTCCGGGTTGATCCGAATCACCAAGTTAAGCTTGCTCAGATGTCGACCTCTATGACAGCCGGAAATGCTCGACAACTTCAAATGGAGACACGCTTCCAGACCTAGTTTAATCCAAGCGAATGCTTCCCACCATATCTGGTATTCTCCAGAGGAACACGTTAACCGATCCATGTTTTCGACCCTGCTTCGCCTTATTTTCATACAGATATCACGCAATTACTTGCGCTTAGTTTTGATTGTTTAATTGGATATTGATTGGTTGACTGTCCTTTTCGACTTCACGTTTCACGCGCAAACCTCAGGTCATCCAACCATCCGGAACTCGGAAGCACCAGATTCGAGTTTCGTTGTTGTTAGAGCTGATCAGTGATGCATATCCTCATCCACACCCACGGTTTGAACCCGAGCACTTCCATCTCGAAGACGTGTTTTTTACCACTATGCCTTGACAGAATACTCCAAGTTGATCCGAATCACCAAGTTAAGCTTATTCAGATGTCGACCTATATGACAGCCAGAAATGCTCGACAACTTCAAATGGAGACAGGGTTCCAGACCCAGTTTATTCCAAGCGAATGCTTCCCACCACATCAGGTATTCTCCACAGGAACACGGCAACCGATCCACGTTTTCAACCGTGCATCGTCGTATTTTTATATGGATATCACGCAATTACTTCGCTAAGTATGGGATGGATAAATGGGATATTGATTGGTTGACTGTCCATTTGGACACCACGTTTCACGCGCAAACCTCAGGTCGTCCAACTAACCCGATTTCGGAAGCACCAGATTCGAGTTTCGTTGTTGTTAGAGCTGATCAGTGGTGCATATCCTCATCCACACCCACGGTTTGAACCCGAGCACTTCCATTTCGAAGACGTGTTTATTACCACTGCGCCTTCACACAGCCGGCCGAGGTGTTTCGAATCTCCAAATTAAACTTTTTCAGATGTCGACGTCTATGACAGCCAGAAATGCTCGACAACTTCAAATGGAGACACGGTTCCAGACCTAGTTTAATCCAAGCGAATGCTTCCCACCATATCAGATCATCTCTTGAGGAACAAGCGCGACAGGGCGATTAGTCTCCTCCATGACCGAATCTCCGTTATTTATAAACTAAAATAAATGATTGCTTATGTTCCGAAATCCTGTTACGTTGTGAAGGTCAGTTGATCATTCAGAAATATTTCCGTTCAAATGTAATATGACGTATGCGCAGCGAACACTGAGAAAATGGATCAATTAAAAGATCTGTCTACAAGGACACCATCTACACTTCATGATAGTCGTTCCAGAGAAGTACAAGATAAGCACAGTGCAAACGCTGTTTCTCGGGCTGGAGTAGATTTGGACGACAGAGCCACTGGAGGGAGAAATCATCGCTGCAGCTTTTTCCACCTCAACAATCCACTACTATTCACGGCCGTTTCTCAGGCTCAGAATCAATTGGCGTTTAAGGTACTTCTGTGTTCCATCATATCTGGAATTTGGAGGAATCATTCTGTGAGCATCTAACAGCGAAACTGAGGATGCAGATATCCATCGCTTCCGTGGGTAGCTGGTTGTTGGATCTTGGTCAGCCGTAAAAGCCTCAAATAGAACCCACTGGACATTTGTTCACAACTCATCTGGATAATGGGCGTCGACAACTTGGTGAGCAGTTGTGATATAGAATGGATTGTCAATGGCAAGACCAAGTTCGAAAACTGTATGGGAAATCACAAAACAAATTTCATTCAAAATTATCTGCACGACCATTATACTGCGGGTGACGAAGAGCAGTGTGTTACACTTCGCAACCAAGATCTTATAGTAAATTATCCAAGAGTTTAGCAGACAAATTGGTGCCATTGTCAGTAACTGGCACAAACAGAATTCCTCCTCTGTTGAATCTGTTCCTGAGCGTAGTCTGTGTGAAGTCAGCAGTAGGTGACGTTGTTCAACATACTATTGATCAGAGGGAAAAGGCATCAGCAATCACAAGAGTGTAGTATTTACCCAAGAAGGCTCCACAATAACTTGCATATAACCGCTGCCACGCCTCGCGAAGCAACAGTCAAGGAAGCAAATTCGAAAGTTTCGAAAGTACCTAATGTAAATGCTGCTTGCAATATTTACCTGTACGCTCAACGTCGGCCCAGTTAGAAAACTCCACAGAGCCAGTAATTCCGTGCTCACGCAGACTGAATTGCTTGACGGACAGGATCTCTCAAACTAAAAAGAATTGTACTGCGCTTTAGTAAAATGAGATCGCCAGATATCTCTAACCTCAATCCAGGAATGTGCATTCCAACAGAAACCTCAGAACATTTTAAAAGCTGCTGTATATCCAATGCATCGTGTGAAGAATTTAGGAGAGTGACATCAATGTGCAATTCACGAACAACTTTAAAATCAAGTAGAAGAAGACCAGAATCAGAAACAAAAACTTGCATTCAATGGGATCAGAGTCACGAAGCTGAATTAAAACCATACGAGAACCGACATGTGGGAGCTTGCATCCAGTAATCCCTGGAATAGTCACACTGCTAGGATTAATCTTATCGATGCGATAAACGCAATTTATAGCTTTAGGTGAAGTGATGGATTCTACACTCCCAGTGTCAACAATGAAAGTGTGTTGACTACCCTCTGCAGTATGCATTTCCTGGTAGTATGTGTAACCTTCTCTGACAAGAGGGATAATGCAAGTGTGGAAATCCTGGTAGGAAGTAAAGAATTGTCAGATGATGCTGAGGAGATCGTCTGTGGATATGGTGGGCTAATTCTACAAGCACTATCAATGTGACCAAACTTACCACAGGCAAAACGCATAGCTCGTCGACGAGGACTTGTGAAACAACGATGCAAGTGACCACATGAGATACATTTGCCCAAATCGGAACTTCTCTGGTAAGATTTCGAACGAATCTATCGATCAAGTGGGGCTGATTACCACGACAACTTATCGGCTTGGTAGAAGACGACGTTTTCATGGGAGTGTATGCATTTCTGCAAATGGAATGAACGAAAAACTGTTTGCTTCGCATCCTCCAAATGATTTCGGGCCAAATACGAATTGTTGAAACATATCATGTAGTCGTCAACCGGTTGCGATGTAGAACCTACATCGAGAAATTCCATTTCAGGTGCATTCGCGGTTTAAATCCAGTCAATTAGAACATTTATTATTGGAAAACAGAACTGATTACCGCCTGTTATTTTATTTGATTAAACTGTCAACTTTCATCGGACAATACACACGTAGACAACCCATTGATCACTGAAACGAAGGACTGTTGCACACTTTCTTTAGACACGTAATCAGCTGATCAAACAATAGAGACGAATTTGTGGATGAATAGTGTCTGTAATCTTGCCACAAATTAGAATGCCGTGATATTTGACCGAGTTATGGTTGGATCGGCTGTCGAGCATTGAGGTTTCCATGCCTATCTGGAATGAAATTGCTGCTCGCTCGTTTGGATCGGTGGACAGATTACGTCATTAACTGAGTCGAGTCTGCGCAACTCTTCATTTCATAAACTCTCCCATGGACGCCTATTCCACTGGTCAGCTGATTGTTGTCCGATTTATTTGACGTCAGCCTCGATTTCTCTGACCTCATTACTTTCATTCTGTGGTTGCATATTTGATTTATTTATCCAACCCTCAGTTGGTATTACTAAATTTCCTTTCCGAGGGACACATCATTTGGTTTCAGAATTTGATCGAATTTACTTGGTTTGGTTTGTTATTAGTTGACCTATTGCGTGCAAAAATGACCTCAGAGGTCAAACCTAGACTGTGTTTGCATGTGCAAAGTAAATGCATTTGATCGTTCAAGGGATTCGTAGTGGCCTCGATAGAAATGAAGAAAAGACCGTTATCTGGCCACCATATTTACCTGAACTGATTTTTCCGAGGTTTCTGTCGACCTCTTTATCAAATACCACTGTACTCGGTCGCGGTTCGCTTTCGGATTCATCGTTGCGATCGTTTGCATTCCGTGTGTTACTCGTATCGGTCCTGTTTCGGTTCCACGCTGAACAGTACACATAGCCACATCTTCCCCCTGGCATTTATCTTCTTTGTTCGTTCAACAGAGAGGATTACGTTGGAATTTCGATGTGAGACCGGAATAAAGACACGTTCATAAGCCTCGCTAAAATGTCTCCCGAAAGATGATGTTTAGCTTTTTAAGTCATTTAGTGGATTATTATGTGGCGTAGTCAGTGACTATGCTCCCATATTGCATCTGCTGCTCAATCTGCAAATCCAAATACAGATAGGAAGCAATAAGTTTAAAGTTATACACGACAGACAGAAAAATAACGCAACCAGTGGTACCAGGTTTGTGGCTGGTGAACGAGATGAACATCCAAGTGATCGATCACGATCCGCATTGTGCAGGCACGGAAAAGAGCCGTTCATTACATTGCAAACCATTGGAGAAGCGGGTATCATTTCTTGGTTATTTCCTACGAGAATTAGTCAAATTAATTCCTACGGAATTCATGCATAGAAAATGGAGTGAGTAGAATTTATTGAAGTATTGATACGCCAGTTTCTATCTGGTCGTGTGCAACTAGGCGATGTAAATTTGCATTTGTCTTGATTGATCTGTACGTAATTCCGTTCCATGGGGAATCATTATCGAAACACAGGATCGCTTGTTTCGCAACTGCACATAAAACCAACACGATAGTGCAATCGTGTACCGAATTTCTTTTCACACAGTCACACAGCTTGAAATAGAACAGAATGGAACAGAAGCATCAAATTTTAAATGGGAACATCTTAGCCATGAGTCACACACTCAGCTCGTTTCTTCAAGTACGCCGATGGAAATAATTCACAAGAAGAAATCTTGTCCGAGCAGTCTAGTCTTGTGGTAAACACTCACAAATGTCTAGATTGCATTCTTTCCTCTGTGAGATCACGTTTTCTAGAATAAAGCACCACTGCTGAATCTACCCCTCCTACACGTGTAAACCATGTGAATTATCACGGTTTTAGAGAACTTGCATTGGTCTTTACACACAAGCATTGCTCTCTGGAAAGTTCATTGGTTCGCAATCTGTTATCTCTTCATCCATACATAAGTGTATGTTTCCCATGTTTCCATATTGTTCTGCCGTATTTATTTCCGTCTGTTGAAAATAGCCTACATCACTTTTGGTAGAGGCCTGTACAAAATCGATCTTGTTTCTGGGCGTATGCGATAAGCATATAACATCTTGCATTCCATATGTCAGAAATATCATTTCGGACTGTTCAATGATGAAGTATCATCTGAGCCGTCAACACGTTTTGACGTACGAGGACTTTCTTCACATGTTCAGCTAAACATGCTCAAACCAGTATAATAATAAATTCATAGAGGAAAATCGAAAATAGGATTTGGTAATTCAGGAACTGGCGTAAATGCTGTATCAGCAGTTTTTTGAATGTCCTTTGATAGAAACTTTCCATGGGTCTGTTGATATTTTCAATAAAACCTGTCGTCGAGATGACAAAACAGACGCGACAGAGCGAGTAGTCTCGTCTTTGACCGGATCTCCGTTATATAGGAACTAACTAAATGGTTGCTGAGGTTTCGAAATCCTGTTTCGTTGTGAAGGACAGTTGACAATCTAGAATAATTTCCGTTCAAATATAAGGTGACCTATCCTCAGTGAACACTGAGAAAATGGATCAAATAAAGTATCTGTCTACAATGACACCAGCTATTCTGCACTGAAATTGATCCAGAGAAGTACAAGATAAGCACAGTGCAAACACTGTTTCTCGGGCTAGAGTAGATTTGGACGACAGAGCCACTGGAGGGAGAAATCAATCGAATTATTAAAACACTGATGTCAACTGCGTATCCAGCATAATTCCTGGCAACCTATTATCAAATCAAGCTGATAAAGAATAGTCTTCCACTCTGCTTGGGAATATAATCATAAATAGCTCATAAATTAGACAGAAATATCATTTCGGACTGTTCAAGGATGAAGTATTATCTGAACCGTCAACACTTTTGATGTACCAAGACTTTATTCATACGTTCAGCTAAACATGCACAAACCAGCATAATAATAAATTCATAGAGAAAAATCAAAACAAAGGATTTCGTAATTCAGGAACTGGCACAGAATGCGGCGTGAATACTGTATCAGAAAAATTTCGAATGTTCTCTGATAGAAACTTCCCATGGGTCTGTTGAAGTTTTCAAAAAAATGTATTGTCTAGATGACAAAACAGACGCAACAGAGCGAGTAGTCTCCTCCATGACCGAATCTCCGTTATTTAAAAACTAAAAAAATTGTTGCTTAGGTTCCGAAATCCTGTTACGTTGTGAAGGTCAGTTGATCATTCAGAAATATTTCCGTTCAAATGTAATATGACGTATGCGCAGCGAACACTGAGAAAATGGATCAATTAAAAGATCTGTCTACAAGGACACCATCTACACTTCATGATAGTCGTTCCAGAGAAGTACAAGATAAGCACAGTGCAAACGCTGTTTCTCGGGCTGGAGTAGATTTGGACGACAGAGCCACTGGAGGGAGAAATCAACCGACTTAATGAAACGCTGATGTCACTGCGTATCCAGCATAATTCGTGGCAATTTATTATCAAACCAAGCTGATAAAGAATAGTCTTCCACTGTGCGTGGATGTGAAATCAGAAATAGCTCATAAATGAGACGTTATGATCAATCAAATCGGCAAACATCCAGCGAATCCACTATACTGCCGAACCGGTAATTATGTTCACGTTATTCCCCGGTCAAACGTCATACAAGGGTTCAACACATTCAAATGTCGCTTGAGAAAGAAACTCAACACGATTGCGTCATCGATCGATGAAAGATCACTGACTGCCACGAATTGTTTGGAGACAAAGCATTATGTCACTGCCAGTCAGACAGTCGTAGCGATTTCCCTACTGGAAAAACGAGACAAACATTTCTTTAATGAACAACGCGACACCATCACGTGATCCAACGAAGTATATAAAGCAATAAATTTGATTCAATCAGGATGAATACTCATTTCCCTGTCGCAACAAATCTCGCATGAACAAGGTTATGTATGCTCACGCAGCGCAAGTGGAGATCAGCGTTTTGACTGCTGTCATTATATTCACCGATATTCGAACTTGTCTATCAGTTTGACGCGAGCATCGTAATTGATTGGTAAATGTGGTAAAGGTGATGTGATTGTGGTGATGCTTCATGCGACAGACGCGCCCAGAAAGCTGCCCAACCGGAGAAGACAGGCAAGTTACAAAACAATTCTGCTACGTTTATGGAATGCGAGTAATGATCGTCAAACGTTTTTCCCAATTTATAGTTTGAAAAGGTGAGCTTTTAGTGAGATATTTGCACATGTTCACTATTTTCTTGGTATGACAGGGTAAAAGATAAATGAGAGGAACGTTGTTCATATGTGAAACTGAACTTGAAGTTCTGGTTACCAGTGTTGTACTGACCTGTTTGTTTTGGTTTATGGTAATATTTGAACAATATTTTCCTGCAACTAGTGAATATTCATCTGATTTGGCAAATACGGTTGAGTGAGGATACTTGATTAGGACATCAGAACACTCGATATCAAAACAACTAGTTGTCAGTGTTTCACCTGTGATAAAATATTAAACGTTTTTACAGACTTTGTACACTGGGTGCTAGAAAAGCAGAAAGATAGTCGATAATCTCGACAACTGCAATTGACAAATTCGTGTCCATACAGTAGAGGTGTTATCAGTGTTACGACAGATATTGTGTTGATAACTATCAGATGCGTGCGGTTAGTGATTACGTCATACTATTTTGTGTGTTGCTTCTGAGTACATAATGTGATGTTGTTTCGTGCGGATCGAGACTCAATCGGCGGTTACCGAAATCTGGCCTTTGGCATTTCTTGTTGCTCTTACTTTGACAGTTTATATGGGCAAATGGGCTCCACTGGTATTGATCGAATGATCCGATTCCATCGAAGTGATGGTAATTGTCGTTTGTCAGCTCTTCACTTGTATTTTGTCTAACCGACTTGGGTGATACGCCTTTATGTGTCAAGACGGTCTTCCTGTTGTTCGACATACGTCACCTGCCCCACACTGAGAGCTGGAAATGTACGGATATTCTGCGTTTCATTCGTAAAATAAGCAATAG
The DNA here is from genome assembly GCA_948099385.1 of Fasciola hepatica. Taxonomy (NCBI): domain Eukaryota; kingdom Metazoa; phylum Platyhelminthes; class Trematoda; order Plagiorchiida; family Fasciolidae; genus Fasciola; species Fasciola hepatica. The sequence goes on from CANUEZ040000198.1 coordinate 4,567,417, forward strand.
TCGAGAGATCAACAAAACATGGATTCCGGCCGCGTAATAACACCTTTCTGACTTGGAATATGGAAAACGGGCAATTGAGATCGACTATTTACCAAATCTGCTGCACTGCTACTTCTAAATTTATTTCATGGGTAGACAGTTCGCTTTTCGGCTGCTTGATGACAAGGTGTGCTGTCGTAATTCTTCGTAACATTTTTGATGAAGCACCCGGAGTGTATATTCGGAATAAGAAATGATTTCACCCTTCTACGTTTTCTTTATAGAACATACCTTAATTACACTAGTGATCAATCACTATAGAAGTTGCCTATTCTGTCTCAATAATACGAATCTGTAGTAGCGTGTGCATGGATTTGATGGAATTTCCTTATGAATAAGTGAACATCCTAGTAAGCTATCGGACTGATGAGAATGTAATGCGTCCGAGAAAAGCAAACCATATGTGGATTCTATTTCCAACGTGATTTTATACCTTTAAGGGCCTAATTGAATTCACTTCTCTACCAGTGCGTGTCTTTCGAAGAAACTATCAAAAATATAAGGACATTAGATAGAAGAATGGGAAAACCCAGTAGATTGATAGGAGGTAAACCAAAGAACCCTTCTGCTTATGTACAAACAACATCCAGTTTCAATTTCACGGAGACTGATCGCATCATAAAAAAGAAGTTTAAATTCTATCCTTCTTAAGACCTAAATTAGGAGATATTTGTATGGCTTAGTTAGAGAACGGTATTATCGCTGAGCCACTCAAGCAGCTGCAAATGTAAGGGCGTATTGTGTGCTAGGCTCATCATCAACATGAGCAACATCAACGTAAGGAATTTGGTCGGGTCAACTTTGTGATCTGATTCAATTAGGTATTTCGCAATTGAAAGAGGCCGAAGCACTGACAACATCCTCTATGGGCGCATTGCGCGGTTTCATCGATTTGATTTTTCAATGGAGACTTGCTAGGTATATTAGAAAGCACACATTTCTTGCATCTTTGGTAAAATAAACGCTCGACTGTGAGTGTCCGGAAGCTGCGGTAGGCCCATTTCGGTTTCAAAGAACCGTAGCACTGGTAATGAGATACGGTGGACACTGGCTTACTCTACTTCATACGAGTAAGTTGAAAATAAGCAACAATAATTTTGATATAGGTTACACACTGGGTGTGACTATCTGGGCCCATAGTAATAGTACAAACTGAGGTGAACTGCATTTCAAATTTGCACTTAGTTTAAATCACTGGCTAGCGGGATCAAATGGAATGGGAGGTCTTTTGATTGTGTGATTTCGATGCAATATGACCGAGAGTGGTCTTGCAGTATGACCTTCACAATGAGAATCAAATACTGTCAGTTTGTGTGTGGTGAAGGGGTAAATAACACTGATACATTGTTTTGTTTACGTTGAAGGGGAGCAATATAGTGAGAAGGCTGTTAACAGTCATTCTGGAGTTCGAATAATGCATTTTTTTGGTCCTGTTGTTGCACTCATTGAGTCTTCGTACTCAAGAAGATCGAACACAAGCATTCACTTACGGAAGACACTGATCCTTGCATACTACTACTGAATCAAAATACTCTAACTAACTGATTTGTTCTTGTATGGCGTGTTAGACTTTCTGGGCGAGGTTCAAGCGACCCTGCCACTCAATGGTTAGATACTTTAAGAGATGACTAGATGCCGCGATTAGTGGGGCTCTTGCATCCACAAAATTTCTCCATCGACTTTATTCCATTATTTTTGTTCTCTTCCTAATCAGTTCACATTATTTTCTCCTGCTTTGTTCTTTCTTGAGGTGACGGGTGGTGATCAAACGATCATCATAAAAAGGCTCCAAAAGCAGAGACTGGAATTTGAAAGAAAACGGTTTTGTAAAATGTTGGGAGCATGATTTTTGGAAATAGCCACACTGAGGCCGGCTGTCTCCGGGTTGTCTGGGTATATTAAAGTCATCTGGGGCAACGGCAATCAGTGATCAGTAGTGGTGATAATGAAACAAGCTGGGAGAAACAAACTAAAATTTAGACATTGACTATGGGACCATAAGCTTTTCAACCAGGTTAGATCAGTGTTAAATTTCATGCTGTACGAAACTAATTTCGTCTAAAATGTTACCATATTCACCAGTTGTTGATATTTCGCGCTGCGCGGAATCGTGTGTGCGGAATGTTTGTATTGATTATGTACAATTTATACGTAGAAACTAGTACACTCTTGTGTTATGGATGTTTTTGATTTACCTCGTTCATGGTGCTCCCTGATTGGTCAGAGAGTGACTTTTGATTGGCAACTGTAAATCGAGAAATGCGACTGGTGCAAGCGACTTTATAAACCACCGAATATTTATCAATGTCGAGATTACTTTGTTGCGCACTGTAACAATATACTGACTGCTTTTCACGAAGAACTGACGTTTGACATCATCGAGGTTTGCACTTCAACTTTAGCAACTGAAAATGGTTGCAGCAGCCAGGTTTTGACATATTCTATTATCAGACAAGAAAAATCGCGTTTTATGGCCTGCTTGATAACAAGGGTGCTCTGGTGAAACAAAGAACGGTCCTACGGCCTTGTAGACTTCTGGTTTTAAAATTTTGGATATAGTTCATGCTTGCTGTTGATTGTGGTGGAAGCGGTATGTATCCCATGGTCACAAAGGCCCACTCAACAATCAAGGATAACCGGCAAACAGACCCTGGGAATTGAGAGGAGCGCCACACAAGTTCCAAATAGGTCAGGTCCGGTATCGAGTAGGGCGATAGTGTAAATACTGTCTACAAGCGGCTTTCTCGTTACTTAGCTGACTGATGATTGTGAAATCTTTGCTCTGCGATAACTGGAGTTTGTGGGTTCATCGTGTGGTATGATGGTCGGCTGAGGAACCTATCGACCTGCTCTGCTCATCACTATTTTTCTTTTGTGCTCAGGTATAAGATGGCCGGCTGCGCTGCACAGGAATGACTCTCCCGTTGCAGCGCCTATCCGATGCGTTGCGAATGAGGCGGAATAGCTTGTTGGAGTCACTAATCCCTACTGCAGTCTCCACAGTTTCAGAATGTTTGATCCATTACCGCTTTCAATCGAGCATAACGGAGAGCGAAGCTCCCCGTTGCAGTATTCAGTTATCGCCTGTTCCTGATATCTGGGCTTCGTTTGTTTAGCTGACAACTGAAATGGCTTCCCAGAGATCCAGCCTAGTAACCATCGTGACCTAGGACGTCTCGCGTTGACTCATCCGAGGGACTTGTGAGCGCCATCCAGTTTCGAGCGATGGACAGAATGTCACATTTCTTGATCTCATTGAATATCTCTTAGAGATTGGCGTCCAATACATCATCGCAATCACTGTCGAGATTATGTGGAAGCGCCCGAGACGTGGAAAAGGAAGTCTTGGGGAAATCGGCTCCCAAGCGATCACTGTACTGTTGGATTTACCGCTAGTATGGAAAGTGACATCGTGGCTCTCAAATTGTTCTGCCTTGTCGCTACGATAATGCTAGCAAGCTGTCTTCGGTCCTGCAATGGTTATGCACCGAGTGCCAAACGGAGGTATGCAGATTTCTGAGGATCAAGCCATGTAGATGTTCTAGTTTTAGTTCTACAGCGTCCACATTGTGAGGCTACCAACGTATGGTAGAGTCCTTACATTACAACAAGATGCACAAGCCTGTTTCCGACAGATCAGTATTCCAGTTTGTTGTCTTAACACCTCGACCATTGGAGAAGGAGAAGCGTCACTTGCCGGACAAGCCTTGGTGTGATCAGATTGCATGTTTTCCAAATTATTCATTGAGGTTCTCGGGAGACTTGTGCATGGCGGTGTTTCCAGCACTGTTCAGGGATGTTGTATTACTCGATTGCCCAGTCTTTAGTGGAAAGTGAAATAACGGTGACTAATCCAGCCTTTATTCAGATGATCTCATTTCAGCCTTTGCACATCAAAATGCAACCCAGAGTGCAGCAGAGTTGTTCCATATTAGCCGGTGGCCTGTTGTGAGGCTAATTTGCGGTTTGCCCGGGTGTGGCTACTCATGCGTGCTTCAGATTTTGGGGCCACAGGAGAGATGGGTACCTGATGGAGACCAATGAAATGGAGGATGCCCTAAGAGACACGACAGTCTACCACCACACAGACGATACTTCCCACTCTTTATCTAGTATTCGTTTTGAAGCAATTTATTCCCAAAATCTATCGGGCTGGAATCAAACACCACGAAAACTGAAGGTGAATAATCTTACTCATGACCATCAGCTCAAAAGCGGTCCATCAATGACCAGCCGGTAGAGTGCGTTCCATCATTCACGTATTGAGACTCTACACTGCTTCTGATCGATCAGCTGTGATATGTGATGTATTCGTGAAGCCGCCTCGTCGTCTAGTAGGAGATACTTGCGTGTAAGTAAAGTAAAGAAAGGAATAAGTGTATCGATGGTTTACCGTGGCGTATTGATAGAAATGAGCTTCCTTTTAATCACCCAGTTGTAGACCATCGTTTGTCGTTTTTCAAGATATGTCTGGACTGGAATTTGGAACTACTCTCAGCGTACAGTCATGTTATTCGCGTTCATGATTGAAAAGGATAAATGACATATATAGTTCCAAAAGAAGATGCCCAAGAAAACGTGTGTTCCGGACACTCCATAACGTCTTAAGTTCGATTAGGCCCGGGAGGGTCCGAGTGGTATTCGATTGTGCGGCTGTTCGTGAGAGCATTTCCGTCAACGAAGTCCCAACACAAATACCTGATCCAACCGATCATTTGTTAGGAGTATCCGTCAGGTTCCGTTGATATGTCGTTGCGCCTTTTGCTGGAAATGAATAGATATTCCAGCAAATTATGTTTCCAAAGTGTTACAGGTGATCTGTAGGCTTCCTTCACTGGTCATGTTACGATCTGAGAAGTGGTGCGCATGTTTACGTAAAGAATGCTCATCCGTTTGGCGCTAGTTATTCACCGATTTGTGCCAAACTGTCCCTAAGTATAGCTGCCGAGGACAGCAACATTGACTTTTCTTCATTAGTATTATATGCGATGACTATCAACTTTTGTCTGGACGGTTGTTTGTTGTCATTTAGTATGAGGATTTATTGCGATAATTCATACGGATAGGCAACACTCAACTGAACGGGTATCGTAAAGACCTGGACTACGAGCACAATTGTTAACCGAAAAAAAAATCGAGTACGTACTTCAAATTTTATCAGCAGACTATCGTGGGCCATGAAGCATTAGGTTTCAAGTGGTATATTCAGTGTGACTGTTGTTTGGTTTCAATTCATTTATCCGAGGTTCCGATAACGACTAGAGATTTACTAGGAATGTTTGCTTCATTGTTTGATCCATTATCGTTTGTAGTGCCCATTTTATTACCTTATTAAAGGAAATTTCATGATGTTTGTCACCAGAATCTAGATTAGGTCACTAAAAGAACAAAGAATGTCAAAATGTCTGTTCTTTTAGGAGAGCAGTCAGTACAATAACAGTATGCAACAGAGAAATCTAGAATATTTTTACCTATTTGATGGTTTCATAAAGCCTCAGATTGCTCGATTCATGATGATCCAAACAACTACTGTCAGGCTGGGGCCGTTGTCTTTGTTCGAAGTGCCAGAAGACACGGGAACTGTAGTCGAGTTGATTCAGACGTACAGTTTCGAAGAAATTAAATTAGTGGAAATAAATCCCGATAAATGCGCAAAAACTCTCAACGTGAAAATGTTAGAACCAAGGCTGCTCGACGGTAAACGATGTCTTTGTGCTAGAGCAGCTCTGCATTGCAATTTACCTAATAATAGGTTGGTGGTTCTACCAGCTCGCCCACAATTCACTTACTTTTTGGAGAAACACTACCACCAGATTCCAGGATATATAGGCACGGGTCATGTTTGAACTCGCATCAAGAAAGACTTCTGAATTTTAAAAGCCATTTCAACCGTGAGACGCGTCCTCAGTAAGTGCTTAATTTGCCCAACCTATAGATCCGGTAATGGCACTCCTGCCTGATTGCCTATGGAAAGAAGGGAACTACGTCTTTGAGGAATGCGGTGTCAAATATTTCGGACCGTTTCGTATCAAGGTAGATTTAATTGAGCACAACAGATATGGGTGTCGAGCAATACACTCGGAAATCGCATATAATGTGACTGCGAGTATATTTCTAATGGCAATGATACGGTTTATAACCAAAAGCATTATAACTAAGGTGATGTAAAGTAATGGTGGGTCTGACGTTGAGGAAGCAGAATGTGCATTGAAAACTGCGTCGTTTGCTGTGATAATCGTGAAATTATTCAAAAGGGTACGTTACACTATGAAATTGATTGACACATTCAGCCACGAGGTGCAAGCTATGTGGAGGCTAGACTGATATTGTCGGCAGTCAGTTCACATCAACCACTGATTGGCGAGGAAATATCGACACACGTGTTAGAGTTCGGACGTATCATCAATGATAGATGTTTAGTCTCCGTGTGTCGAGACCCAGGGCACCCACACGCACTTTGACTTAGCGATTTATAATTGCTTCCCTCACCACATCCCCTTGTGCAGGGAAGACCAAGCCAGTAGTAACTTGAACCAAATTTGACGTCAAGCAGAGCATCTAGATGCGATGCTTAGGATATATTGGAGTCATGAATATCTCTCCACATAAAGGGCTTAAAGACGAATCGGACCTATAAGGGAGAGGAAAGAGACGTGAGTCCGATTACTGATGGAAGTGCAGCATGCAGCATATGGCACGAAATAATCACAACCTAAATGTTTTAGGCTGAAGATGAGTATGTTCGCCAGATCTATTGTGGGAACCGTATCATATATTGACGGTGAGGATATAGAATAATTCTGTTTCTTGAGAACTACATGGGAACTGAAGGAAAATATAAGTAACGTGATGCAAACATTTCGTTTTTTCTCGTCGACCGCCTACCTTAAACATTTCGGTTTATGTACCGCACAACGATGAAATGATACAATTAATTGGGTTAGATTGAAAGCTGCAACAGGGAGCTCGATAGGGGGAGATCGGGGTCTTTTCGGTTAGTGCCATAACAAACAAACACTTGTGTCAACCATTTGTTGTGCACAAATCGCTGACGGATGCATTTAGATAGGCATCGCTTCGATGAATGCTCACAGCTCCAAATTGCGATTACGCAACACAATTTTAGGGGATTAGGTCGGCTCAGCTTTGTGACCTGATGCAAATAAACGTTGCACAACACAAGAATCCGAAGATGTGACGTTTTAGTTGCATGTGCTCGTTAGTCTTTTCGACTATGCACGGACCAGTCCTTCACCGTGATGCCTCGCATAAAGCCGACATGGCAACCAGAGTATTGTTTCCCTCGACCCAAAAGGATGTAGAACACGATTCATAGGGAGGAATTGATCAGGATGAATTTCAAGAGTGTGCGTGTAGCATGCACGTGCAACTGTCAAATTGCTACCGTGCACCATAGCGAGGATTCGTATAAACAATAATATGTTAAGCAAATAAACGAAGCTTATTTCTGTTACAAGATTTCCGCTTGCTTTCTTCGGTTTTCGATGTTTCTCGAGAAACGTATCGGGGAAGCAATTGGTCAGCAACGTTCTTTCTATAAACTCCCATTCATTTTGCATTTAATCATTGATACAGATTTCCCACGCTTTGCTGATGGGGATTCATACCAAACCATGATTGTAGGTCTTCGGTGCAAAACTGGAGAATTGAAAATGGCGTCCTTCCCAAGTTACTTTGAGAGGGATACTGCGTGGCTATATTTCATCCGAACATCTGATTATGATAACATCTAAAGGGGGTAGGCTATTGACTAGTTCTTCTTTAGGGGTAATAGATGGATTAGTTGGAATAGAACAAATGGTGTCCTTCCAACCAGATAAGGAATCAGTCAGTTTAGTTACAAAGAAGAAGGAAAACATGTACGAAAGATATAAGACATACCTTCCGACATCATGAAGAAGATATGCACACATGAAATATGGAAGACATATCTTTAGACAAAATATTCCAAACGGGACACTACATTGGATAACAACATCTTGACAGAGAAACAAATGATATCAAGACATCTTCAAATTCTGAACTTACATGGAATCTTATCCGGAAACATAAAAAACAACTGCAACCAATTGGGAAACAGGCGCCTTATTTGACAGGATAACCAGAAGCTCAAAAGTCTTGAGTTTTTTGAGGCCTATATTATGCTTGTAAAATCGGCATATCGCGAAACTGACTTGCTATCAAGCACGGTAGTCATTTGACCGTTGCACGTTTACGCCTCAATCACGATCCCGCAATGCACGCTAACTATTTCCTCCTTAATAACCGTGTTCTCCATCTCATGAGTCGCGGGAAGCGATCATCGCGTTGTCGCGTCGTTTTCCTGCGAAGCATTAAAGAGACGGACGGGTGGTCCGTGCATGGTCGAAATAATTGATGAACACGTGCACCTAAGCAGAAAGCGTTGTAAGTTTCATCCGACGGTACACATCAAATACAGTCAACAAGAAGCAAGTTTCAATTGTTTCACTTTTCGGAGGTAACAGCCTTTTTATGAAAAATATATGTATACCTTAGGTCAACCATAAGACACTCGTACACTGTGGTGCAACTACTTCAGTGACTGATTCCCAACAGGTCAGGATTCAAAAGTCATTCAGACAGTCTTGCCAATCTCGAAGTCTCACATGTTTCCTATCAGTTTAATTACAGCTACGGTGACGCATCCACAGGGAGAACGGATAGCTGCTTGGCTCAACCAGCGTCGGAGAACATACACAAATGGTTGGAAAAATCGATGACACCGCGCGATGCGGCCGTAGAGGATGTTGTCAGTGCTTCGGCCTCTTTCAATTGCGAAATACCTAATTGAATCAGATCACAAAGTTGACCCGACCAAATTCCTTACGTTGATGTTGCTCATGTTGATGATGAGCCTAGCACACAATACGCCCTTACATTTGCAGCTGCTTGAGTGGCTCAGCGATAATACCGTTCTCTAACTAAGCCATACAAATATCTCCTAATTTAGGTCTTAAGAAGGATAGAATTTAAACTTCTTTTTTATGATGTGATCAGTCTCCGTGAAATTGAAACTGGATGTTGTTTGTACATAAGCAGAAGGGTTCTTTGGTTTACCTCCTATCAATCTACTGGGTTTTCCCATTCTTCTATCTAATGTCCTTATATTTTTGATAGTTTCTTCGAAAGACACGCACTGGTAGAGAAGTGAATTCAATTAGGCCCTTAAAGGTATAAAATCACGTTGGAAATAGAATCCACATATGGTTTGCTTTTCTCGGACGCATTACATTCTCATCAGTCCGATAGCTTACTAGGATGTTCACTTATTCATAAGGAAATTCCATCAAATCCATGCACACGCTACTACAGATTCGTATTATTGAGACAGAATAGGCAACTTCTATAGTGATTGATCACTAGTGTAATTAAGGTATGTTCTATAAAGAAAACGTAGAAGGGTGAAATCATTTCTTATTCCGAATATACACTCCGGGTGCTTCATCAAAAATGTTACGAAGAATTACGACAGCACACCTTGTCATCAAGCAGCCGAAAAGCGAACTGTCTACCCATGAAATAAATTTAGAAGTAGCAGTGCAGCAGATTTGGTAAATAGTCGATCTCAATTGCCCGTTTTCCATATTCCAAGTCAGAAAGGTGTTATTACGCGGCCGGAATCCATGTTTTGTTGATCTCTCGACTATTGCTTATTTTACGAATGAAACGCAGAATATCCGTACATTTCCAGCTCTCAGTGTGGGGCAGGTGACGTATGTCGAACAACAGGAAGACCGTCTTGACACATAAAGGCGTATCACCCAAGTCGGTTAGACAAAATACAAGTGAAGAGCTGACAAACGACAATTACCATCACTTCGATGGAATCGGATCATTCGATCAATACCAGTGGAGCCCATTTGCCCATATAAACTGTCAAAGTAAGAGCAACAAGAAATGCCAAAGGCCAGATTTCGGTAACCGCCGATTGAGTCTCGATCCGCACGAAACAACATCACATTATGTACTCAGAAGCAACACACAAAATAGTATGACGTAATCACTAACCGCACGCATCTGATAGTTATCAACACAATATCTGTCGTAACACTGATAACACCTCTACTGTATGGACACGAATTTGTCAATTGCAGTTGTCGAGATTATCGACTATCTTTCTGCTTTTCTAGCACCCAGTGTACAAAGTCTGTAAAAACGTTTAATATTTTATCACAGGTGAAACACTGACAACTAGTTGTTTTGATATCGAGTGTTCTGATGTCCTAATCAAGTATCCTCACTCAACCGTATTTGCCAAATCAGATGAATATTCACTAGTTGCAGGAAAATATTGTTCAAATATTACCATAAACCAAAACAAACAGGTCAGTACAACACTGGTAACCAGAACTTCAAGTTCAGTTTCACATATGAACAACGTTCCTCTCATTTATCTTTTACCCTGTCATACCAAGAAAATAGTGAACATGTGCAAATATCTCACTAAAAGCTCACCTTTTCAAACTATAAATTGGGAAAAACGTTTGACGATCATTACTCGCATTCCATAAACGTAGCAGAATTGTTTTGTAACTTGCCTGTCTTCTCCGGTTGGGCAGCTTTCTGGGCGCGTCTGTCGCATGAAGCATCACCACAATCACATCACCTTTACCACATTTACCAATCAATTACGATGCTCGCGTCAAACTGATAGACAAGTTCGAATATCGGTGAATATAATGACAGCAGTCAAAACGCTGATCTCCACTTGCGCTGCGTGAGCATACATAACCTTGTTCATGCGAGATTTGTTGCGACAGGGAAATGAGTATTCATCCTGATTGAATCAAATTTATTGCTTTATATACTTCGTTGGATCACGTGATGGTGTCGCGTTGTTCATTAAAGAAATGTTTGTCTCGTTTTTCCAGTAGGGAAATCGCTACGACTGTCTGACTGGCAGTGACATAATGCTTTGTCTCCAAACAATTCGTGGCAGTCAGTGATCTTTCATCGATCGATGACGCAATCGTGTTGAGTTTCTTTCTCAAGCGACATTTGAATGTGTTGAACCCTTGTATGACGTTTGACCGGGGAATAACGTGAACATAATTACCGGTTCGGCAGTATAGTGGATTCGCTGGATGTTTGCCGATTTGATTGATCATAACGTCTCATTTATGAGCTATTTCTGATTTCACATCCACGCACAGTGGAAGACTATTCTTTATCAGCTTGGTTTGATAATAAATTGCCACGAATTATGCTGGATACGCAGTGACATCAGCGTTTCATTAAGTCGGTTGATTTCTCCCTCCAGTGGCTCTGTCGTCCAAATCTACTCCAGCCCGAGAAACAGCGTTTGCACTGTGCTTATCTTGTACTTCTCTGGAACGACTATCATGAAGTGTAGATGGTGTCCTTGTAGACAGATCTTTTAATTGATCCATTTTCTCAGTGTTCGCTGCGCATACGTCATATTACATTTGAACGGAAATATTTCTGAATGATCAACTGACCTTCACAACGTAACAGCATTTCGGAACATAAGCAACAATTTTTTCAGTTTTTAAATAACGGAGAATCGGTCATGGAGGAGACAAATCGCTCTGTCGCGCTTGTTCCTGTGGAGATGATCTGATATTGTGGGAAGCATTCGCTTGGATTAAACTAGGTCTGGAACCGTGTCTCCATTTGAAGTTGTCGAGCATTTCTGGCTGTCATAGAGGTCGACATCTGAACAAGCTTAATTTGGTGATTCGGATCAACTGGGCCGGCAGTTTGAAGGCGCAGTGGTAATAAACACGTCTTCGAGATGGAAGTGCTCGTGATCAAACCGTGGGTGTGGATGAGGATATGCACCACTGATCAGCTCTAACAACAACGAAACTCGAATCTGGTTCTTCCGAGTTCAGTTTGGTTGGATGACCTGAAGTTTGCGCGTGAAACGTGAAGTCGAAAAGGACAGTCAACCAATAAATATCAAAATCAGCAGTCCCAAACTAAGTGCAAGTCATTGCGTGATATCTGTATACAAAGAGGCGAAGCAGGGTTGAAAACGTGGATCGGTTGCCGTGTTCCTGTGGAGAATACCTAATATGGTGGGAAGCATTCGCTTGGATTAAACTAGGTCTGGAACCGTGTCTCCATTTGAAGTTGTCGAGCATTTCTGGCTGTCATAGAGGTCGACATCTGAGCAAGCTTAATTTGGTGATTCGGATCATCTCTTACGCGTCTGACAAGGCGCAGTGGTAACGAACACGTCTTCGAGATGGAAGTGCTCGTGTTCAAACCGTGGGTGTGGATGAGGATATGCACCACTGATCAGCTCTAACAACAACGAAACTCGAATCTGGTTCTTCCGAGTTCACGTTGTTTGGATGACCTGAAGTTTTCGCGTGAAACGTGAAGTCGAAAAGGACAGTCAACCAAACAATATCCAAATCAGCAGTCCCAAACTAAGTGCAAGCATTTGCGTGACATCTGTATAAAAAGAGGCGAAGCAGGGTTGAAAACGTGGATCGGTTGCCGTGTTCCTGTGGAGAATACCTAATATGGTGGGAAGCATTCGCTTGGATTAAACTAGGTCTGGAACCGTGTCTCCATTTGAAGTTGTCGAGCATTTCTGGCTGTCATAGAGGTCGACATCTGAACAAGCTTAATTTGGTGATTCGGATCAACTGGGCCGGCAGTTTGAAGGCGCAGTGGTAATAAACACGTCTTCGAGATGGAAGTGCTCGTGATCAAACCGTGGGTGTGGATGAGGATATGCACCACTGATCAGCTCTAACAACAACGAAACTCGAATCTGGTTCTTCCGAGTTCAGTTTGGTTGGATGACCTGAAGTTTGCGCGTGAAACGTGAAGTCGAAAAGGACAGTCAACCAATAAATATCAAAATCAGCAGTCCCAAACTAAGTGCAAGTCATTGCGTGATATCTGTATACAAAGAGGCGAAGCAGGGTTGAAAACGTGGATCGGTTGCCGTGTTCCTGTGGAGAATACCTAATATGGTGGGAAGCATTCGCTTGGATTAAACTAGGTCTGGAACCGTGTCTCCATTTGAAGTTGTCGAGCATTTCTGGCTGTCATAGAGGTCGACATCTGAGCAAGCTTAATTTGGTGATTCGGATCATCTCTTACGCGTCTGACAAGGCGCAGTGGTAACGAACACGTCTTCGAGATGGAAGTGCTCGTGTTCAAACCGTGGGTGTGGATGAGTATATGCACCACTGATCAGCTCTAACAACAACGAAACTCGAATCTGGTTCTTCCGAGTTCCGGATGGTTGGATGACCTGAAGTTTGCGCGTGAAACGTGAAGTCGAAAAGGACAGTCAACCAATCATTATCCAATTGAACAATCCCAAACTAAGCGCAAGTAATTGCGTGATGTAAATGTAAAAATAGGCGAAGCAGGGTTGAAAACGTGGATCGGTTGCCGTGTTCCTGTGGAGAATACCTAATATGGTGGGAAGCATTCGCTTGGATTAAACTAGGTCTGGAACCGTGTCTCCATTTGAAGTTGTCGAGCATTTCTGGCTGTCATAGAGGTCGACATCTGAACAAGCTAAATTTGGTGCTTTGGATCAACTGGGCCGGAAGTTTGAAGGCGCAGTGGTAATAAACACGTCTTCGAGATGGAAGTGCTCGTGATCAAACCGTGAGTGTGGATGAGGATTTGCTTCACTGATCAGCTCTAACAGCAGCAAATTTCGAATGTGGTTGGATGACCTGAGTTATGCGCGCGAAACGTTACAGGGTCACCATAAGTTCAATATGCATGAATTTCTTTTAGGCCTATATCATTCTTGCAAAATCGGCATATCACAATACTAACTAGCTGTTAAGCACGGATGTCATTTGACCGTTGCACGTTTACGCTACAATCACTATCTCGAAATGCACGCTAAATATTTCTCCCTAATAACCGTTTTCTTCATCTCCTGAGTCGCGGGAAGAGAAAATCGGGTTGTCGCGTGGTCCGTGCATAGCAGAAATGACTATTGAACACGTGCAATTAGGCAGGAGGCCCTATAAGTTTCATTCGACGGTAAACATCAAATACAGTCAACAAGAAGCAAGTTTCTATCGTTTTAGTATTCGGAGGTGACCACCTTTTCATTGAAACATACGTATACATTAAATCAGCCATAAGATACGCATACACACTGTGATGCAACTATTCATGTTACTGATTACCAACAGGTCGGGATTCAAATGTCATTCAGACAGTCTTGCCTATCCCAATGGCTCACATGTTTTCTATCAATTCACTTACAGCTACGGTGACGCATCCACAGGGAGAACGGATAGCTGCTTGGCTCAACCAGCGTCGGAGAACATACACAAATGGTTGGAAAAATGGATGACATCGCGCAATGCGGCCGTAGAGGATGTTGTCAGTGCTTCGGCCTCTTTCAATTGCGAAATACCTAATTGAATCAGATCACAAAGTTGACCCGACCAAATTCCTTACGTTGATGTTGCTCATGTTGATGATGAGCCTAGCACACAATACGCCCTTACATTTGCAGCTGCTTGAGTGGCTCAGCGATAATACCGTTCTCTAACTAAGCCATACAAATATCTCCTAATTTAGGTCTTAAGAAGGATAGAATTTAAACTTCTTTTTTATGATGCGATCAGTCTCCGTGAAATTGAAACTGGATGTTGTTTGTACATAAGCAGAAGGGTTCTTTGGTTTACCTCCTATCAATCTACTGGGTTTTCCCATTCTTCTATCTAATGTCCTTCTTCCAAAGACATTAACTGGTAGAGAAGATACATTGAGTGAGTAATCCTTCTTGTTGGACGCATTTGTTTGATCAATGAAAAACAAGCAGCCTAAATATTATTACCTCCAATGGGCTAGATTGGATACTTTCATTTCATCACGTTTCTATCACATGATGTCCAGAACTGGACTAAAACGCATCCTTTCCCGATACATTTTAAGTTGAGCATGAATAGGAATTAAGATTTGGTAACTGGATGGACTCATTCAACCTAATATGTCGAAAAGCAATCTTTCTACCCATGAATTCAATTTAGATGTGGCAGTAAAGTAGATGTGGTAAACAGTCGACCTCAGTCGCGTGATAGCCATATCCGAAGTCAGAATGATGAATTACGCTGCCGGAATCCATGTTTTGTTCATCTCTCGACTATTAATCATTTATGAATGAAAGGCAGAATGTCCGTACATTTCCAGCTCTCAGTGTGGGGCAGGTGACGTATGTTGAACAACAGGAAAAACGTCTTGACACATAAAGGCTTATCATCAAAGTCGGTTAAAAAAAATACAAGTGAAGAGCTGACAAACGACAATTACCATCTCTTTCATGGAATCGGATCATTTGACCAATAATAATGGAGCATCTTTTCTCATATAAAATGTCAAAGTAAGTACAACAAGAAATGCCAGAGGCCAGATCTCGGCAACCGCCCATTGATTCTCGGTCCGCTCGAAACAATACCACATTATGTGCTCAGAAGCAACACACAAAATAATGTGACGTAATCACCAACACCGCGTAACTGACAGTTATCAACACAATATCTGTCGTTAAACTGATAACACCTCTGCTGTATGGACACGAATTTGTCACTTGCTGCAATCAAGATTACCGGCTATCTTTCTGCTTTCCTATCATCCAGTGTGCAGCATCTGTACAAACGTTTAATATTTTATCACACGTGAAACACTGACAACTAGTTGTTTTGATATCGAGTGTTCTGATGTCCTAATCAAGTATCCTCACTCAACCGTATTTGCCAAATCAGATGAATATTCACTAGTTGCAGGAAAATATTGTTCAAATATTACCATAAACCAAAACAAACAGGTCAGTACAACACTGGTAACCAGAACTTCAAGTTCAGTTTCACATATGAACAACGTTCCTCTCATTTATCTTTTACCCTGTCATACCAAGAAAATAGTGAACATGTGCAAATATCTCACTAAAAGCTCACCTTTTCAAACTATAAATGGGGAAAAACGTTTGACGATCATTACTCGCATTCCATAAACGTAGCAGAATTGTTTTGTAACTTGCCTGTCTTCTCCGGTTGGGCAGCTTTCTGGGCGCGTCTGTCGCATGAAGCATCACCACAATCACATCACCTTTACCTTTATCACCAATCAATAACGATGCCTGCGTCAAACGGATAGACAAGTTCAAATATCAGTGAATATAATGACAGCAGTCAAAAAGTTGATCTACATTTGAGTTGCGTGACCATATATAACCTGGTTCTCGTGGGATTTGTTGCGACAGCGGTATGAGTAATCATGTTGATTGAATTGAATTTATTGCTTTATATACTTCGTTGGATCACGTGATGGTGTCGCGTCGCTCATTGAAGACAATTTTTTTCTAGTTTTTCCAGTAGGGAAATCACTATGACTGTCTGACTGGCAGTGACGTAATGCCTTGTCTCTGAACGATTTGATGTGGTCACTGTTCTTTCATCGATCGATGACGCAATCGTGTTGAGTTTCGTTCTCAAGCCACATGTGAATGTGTTAAACCTTTGTATGACGTGTGATCGGGGAATAACGTGAACATAATAACCGGTTCGGCAGTATAGTAGATTCGCAAGAAGTTGGCTTCAAACGATTGCTGATTTGGTTGATGCCAACGTTTTATTTATGAGTTATTTATAATTTTATTTCCAAGCCCAGTGGAAGACTATTCATTATCAGCTTGATTTGATACTGATTTGCCAGGAATTATGCTGGATACGCAGTTGACATCAGCGTTTCAATAAGTCGATTGATTTTTCCCTCCAGTGGCTCTATCGTCCAAAAACCTCTCTAGCCCGAGAAACAGTGTTTGCATTGTGCTTATCTTGTACTTCTCTGGAACAATTTCAGTGCAGAATAGATAGTGTCCTTGTAGACAGATCATTTATTTGATCCATTTTCTCCGTTTTCTCTGTTGACCTGTAAACTTATATTTGAACGGAGATTATTCTAGATGATCAACTGTCATTCACAAAGTAACTGGGTTTCGTAACCTTATCAACCATTTTATTAGTTTTCATATACCGGAGATTCGGTCATTGACGAGACTATCCGCTCTGTCGCGTCTGTTTTGTCATTTCGACAACATGTTTTACTAAAAATATCAACAGACCCATGAGACGTTTCTACCAGAGGACATTGATAAAACTGCTGATTCAGTATTCATGCCCCGTTCTTTGCTAGTTCCTGAATTACCAAATCCATTTTTTCGTTTTTCTCTATGCATTATTATTATACTGGATTGAGTATGTTTTAAATGAACATAACAAAAAAGGCTCCGTACGTCAAAAAGTGTTGACGGTTCAGATAATCCTTCATCCTTGAACAGTCTGCTTTGATATTTCCGACAACTGAAATGGATGATGTCATATGCTTATCGCCTACATCCAGAAACAAGACCGATTCTATACAGACCTCAAACAACAGTGATGTAGTCTCTTTTCAACAGACGAGCAGAGCAATATGGAAACATGGGAAACATACACTGATAAGCGAAGGAAGATGAAGCAGACTGTGAAGCAATGAACTGTTGGACTTCAGGAAATTGAAATGGCAATCAATGAACTTTCCAGACAGCAATGTCTGTATGCAAAGATCGAATGCAATTTCTCTAAAACCGTGATAATTCAAATGGTTTAAACGTGTAAAAGGAGTGGGTTCAATAGTGCTGCTGTATTATAGAAAACGTGATCTCACAGTGGAAATAACGCAATCTGTGAGTGTTTACCACAAGACTAGACTGCTCGGAAATGTTTCCTCTTGTGAATTATTTTCATCGGCGTACTTGAAGAAACGAGCTGAGTGGGTGGAAGCTGTGACTCATGGATAAAATGTTCCCATTTGTAATTTGATTCTTCTGTTCCAATATGTTCGATTTCAAGCTGTTTGACTTTGTGAAAAGAAACTCGTTACACGATTACACGAATGTGTTTTGTTTCATGTGTTCTTGCCAAACAAGCGATCCTGTGTTTCGATACTGATTCCCCATGGAACCAAATTTCGTATAAGTGCACCAAGACAAATGAACATTTACATCGCCACCTTGCACTCCACTAGGTAGATAAGGGTGATTCAGTACTCTGAAAACTATAGTCCAAATATATACTGGCGTGTCATTGCTTCAATAAAATATACTCATTTCATTTTATTTGCATGAATTCCGTAGGAATTGATCTGACTAATTATCGCGTAAATTAACCAAGACATTGTACCCGCTTCTCCAATGGTTTGCATTGTATTCGGCAGCTCTTTTCCGTGCCTGCACGTTGAACATCGTGATCGATCACTTGGATGTTCATCTCGTTCACCAGCCACAAACCTGGTACCACTGGTTGCGTTATTTTTCTGTCTGTCGTGTATAACTTTAAACTTATTGCTTCCTATCTGTATTTGGATTTGCAGATGGTGAAGCAGATGCAACATGGGAGCATAATCACTGACTAAGCCGCATATTATACCACTAAATGACTGAAAAAGCTAAACTTCATCATTCGGGAGACATTTGAGCGAGGCTTATGAACGTGTCTTTATTCCGGTCTCACATCGACATTCCAAAGTCATCCTCTCTGTTGAACGAGTAGAAAAGATGCATGCCAAGAGAAAGATGTGACAAAGTGTACTGTTCAACGTGGAATCGAAACAGTACCGATACGAGTAACACACGGAATGCAAACGATCGCAACGATGAATCAGAAAGCGAACCGCGACCGAGTACAGTTGGATTTGATAAAGAGGTCGACAGAAACCTCGGAAAAATCAGTTCAGGTAAATATGGTGGCCAGATAACGGTCTTTCTCTAAACTCTATTGAGGCCACCATGAATACCTTGAACGATCAAAGACATTTAGTTTGCACATGCAAATGCAGTCCCGCTTTGACCTCTGAGGTCATTTTTGCACGCAATAGGTCAACTAATAGCAAACCAAACTAAGTAAAGTCAATCAAGTTCTGAAACCAAATGATGTGTCCCTCGAAGATGAAATTCATCAATACCAATTGCGGGATGAGTAAATGAATCAAATCTGCACACAAAGAATGAAAGTAATGAGGTCAGCAAAGTCGAGATGACGTCAAATAAATCGGACAACAATCAGCTGACCAGTGGAATAGTCGGCCATGGGAGAGTTTATGAAATGAAGAGTTGCGCAGACTCGACTCAGTTAATGACGTAATCTGTCCACCGATCCAAACGAGCAAGCAGCATCTTCATTCCAAATAGACATGGGAACCACGTTCCTCGACAGCCGATCCAACCATAACTCGGTCAAATTTCGCAGCATACTAATTTCTGGCAAGTTGACAGACACCATTCATCCACAAATTCGTCTCTATTGTTCGATCAGCTGACTACGTGTCTAAAGAAAATGTGCAACAGTCCTTCGTTTCATTGATCAATGGGTTGTCCACGTGTGTGCTGTCCGATGGAAGTTGACAGTTCAATCAAATGCAGATAACGTGCGGTAATCAGTCCTGTATTCCAATAACTAGTGTTCTGTTCGACTGATGATACGCAATTGCTTTTTGAGTGAATTAGGCAGGAAAACTTCACAAAAAGTGTGATTTCGTATATTGCTGACGATGACACAAGAAACTGAGAGGGTTATGACATTACTTGATGGAGTTCAGATAAGGTACCGGACCAGAACACTGATCTCATGTCTCAGCTGTTGATATGGTTGACAGAGGCATATACGAACAGACTTTTCAGCTCATCAGTTGGAAGGTGTACTGCGCTTTGAAGTGCAATCAGTTGATTGAGTACGTGAACTGATAATAGATTCCGATTTCTTGAGAAGCGACGTTTGCTGTAAACCATAAAATGTTGGTGTTCGATCGACGAAGCAAGGCCTAATGGATTTTCACGAATCAGCGATGGATTCCTCATTGAAATGGACTACCACGCTACTTCCTTATACGTGAAACACCAGGAGGCATATACAAACGGTCTGTTCAGCTCATCAGTTGGAAGGTGTACCGCGCATTGATGTCCACACTCACTCAACCACAGCTGGCGCTCCAGTTAACGCTCGTTGTTATTCGGACTGGCCTTTCTGTGACCACAGCAGAAGCAATATTTTCGTAGTCTTTGTTGAAGATCACATGTGCGTTCGAACCAAAAAACATCTGCCACGGCAACATGAAAAACTATGATAAACTAAAGCAATAAACATTTTTTTCGTTTAGGTCCTATGCTATCTTATACAGCATGCAGGTCAGATGCCACATGGATTCGTTTACCCTGTTCACCACACCTCCCATCAATTGCGCCAGTAGATATAGGCACACAAACGAAAGAATTGCATGGGCCTGATTTCCAGTAATCTTTATTAGTGCAGTGGGCTTTTATAGCCATGGGACCTTATATCACTTACACTGCATTCATAAACTTGCTCGAATTTTCCTCAAAGTGAACCAAAATATTTCCTGAAAAAAATGAATCCAATGAGCTCCGCATTGCGACTGCGTCAATTTCTCTGTAGGCTCGGCAAAGGGAAGAACAGGATACGACTGTTGAGCATAGTAGTAACTGTCGTTCCTGAAATGAGACTGGTGTACCGATTTTGAGTTGGTTTTGCTCGACATGGGAGCAGATGATACGTATGGCCTTCCTGAGGGGGAAGTTCGTGAACAGTGATTGGATATCAAATGAAACCGTGTGTTTCCCTTTCACAATGATCTGGCCCAAAGATCTCTACTTTTTGAAACGTTCTTTGATAGTGTCTCTGGCCATTAAATCATGAACTGGCTCAAGCAATTTCAACACCCATTTCGCCAGTTCGTGCTGTGATGAAGTTATCATATATAGTATTTGTCCAAGTGAAACTTCTGGTTTGTGTTGTTTCGCTGGACCATTCAGTTGTGGACTTTGAGTTCCATTTGGCTTCAGATGTTGAGCTGTGGTCTCACAGCTAGTCGAAAGTGTGCTTCTGCCGATACCTCTTGTTCTAATTCATCAGGTTCATCGCAGTTATCCCGACGCACAAACTTGCTGGGATAGTCAAGAACGGTCTCCATTTTCTCATATTCACTCCATTGAGTCAGCACGGGTCCGGAATCATCGTTTGGGCGTAAAATTACCAAGTTAGTTTGCAACTGCAGATTTTCATTAATAAAGATGCACTCAGATGTGGTGAGTGACTGATGTCTGGACGATGTTACCAGTTACTGTGGTTCGAAGTCAACCGGCTCCGCTTGGAACCAAGTCTGCGCATCTTTTTAAGTGAGTTTGAATATTTTTAGTTGTTTGAATAGATATTCAAATTTTGCTATTGTCTCTGTGCTGTTTATTTTCTTCGGTGGTATAGAGAAACCTAGATCTCAAGAGGCAGCCCACAATTGTAGTTCATTTAGTGCAACCAATGAAAGATTCTCTACAACCGTCACCAATTATTTCGGAAAAATGGATTCCGCCAACTTGTGAAGGCGAATAAAATCCTGGAAGGCACAGAGCTTTAGAAAATATACGTTGATGATATTCCTATCGTCACGAAAGTCTTGAATAGACGACGTGGATTATGGATGGACTCAATCTTCGGCATCCAAATATACGAACTACGATGCGCGCAGATGTGGACAATACATTTCTCTTCCTTGAGAATATTATTACTAGGAGGAATAACGGAACATTCGGCAAATCAGATTTCATTGAAAAGAAAATTGGACAAGCCTCTTATTGCACACTGACAGCTTTGTGCCTGTGGAATATAAACGTAGGCTTGTCCGAACACCATTTCAGAGAGTAGGACAACTTTGCACAGAAACATGATTGACAGCGAACTACAACAGCTGAAATAGGCGTCGACCGAAAACGCTCATCCTAATACGTTTATCAAAAGACACAGCAGGCCTTCGTTACCAGATAAACGAATTGTTCAGTAGATAAATCACTAGTCATTCGCTGTCTACCATTCAAATGTGATGATTTCAATGCCTGCTCAAACGGCGACTTTGTTCAACGATTCCCAGAACACTATATGCATTTGTTCATCGAACGATTGGGATCCTCAAAGCCCTCGGTGAAAATAACGTCCACCTCTGTACACCAAATCTAATCTTATTTACGAATTTGCGGAGCAACCTACGTGGGTGGAACAGAACGACAGTTTTCTAACCAAAAAATTGAACACATTACAAATTGGGTACAATGTCTTCAGATGCAATCAAGTTCAGATCAAACGCATATTCAAAACGTTCGAAATCAAAAGGTATGGTCGTCTGCCGTCGCTTGTCATCTTCAGATGACGCAACATCCAGCTGACCGAAACACTGTGTTTCGGGTCATATACGTGATAACGAATGCAGATCTATTGAGGTTTGCCGAAGCCGCAGCCATACATCGATGAAAACCCATATTGTGTTAGTAGAAACAGTTGTTTGATAATGTCTTTACCATGGTGAAATTTTTTGTAATTCCCCCAATATTTGTCGCATAATACTGTTTTACAATAATTTATTTGATATGGATCATTCTGCAGTATATACCATGTTGAGATGCAGCGAGATCGTCGCGAACATAAATCGTGCCTTGTAGCAACTCTTGCTTTGTATCTGTCGTAAACATGTAGCTCCCTTGTATGATCCCTTGCGTTTGGTCCCTACTATGTTGCCGCCAGCGAGGCAGATCATTTGCGGTTTATGCAACCAGTGTCTGGATTGGGACCGTCAGTCCGATGAACGCGAGCGAGACAGATGGACGAAATAGTCGAAGAAAATACAATCTATTACTCTCATTCGCGTTGATAGATGTATGGTATCGAAATACCCACCATATGGGACGGTAGAGCTGCACATCTTTAGTGCCGCATCTGCAACTGGTTATGGTCCAGTTGGGTATTTGCGGCTCCAATCTGACTGTGGACCTATTTGCCGTTTCACAGTTGGAAAACCCCCTCGTCATCGTCAAATTTCGGGGGTTGAAGCGTGACTGTTGACTATTGAACTGCCCCATTTTCCCCTATGGTTCATGGACCGATTAAGCGAAAACGACAATTGAGCCTGGACCACGATTACCTCAAACTTGGTTTTAAAAACCGGGATCAACAAGCAAAATCAGGTCGTGTTGGTCTTTAAAAATAATAATTGATCGTTCTCTGGCTCTAAACAAAAGTACTAGTTCGTTCTCTGTTGCTGATAGGCACCGTATTTACCGTCACAGCAGATGCTAAAATCGCCATCAAATTGAGCCAGGCAAATCGTCAGCCGTCGAATCATATTATGTTGAACTGCCTCTAGCATTGATGTTGGAATCGCACCACATACAGATTGGATCCGATTTTCCAACTCATTTAAATTCTCCATCTTAAGATCGTGAAATTTCATCTCAAACTAACCGCCCAGGATATATGCCGTTGGATTTATATCCAGAGATCTTTGAGACCAGGGTATAGGTCCCTTTCGTCCGATTCTGTGCAAATGGAACTTCCAGTCGAGCCATTTAGCATAGTCCGTAGAAAACATAGTTTTGTTGCGAGATCAAGCTTTGCTCATTTGTCTCACACACTAACTTATCCGAAATCTTGTTGCGCAGCCCGATATCCAATTGACCGTTGCAGGTGAACCTACATGCAATCGATCGCCATCTAACTCCAATTTTCCTAATGATCTTCCAACTCCACGTACGACTGTACTACACAGATTTGAATCTCCGCACTGCAGTGGAGGTAACATCAAGACCGAATTCCACGAAAACCCTAATCTTGTCCTTTTAGTCCGCAATTTGCAGCACTTCGAAGTAATATTGTCACTTTATTCGTCTTTTCGGGACAATCATGCCCTCTAATTGAGATACAACACCATACTAATCACAAAGTTGCCTCATCATTCTAATTCGAAACCTAAAGGAATTCTGTTATAGATCTGCAACTATGTTTTCTTTTTTCCTCCATGGGTGATTTCATCCCTTCTCTCCCCCGTAGTTCTGTCTTCTAGTAAAGTAGGAATTTCGTTTGATTTTGAGGTATCCGTTGCCATGAGTTGCATATTTTCAAAAGCATCGTCACCAAATATGTGACTTGCTCCTCTATTACCTAGAAAACCTTTTCGGCTCCACTTGAAGTGACAGCGACTAACCTTCCAGGTAAAACGGTATAGCTACCTTTATAGTTACTTATTTCGTGGTGTGGTGTTGTGGTCTCATTCAGATACCCTATGAAGAGGTGGACCAGCTACTACTCATCACCACTCACTTAATAATAGTTGATTTCTCTAGATTCCTCCAATATTAACAAGTCAAGTCCCCATTTTTCCGATACTCCTGTTCTCACCACTTACTGCTCCTCAATCAATGCAGCAGGAACTAGCAATGCAGTCAGTACGAGGGATATTACCGTTTAACCACGGCATGTCTTCTGTTGACACTCATATGTCCTCTGGTGCCCTAAGTTAACCATTGACAGTATTTTGCAAGCTGAGTTTAACCGACTATCCATAGAATATCCCACCTATCGGTAAGTTGTGGTCAATCCACAAAAAATCCTAAAGAATTGCAAGTTCCTCTCGTGGTCGCGTCAGTCTGAGGCTAGATTTAGTCATGCAATCAGGTAAAACTGGCTTACGAAAATATTCATATCACGTCAGCCAAATTATCGAATGGCTTGAGAATTTTTGTAAATTCGCCTTTATTCGTCAGAGGTACAATTTCCCCAATCGAATTACTCCTCTCGTATAATGAAACCTAATAAATAACCGAGACAAAACCAAGACAAATTTCTTGAATGTGAGTTAAATGCCAGTTTTGAAGATTATGATCTCATAGGCCGCGAATGACTGCACAACAGACAAAGCAATTCAAGTGGTCAAAAATGAAGAAGTTAATTCTATCGTCTTCCTACTTCCAGCCACATTTATTTAATTTAAGTGTTTGATTCTTACAAAAAAGTAGAGTTCCCACTTGAGTTCAGGTGAAAATCTGCGCAAACGGACACAATCAAGAATCCTCAAATATACGCTTGTTCAAGGTTCATATGACGATGTTTGATTCCATGACTGCGTGAGTTGCAATGAACTTTTGTTATATCACGCGATGGCACACTTGACGGAGAATGTCTCAATTCACTAAGACTCGATAAAATTTCTATTTGGCATTGGTATGCCACACACAGTGGAAGCACACGGCCTCTTGGACCCACAGCACAATCAAAAGACACGGTGCCCAATGAATGCACTGCACGAAACACAGGGCACTAGGACAAGGACACTCACAAAACTGAACACAACTGAAAGATAACTCTTATGTTGCCCGACTAACTACTACTACGCCTGATCCATTGCGGCCCTATGTGGTTCGCCAATTCAGATTTCAGGATCACGGTTGCTGATTTCTTTTACACTAAAAATCATATAAATACACAACCACACTCGCAGTCGCCGTCTTGCTCGCTTTCCTTACTCGGAAGATGAGCACTAGTGAAGCATTATATCGACTCGTAAATTTTACCTGATGTATTCTGGCTTCTGTTTATTCTTTGTTCTCGGGCACCTTTCCTTTTCCTCCGGCTGACTCACCTAATCACTAAATTATTATGCTTGTTATGAATGCTGCTTTACTTCAGACATTTCCTCTCCCGTTTCTAACTTCACCGACATTGTTCTTCAAGTTATGCAACCTTCTATTACTCACTTGTCCAAACTTGGCAAACCCGAATCCTCCGAGTGGTTCAACCATGCATGGGATCAAGCTGTACTCTTGAAGTGTGCAGCATTTTGCAGCTGGTTCGGCTCGCCCACAACGGACTCCCACGTATGCTCCATGTCAGCCAGAAACAGATGCTCGCCAACCATACAGAGAGCCAAAAAAAGCTTCTTCCGTTGGGAAACCGAACGCTTACTCTCATCTGCCACCGGTAGCCTGAAATTTTGATCCTTTGCCAAAGTAATCTCCACAATTTTTGCCCCTCCAGTCTCTTTCACATATGTAATTCCTCTGTCAATCTTTTTCATGGACCAAATGAGAACGTTGACAATTCGCTTCGTGGGTTGTCACAAACTCCATTTCACTTACATATCCTACTTCTTCGATACATTCTGTTCCCTCTGCCTCCCGTTTACAATCCCATTTTGGTTTCAGAAGATACGCCAAATGCTGCATTCTCTGGACTTATGCAGACCACCCGATCAAAACGGCATACCACTCATCGTCCTTAAAAACTGCAATTTGAATTGGCCTATTTCTTAAGTCATCCGTTCTGTTTCTCTTTCTATCCTTCTCTCTCTCACACACACACATTCTCCGACTTTCTACTTTTGCGATCCACTGGAAACACATAGCAATGTTTCATATTCCAAACAGCGATGATCTTTCTGACTCGAATAACTATCGTCCTATTCCCACTACATCCATTATTTCGAAAGAAACTCGGAACTGTCTTCTCCATAAAACAGCGTGCGTTCGTCGATCGCGAAGGACTACTGAGTGATCACCAATACGGATTCCGACCTCACCGTTCCACCGGTGATATCCTGGCTCTCATCTCACACTCTTGACCGGTTGCACTCGACAACCTTGGAGAAACACACATTGCTCCACCGAACATCTCCAAGCGTTTGACCGAATTTGGTACAGAGGTCTTCTGATCAAACTGCTCACGTTCGGATTCTTCTCCACTCTCTTTTCGCGGACATCAAGTTTCCTCAGATAGCGAATCATCTCTGCCCGAATTGATGGAGTTCTGTCCCAACTAATTCGTGTGAAGACTGGCAATCCCTAGAATTCAGTACTTGGCCCACCTTATTCCTTTTATTTTCTAATGATCTTTCATCCTCTAAATACAACTCAATCCATTTATTTGCCGATGATACCACCCTTCGTTCTTCTTTTTCTTACCGCACTCCCCACAATGCCAACACCAACATCGATCGAGACCGCAGTGCAATCAGTGCATCTTTAGAGTCCCACTTCGAACAGATCTCCTCCCCTGGGCTCCCACTGCTATGCTCCATTCAATGCTTTCAAAATTTCTGTTCTGATAATTTCCCTGAAACATCGTTCATGCGTCCCTCACTCAACCCTTGATTCAACTGTGTTGCCTCCCACAGATTCTATCTCTCTTCTCGGCTTATCTATAACTCCTCTATCTTGGTCCGCTTGTTTATCTAAGTTCGCATCTGGAGCTGCGTGCGAAATTGGTTTTCTGTTTCGCGCCATTAGCTTTTTCACACTAGCTCATCTCCTCATATACAAAACCCAAACTAGCCCCACACTTGAATACTGCAGTCACGTTTGGGATGGGGCCTCGTCGACCTCTTTTTCTCTTGTTCGGATTCACCGACGAGTCATCCGGCTGATGTACAACCCTTCTTCAAACTCCAACATGCTTCACTAATTAGGGTCTTGTTCGTCCGAGTTTGTTCTGACAGCTTTTCTTCCCAAAACGCTCTACCAACCATCACGTACCCACAATATTTTCATCCAAATACAAGGAACAAATTTCGATGATGCAGGCCCACGTGCTAGTTAGATTGGGAAGTCAGGCACGACAAGATACCTTGCGTTCAGTAGTGACGAACAACAGAAGTCAAACTGAAGTGTACATTTTACAGCTTATATGGTCTGTACAGGCGACCTTGTAAAAATCATGTATGAACCAATCAGCGAAGTCATATGAGCAGCAGATAAAACAACATTTATGGATTATCCAGGAAATATCCAACCGGCCGGAAAATTCTGAAATTGATAGAAAAAAGAACATGCATGTTATCTGAAAAATTAAATGTTCTACGGTAATCTAGTTTCAGGATTGAATTCATTTTCTTCTAGTTCAATCGTGAACTTAGTCTCATATCCGAATCATTGATGCATGTAAGATCGGAGGTACACTACATTCTCCCTTTAGTCGGCATAAAATATGATCGACGTATCTTTCATACAGAGACAGGTAGGTGGTGGTTGGATTAAAAGAGATATTATCAACTTTCGCCATGAATATATCGGCAAACCAAGAACCGAGTGGAGATGCCGTTCTGATGTCCTCTTTCCATCTGTAAACATTATCATCGCATTAGAAATGATTGGGGAGCAGTCAATCAGTAGTTCTTTAAATTTTCCAGCAGGGATACCTTTGCTAATTTTTTTCCGTTGACATACGATTAACTGTTATTTTAGATACAGACACGTTTGTGATCAATGAGAAAATATCTAGAAAAATCATTTTATGTGAATTCGCGATTCATATTGAAATACAATTGAGTAACAAGTGATTAGATTTGTGTATTATGATTCATCATGCAGCTTCACCGCTCAGCTAGCATTGAAAAATATGCCAGTGTAGTGTAGATGTTCAGCAAACCGTTGAGAGCCAGCTCGGATAACTATGAGGGTAGGGTGTACCATTCACAGGGGTAAAGCGTTTGATTCGTAATTCTATTGTTTTACCTCGACTAATAATGGAACGACTAGGACCAGTTATGGCAGATGTATTTGTCTCACACTTCGAACAATAAATGAAAACAGTTATATACTAAGATACTCTCTACGGACTTCAAGTAGACGATATCGTCGTTAATATGCACACCAAGGACGAGTGTGAAAACATGTTCCGTCACTTCTACATCATATAACTAATCAATCACATGATAATCGGTTTGTCCGAAATGAAAACATAAGACACACCAACTGGCACTGAAATGCATTCTATATTAGGCATGCAAAATACGGCATTTGTATAGGCAATACAAATACAAAGAAATGCAAAGGCAAGCAACATTAGGATCCCAAACGCACGAGATTATATGAGTTAATCCAAATCATATGAGAAACATAAGATAAAGTGAGTGTCGATTTTTACGCGGAATTAATTGAAAATAATCGGCTGAAGTATCTGAACTTTCGGCAGAGAACGAAGTCGGTTTCGGTGCTTCACAAAAGACGGAATATATGCGTTTTATTTGCACTTCAGTCAAGATGATAGAAAAAAGAGCAAGAAACTTAGTATTCTTGGAGAGCCAACAAACGACAGTTTCATGTCCACATAGTTACAGTATTATCGGTGTCACGAGAGAATGTGTGTCGATACTCGTTATGCAGAATTGCTTGCGGTTTCTGGTTAATTGAATGGTGAACGGGATAGTCTCACCATTCGAAAAGGCTGAGTGAGATAAGGTGACTATACACCTAGAATACGTCGAAGAGTTGGGAAAGTATCACTTTGACCAGAATAACTCACATTATCGTGATAATTATCCGACTGTTCATTTAGTCCACTCAGGTTGACACAAAATGCCAAATGCTTTCACCGTTAGCCTATTACGTTCCAGTTCCTGAAAAGCCATACGTTGGGTTGCATATGTAAATGAGGGGAAAGGAGCGGAAGCACAACAGCTTGAATAGTGTCGAAGTGATTGTTCAGGAGTCTGGACGATTTACCGGCATGCTGAGTATTGGGAATTGGTCACGAGAATTTATTCATTCATTACGCCAATAAACTAGGTGAGCAACCGAAAGAATGAGGTCCTTGTAAAACCTGTAATGATAAAATGAAGTTGAAGGTTGAAGGCTAGTCATTGGATGTGCAACTTACATTATGAAATATATGAAATTTTTTCATCCAAAGGAAAACCTCGATGCTCGGTGAAATTCCATGCTAAAATACCATCGTTGGCGGTCGTGATAGATATTCCCCCCAACCCCATTAAACCCGGATAAATGATTGAACGTTAAAACCAGCGGCAGTAACTATTAGTTAGGTTCGAAGAAAAGTTCATTTAGAACGGAAATATAATTGTTCTTTCAAAATACTTCAAGTCTGGTATAGGTTTCTCATTCAGTGCATTGCGGAATGATAAAAAATATCATTCCAGATTCACACCATTGATTCTCGCAATGCTATCTAAAAGATGGAGATTCATGCATCTCGTAAATTAGAATCATGTAGCTAAAAAGGAAGTATCAAGTAAAATTAGAGGGTAATAAACGTGGATGACAATAACAGAGTCTGGTTTAGCAATCAGCGAAAAGAAGAACTAATTTGTGAATGAGGTGCTGGTTTTGTTTGACTCGTCAGTTCTCTATCATGTCCAATGCAATGATTTGACGAAGCCGACAAATTCAAAAAAATCATAGACTGGTTTGTTCATAAAATACCACTGCCCTTTTCAAGCAACAAGACGCGCTGCATAATACTCGTCAGCGAAAATATGTGTGTATATTCTTAGTTATCCACAATTACACGGATTATTTTCCAATAATATATTTGTCTTTCATACATCAGTGTGCATTTTGATTGGGAATCAGCACCCGAGGCACCTACGTAAAACTCAAGTGCGTATTCAAATTCGGGTTTTCAAAGCATTGCTAGTGACGAAGAAGACTAGTCTTTTGCAAAATACCTCTGAACATACACACATGGAATCCACTCTCAGCGTCATCCACTTTCAAAGGCACTTTTGCTTGAACATAATCATTACCCAGTTATGTGAGAAGATTTGGAATTACCTCCGCCGTTTTTTGCAGAGCAAACGCCAATATATTCTAATCAGAAATGTTTTTATCACACGAGAAGGCACAATCGCGGCTGAGACAAAATACAACGAAATCAAGGAATTAACATCAATCAGGAGTTATGTGGCGTCAGATGCTACAGAATGATGGGGTTGCAATGGGTGTGAGAGAGAAGGGCTTGATACCTTGGTATGATGATCTAGTGCGAGGATATAGTCACGTGAAAAATAGGGAAATTATACATTTTTATAAAATATCAACGGTATGAATACATCATCCCTACCAATCCGGAATACGGAAAGGGTATTTGAATAATGAAGAAATGAAATAAAGAAGTGCAAAATGAGGTTCCATTCCTCGAATTGGACAACGTAAATCTGTATAATAAACTCATGACGAACAAAATTAGTAGAATAACATAGAGTTAGTAGCTGAAGATTCAACCGCACAAAGTGAGATCTTATGATGGACGATTACGGTAATTTGTTTCCATTTGATGAATCATTTGACAGTCAAATGAAATCTCCAGCTGTTCACTTTGATTTCCTATCCAAGCTCTCTCTTCACGTTGTTTGCAACGTAACGGATTTGTTTCCACGAACTCTCCCTACGAATTCGTTCATCCAAGGAGTCGATTGTCGTGCGGTCAACGTGCTGGGAACACTGAAATACCAGTGATAAAACGACGCTTTGTCATGTACTTGTGACGTTGAGAGCCGGATAGCTTGGTTATTAGGTGTTCAACTCATGATCATCTATTCACGGGATAGAGTCACAATAACGACTCGACTGATGTGCAGTGGTGATAATTTCGAACAAGGATGAAGCAGCCGAACAATGCCTCTGCAATGTTTATTGGCAAGTAAAGCTTTGTGAACTGTTGAAGCGTTATTTATTAATCCAACCGAATCTCTTACTGATCATGTTATTCGAGGTAACAATAATCGTTTTTGCTTATCAGCCAACCTATGTGATTTATTATCTATGCATTTCCTTATGTACAATACAGCTTTCAAGGTGGGATATATAAAGTGAGAGAGAATTGGTTCGCTTGTCTTTTGTTCTTCATTTTCTAACGGCTGATACTAAAAGTACCTTTTATCAGTCACCTCAAGCTTACATATAAAAATAGCCTATAACTGGTAAAAAAGCAAATGTTTGAGGATGAGACTCACATTTCTTCAATATACACACTGTGTAAAATTATTTTTCTTCGAATTCGGCGTACATTCAAATGATTCAAGCCTTATCCGGATTTGAACAATTCGCTAGCATGAATTCAGCTTTGGTAAAAATAGGCTTGACATAGTTACTCACAAGACTGTGTTCAAATCTCGAAGTCTCTATTCACGATCATTCATTTTACTTTATCTTTAGGCCTCTCATCAACTGAATCGTTCCAATATTTCCCTTTACCTTGTTCACATTTTTCCGTTTGATTTATATTCTAACCCGTTATGGCTATGGGGAAACTGTGGACTGAAGATACATTTAACTGAAAACGTGTTTTAAAAATGACACAAAACTCGCCATCTTTATTGCAATGTTAGGTAATCTTAACTTATAACCAAAACCAGCTAATAAAATTATGTGTAAAAACACTGTTGAGAAATTCAAATCCCAACTAATTTGAGCATAATTTTGAACCCATAAAATTCTTCCAGTTTATTATTTACAATCTGAACTGATGTTGTGGATTTAGCATGTTGTAAGCCGAAAGTTCATTCAAAAGTTCTCCAGGAGTACGCAGTTGAATTCTTGGTTATTGAGGTTCATCATGCATGAGTGTCCGGGTAAACTTCGATCAAAATACGATCTTTCATCCGGACTCAGTCACATCTAATGAGTATAAACACACCATTCATTTACGTCTAGATATGAAACTAATCTGGTCAAATTTAAAAGTTCAGGAATAATCATTCTTCATTAGTTAGGAGAAACTACACTAAACAAAACCCACTGGTCTGAGGCAATTTGATTCCTCAATTCACCCATGTTATGAAATCACGTGAAAGAAGTAATTTGAACTGGTACATTAAATGATTGACCTACGAATTTCGAAGTAGTATTACAATCCAACTTCCAGTTCAAATCATCCACAGTTATATAGAAGTGGTATGATATAATTCGACTCCATCTCAATTACTCAACCAAATGTTGATAATCGAGAGTACCCGTTATTACTGAGTCCATAAAATTTGTGTCACTAATGTCTGGTCTAGACAGTCCTGGATAGTTCTAAATTGCATTCCTTTATATGCGTGCAAAGTCACACAGCTTTTTAGGAAAATACACACTTGGAGATATCATGTATCAGTAACCGGGAGCAGAGTGATCAATGTCCGCACTTTGCCGCACTGAACATCACTAATTCGTTATGGCTTTCGCAGCGAATTCATGTATATATTGGTATGTTTGATCTCTGTAAGATGTACTGCTTTCGACTCCAGAATGTCCTGAATGCTGGGATAATATTTTATTCGTGTTTCATCTTAGCAGATGTCTTTGTTCACACTCACTACGTGGATAAGCAGTCAATATCCTTCTCAAATTTTGGCATAAGCTTGCATCTTATTCATAGGTAATTATGCTTCAGCTCGCAGTAATGACTCATCTATCGAGCTGTGCAACGATAAAATTTACTCAGAATGAAAATGAGAACTTTCCATGAACGTGCCTGCAAATCCGCCTTATTCTGACTTGGACTCTTGAACGCTCAGCATTGAACATGTGATTCCCGCAGGAATTCTCGAAATAATCACGCTCCAAAAAGGGATTTTAAATCCCCAATATATCAGAAATCACCATCTTGTAAACATCTTCACCAACGATTCAGTTTTCTTTAAAATGATATATAATTCAAACCTAAATAGAGTGGCAAATCAAGTGTTTGGTTGTCATGAAAGTCATTACAATAATTTCTATTTTTCAAACGCGTTTCGTTTCTCTTGTCATCAGAGAACAGTTCTGAAATAATCTGAGGTCATGCATCAACAGTAGCTTCACACTGTTTGATCGAAATTTCCCTAGAGACATCTGACATTGTTTTGGCAATACAAACGATTCTGTGTTCTATTTTATTTTGGGTCTACCCCACAAATGATTGTAACAACTATCGTATGACTTTTTTTGGAAACGTCTGTACAAATGACATGAATGGAACGCTTGAGAATCAGCCCGAATACCAGAATTACATTGTGGGATATTCACACGATTTCTCTCTGGATTTTCTCTCTCGAGACTAGGTTGGTATATACTTCACTTAGATGAGCCATTCAAAATTTGGCATCGAATTCCGCGACGCTAGGTTATTTAGCCACAAAACACATTCATTGCAAAACCTTATTGCTCTGTCCAATAAGATTTAGCTCTATTCAATGCTCACAATCTGAAGATATGTTTGTTGCCATTAGGGTTTTTTGCTACAAACAGTGATCGCATCGCTATCTGTTGTTTCACTGTGGTCTCTCCATCCTAAAAATGCGTTAGGTGTTTTGCCCTTATGTGTGTGATAGTTCGTCAATTTAGGACAAGCACCAAGTCCAAACGGTCCTCTTACTGGCTGAAATTGGAGCATACCACTGAACGAACCCGATTCTGAGTCAGTGCAACACATCTGCTTTCAGTAGATTTGGTGTTTTCACCAGACTATTCATTCATTTTATTCATTCACAACTGTAGGAGTTCCGTTTAGGAAGCCGAGTATTTTAGTAGATAAGTATTCCGCGGAATGCCAGAATGCAAATACATTTCTGCATGGATAACCTCTATGTGATGAACGACTTCATCAGAATTGTTTCCAAATGAAATTAGCAACTACAAAATTAGGTTTGTTATTGTTATATCAAGAGCATGTCAACATCTTCGTTAGAAGAACCGAACAAACTGTTTTTGTCTATTCAAATCTAGCTGTTGATTTTTTGCTGTCGCCCTGCTGATCCGATTGAGATACAGTATTTTCTATCACACAAACCTTTCACGTATATTACCAAGTATTGTGTGCTGGTGACAAGCCTGCCTTTATACCAACCGTGACCAGGGATGTTATTCGCAAAGCAAGTGGCCGGGATTGGAGTTCAGTTTTGGTATGTGCACATTTCATTTGCAACAGTGAACACATCATTATAGAGGAAGTGATGTGAAGTGAGTCATCAAAAGTTATCAGTAAGATTGTTCTCATTAGTATACTAATGAACCACAGGATGTTCATTGTGAACTCACCATGATTAACCCACGAAGGCACTCCGCGTGCAGCTGTTTTACCCCGTTTGTTTGAAATCACTTGCGATATGCACACACACAGTGTTTCCAATGGAAATCCAATTGATAGCAGCGCACTCGTGTAACTCACCGATGGTAAGCGTGTGGCCACAAAAATTGGTTCTAGATGAATACGCACACTTTGATAATACATCCCTTACATCTTGCGTTGCACACCAATCAAATTTCTAGTGGGATATCTTTGCACTGGTAAAGTAAATGAAAGAGAAGCAAGAAGAACAGTCTAGAGGTTGTTTCATCAATTAACTTGCAGGGGACTAAGTTTCCTCACTGAATGACTTGACAGATATGAATCTTCGGTCTGAACATTTTATTGTGTGTGTATACCACGCATTTTCCTATTTCTAACCCCAAAGTTTTGCGACGTAGCATATGAATGCAACCTTGCTCTTCTCACGGACCATAAATGTGAGGCAAACAAACCTCTAGTGGGACCTCCATGTTATCTCTGTAGCTACCAGATCATTGACGCAATGTGACTGTCTTTGTTCTCAATTGTATAAGTCAACGATGATGAACCCTCCAAGACCTCTAATAAATTGCCATTTACATGAAAGAACAACATTTTAGCAGAGTGGTAACAAAATGAAACCTGGCAAAAAGCTATAAGCTTGGAAAACCTTTGAATATCAGTTTACAGAAATTATGAGATTTCGACATGAATAACCTGTTAGGCGAATGTGTTGGAAGCAGCCCCAATGAGCATCACGTCGATGGAAGGCCCTGAACAATTCCAAATGCGCACAGATTTGGTGTACTCATGATCACAGGATTACCTAATTGTTTGGAGAAAACAGACTGTTGTGGAAGAGAACAACGTTGCCCATCTAATTGTGAGGTGTTATGAGTATCAGGTGATCGACAGTGTCTGAATTCCGGCGTTTTGCTTCAGAACCAGTATTGAAACATTTGTACGATTCAACCAACAGTGGCACTCGCTTAGGTCAATCAGAATTCAACGTGAAATATTTAATCCATTTCACTTAAGCCAATGGAAAGTAAACGATATTCTCTTATACTGTGAACACTTCGTATTTTGATGCAACGTGTCCCACTGAACAGAACAACCAATGACGTTAGAGAAAGTCACTTGGATAGTCCTCGTGAGTAGGTGGACTATACTACTTGACTCCATTCAGGTAGCAGAATGAAGGTAGATTTATCATTTCACAAAATCAGCAATTTGGATGCTCAACATTCTCGATGTTGTCAGTTCAGTCACGATCACTGTTACTACCATAGCAGAACTCACAGGTTTCGTCCGTGGGAATTTTCCTTTTGGGAATGATAAGTACATTTTCTCAGAGCACTGCTAACTACGGCACATTCAAGATTTTACCCTGGGGCTCCATTTTCTCTAGCTGGCCGCCTATGATTGTCTACAAAATGGTGAATCATAAATACCTGGCTGTGCTCGCTTTGGTCTTTGCATAATAAACCGAACATGATTGTTTCAATATCTATTTCACGAATCACCATGATATCACCCAGTCATTATTTGAGTATGAAACTCCTATAACTGAACACGGCTTACTATTAAAATGAGAATGGTCAGATGTACCTTGGAATTACACCAAATATCAATATGCATACTCCCTTAACTTCTTCTGTATAAGAGCAACTGACGATTTTACCGCTACTGTGGAGGAGCATAACTGAATTTGGAAAATATGTTGGATCCAATAGGGTCGCATGTGATTAGTAATGTTAGGTCAAAATCTAAAATTTCGCGATATTTTAAAACGGTAGGACTAAAATTCTGCGATACCGCATACATTTAGCATTGGCAATCAGTAGACAGAAATAAAAAAAACTGAATACTTGCCTAAAAATCAGTTTTCATTCTTGATTCTTCAGTTTCTTCTGTGGAACCGACATTCCCAAAGTAGAAAGTAAAACTGTGATTTGCCGATTAGAAACCCATTTTGATT
Organism: Fasciola hepatica; assembly: GCA_948099385.1. Classification (NCBI taxonomy): domain Eukaryota; kingdom Metazoa; phylum Platyhelminthes; class Trematoda; order Plagiorchiida; family Fasciolidae; genus Fasciola; species Fasciola hepatica. The sequence continues at coordinate 4,604,113 of CANUEZ040000198.1, forward strand.
CGTGTAAAAATCTATCATGCCGTCGAAATCAACGTGCTTGTTTATATTGAGAACATCAATAACTCGAAGAGGATAATAAAAGTTTCAACGAATACAGTTTGAGCCTCACCATGACGTGGGCCACGGAAGCTTAAGTGTTTGCACAAATTGTTTATGAGCCTACAAGGAAGGATTGTAGAAACCAATACTCACTATTTTTGATATATTACCTAAACTGTGCTGGAGTGATGGGTACAAGCCTACAGATGGAGTAAGTTCATGATTGATAAATGTGACACAAACAACATGAATAAACAAGGGCATGACTTTGGGGAAAGCGCCAAGCATACGACGCACACGTGAATCGACAAAACAGAAGGGTGTTAACAGTAGAGAAGTAAAGAATAATTCAAATTGAAATTTGAACTATAAGGTAAACGAGCAAGCCGTTACCAATACACAAACGTCTCTGGTCGAGACCTTTCTTTGTTGTCACGGTTCAGAAAGCAGGAGGCAAATAAAACACGGCTAAACACTGAGGAATGGAATTGTAACTCACCTTTATTGTAAATCCGTAGTCAACCAGGCAATGTGAATTTACATTTGTCTTGATGGATTGGTGCGAATTTCAGTTCCATAGGGAATCACTATCGAAACACAGGATCGCTCGTTTGGCAAGTTCACATGGAACCAACACATTCGTGCGACCGTGTACCGATTTTTTTTTCACACATTCTTACAGCTTGAAATAGAACAGAATGGAACAGAAGCATCAAATACAACCTCTTTGTCATGAGTCACAGCTGTCACCCACTCAGCTCGTTTCTTCAAGTACGCCGATGAAAATAATTCACGAGAGGAAACATTTCCGAGCAGTCTAGTCTTGTGGTAAACACTCACATATGTCTAGATTGCGTTATTTCCACTGTGAGATCACGTTTTCTATAATACAGCAGCACTATTGAACCCACTCCTTTTACACGTTTGACCCATTTGAATTATCACGGTTTTAGAGAAATTGCATTCGATCTTTGCATACAGACATTGCTGTCTGGGAAGTTCATTGATTGCCATTTCAATTTCCTGAAGTCCAACAGTTCATTGCTTCACAGTCTGCTTCATCTTCCTTCGCTTATCAGTGTATGTTTCCCATGTTTCCATATTGCTCTGCTCGTCTGTTGAAAAGAGACTACATCACTGTTGTTTGAGGTCTGTATAGAATCGGTCTTGTTTCTGGGTGTAGGCGATAAGCATATGACATCATCCATTTCAGTTGTCGGAAATATCAAAGCAGACTGTTCAAGGATGAAGGATTATCTGAACCGTCAACACTTTTTGACGTACGGAGCCTTTTTTGTTATGTTCATTTAAAACATACTCAATCCAGTATAATAATAATGCATAGAGAAAAACGAAAAAATGGATTTGGTAATTCAGGAACTAGCAAAGAACGGGGCATGAATACTGAATCAGCAGTTTTATCAATGTCCTCTGGTAGAAACGTCTCATGGGTCTGTTGATATTTTTAGTAAAACATGTTGTCGAAATGACAAAACAGACGCGACAGAGCGGATAGTCTCGTCAACGACCGAATCTCCGGTATATGAAAACTAATAAAATGGTTGATAAGGTTACGAAACCCAGTTACTTTGTGAATGACAGTTGATCATCTAGAATAATCTCCGTTCAAATATAAGTTTACAGGTCAACAGAGAAAACGGAGAAAATGGATCAAATAAATGATCTGTCTACAAGGACACTATCTATTCTGCACTGAAATTGTTCCAGAGAAGTACAAGTTAAGCACAATGCAAACACTGTTTCTCGGGCTAGAGAGGTTTTTGGACGATAGAGCCACTGGAGGGAAAAATCAATCGACTTATTGAAACGCTGATGTCAACTGCGTATCCAGCATAATTCCTGGCAAATCAGTATCAAATCAAGCTGATAATGAATAGTCTTCCACTGGGCTTGGAAATAAAATTATAAATAACTCATAAATAAAACGTTGGCATCAACCAAATCAGCAATCGTTTGAAGCCAACTTCTTGCGAATCTACTATACTGCCGAACCGGTTATTATGTTCACGTTATTCCCCGATCACACGTCATACAAAGGTTTAACACATTCACATGTGGCTTGAGAACGAAACTCAACACGATTGCGTCATCGATCGATGAAAGAACAGTGACCACATCAAATCGTTCAGAGACAAGGCATTACGTCACTGCCAGTCAGACAGTCATAGTGATTTCCCTACTGGAAAAACTAGAAAAAAATTGTCTTCAATGAGCGACGCGACACCATCACGTGATCCAACGAAGTATATAAAGCAATAAATTCAATTCAATCAACATGATTACTCATACCGCTGTCGCAACAAATCCCACGAGAACCAGGTTATATATGGTCACGCAACTCAAATGTAGATCAACTTTTTGACTGCTGTCATTATATTCACTGATATTTGAACTTGTCTATCCGTTTGACGCAGGCATCGTTATTGATTGGTGATAGAGGTAAAGATGATGTGATTGTGGTGATGCTTCATGCGACAGACGCGCCCAGAAAGCTGCCCAACCGGAGATGACAGGCAAGTTACAAAACAATTCTACTACGTTTATGGAATGCGAGTAATGATTGTCAAACGTTTTTCCCAATTGATGGTTTGATAAGGTGAGCTTTCAGTAAGAGATATGCACACGTTCATTATTTACTTGCTAGGACATGTTGGAAGATGAATGAGAGGAACGTTGTTCATATGTGAAACTGAACTTGAAGTTCTGGTTACCAGTGTTGTACTGACATGTTTGTTTTGGTTCTTGTTTATATTTGAACAATATTTTCCTGCAATTATTGAGGATTCATCTGCTTTGGCAAATACGGTTGAGTGAGGACACTCGAATATGGCATCACAACACCCGGTGGCGAAACAACTATTTAAAACTGTCTCATCTGTGATAAAATAATAAACGTTTTTACAGATGTTGCACACTGGATGATAGGGAAGCAGAAAGATAGTCGGTAATCTTGATTACATCAATTGACAAATTCGTGTCCATACAGTAGAGGTGTTATCAGTGTTACGTCAGATATTGTGTCGATAACTATGAGTAACGTGGTGTTAGTGATTAAGTTACACTATTTTGTGTTCCTTCGGAGCACATAATGTGGTGTTGTTTCGTGCGGATCGAGACTCAATCGACGGTTGCCGAAATCTAGCAGTTAGCATTTCTTGGTGCTCTAACTTTGAGAGCTTATATGGGAAGAGAGGCTCCATTATTATTATTCGAATGATCCGATTCCATGGAAGAGATGGTAATTGTCGATTGTCAGCTCTTCACTTGTATTGCGCTTAACCGACTTTGGTGTTAATTACGAATCGTAATTAGAGTCCGTTCTCTTGTCTTCTGTTTAGTTACGTATTAGTAGTGAGTACATGCATCGTGAACCCCGGACATTCGTAATGTATTTTCCCTGTTTCTAAGGTATCACATCAGTTTATACTTGAGCTTCATAGTACCTAATACATGAACAATTCACGTATTTGTTCATAACCTTGTTTTCCCGAAGGTCTACACTTCTACTGTTATATAATCTTTCTCAGTGTTTCATTTGTACTGCCGAGCGGAGGCTCGAACTCCCAGTCTTATCGTTTCTGTCAGTGCACTCCACTATTGGCCGTCATACGTCAACGGCATTAACAGATCTAGTGCCGGATTCGCCTATTCATGTTGACACGTGCCTTTGTTTACTCCACAGACTTCACTCATTTGTACTTATTTGTTAATGACACTTTTTACCATTGCAACCACAGTCCAATTCACGCGTTTGTAATCGATTTATTGATCTTTGACGATAAACGCTCTTGATTTATTGACTGTACCGCAACCGAACTGCGCTACAGTTTCGTTCAGCTGCCTGCTAAGTGGACCGTTTTTATTTTCTGCGCTGTCCCGATTTTCGGAAGCTTACTGCCCATTGTTCTTGGTTTCTCACCTGGCTGTGAGTCCTTTATTTGCTGTATATTTATGTTTATTGTATTATTTAGAACCACGAATCATCGATAAACACGGTTATTCGATTGGAATTTGTTCTGCTGCCCGTAATCGTGTTCTGCCCATATCGTGCGTGTAGCTAGTGAAACTAAGTTACTGCTAGATTTACAGCCCTAGACATCGGGATAGTCGCAACAGTTAGCCAGATAACCAAACCGCTGCTTTGATATACTGACCGAATCGGAATTGAGGGAAATTCTGTCAAATGCAGTCCCGTCAAGATTCCGCCAGTAAACGTCAGTTATCACAAGGCCCATCCCCCGACTGGAAGCTGAATCGAGAGCTGAAATTGGCAAACGTAAAGATAAAAAGTTGGGAGCTTGAGCTGGAAACCGAAAGACATATCAGTGATATCAGAATGAGGCTCGCAGAGAACATAAGTGAGCTGGAAGCGGAAAAACGGTCAATACTCTTGTAGTGCTACCAATAAAGCACTCGATGACGAAGACTAACAAATTTGTTTATTCGAACATTGACTGTTTTTGGTGGCGCCACTTGCTCCGCCTGTGTACGTCGTCTGCACGCCGTTGCGCTCCTCCAATACACACGTTGTCCCGCTCCAGCGTTTTGAGTTCTGCTTTGCGCGCTGCCGAGTATATTCGCTAACGTGTCACATACCGAGGACCACGGGCTATAGACTCTATACGGGAGCAGGTCCTGACTTAACTGAGATTAATCCTAAACTGGTGAGCCCGAACAACAAATTAATTTTCGAAGGACATTCGTAAGTCCCTCATTCACATTTATTCGTTTACATATACACTTTTCCGATATATTAACGATAAATTCCGGATATCAGTTACCATATCCCTTATATATATTTTCTTATATCCATATTATAAGTGTTTCACTTTTGCTGCACTGACCTCTTTATATCATCTTACAGTTGATATACCAATGCAACTATGGCTAGCAACGACCGTAAACCTGACCCGGAACCGTCCGTTTCGACAGTCTCCCTAGCCGTCCCTCAGTTTTTTATTGATGACCCTCAACTCTGGTTTCATATGTTGGAGGCAGAGTTTGAATCACACAGAATTACAAGCGAACAAACCCGTTACTTGTGGACTATCGGTCGCCTTCCCCGTGACGTTGTTACTCAGATACGCGACGTAATATTTAATAACAGTTCTTACACAGCCGTGAAAAACGCGGTAATCTCTTGTCTTTTACCGTCAGAGTCGTCCAGACTAAAACGGCTGACCCAAGGGACAGAGTTAGGTAGCAAGAAGCCCTCTGCATTACTGAGAGAAATGCAGCAGCTGGCAGGGCAACTTTTAGAGGAAAACGTCCTTAAAGAGTTGTGGGTACAGCGACTACCACCCAACATTCAAGCACTGCTCGAGGTTTCCAGCCACCTTAAGCTCACAGAAGCGGCTAAACTAGCGGACGGTATTATGGACCGGTACCATCCACAAATTACCGCCGTAACAAACTCTAGCAGCCCCCAGACCACAGCTCACACTGTAGGAACACACTCCGAGGACACTCTGATAGCTGCTTTCGTGCGGGCTTTCAGACGTTTTTCCTCTCCTGGTTGTTCTCACTGTAGAAACCATATATCTTATCACAACTCTGACCGACGTGAACGTCTCAGAAGCCCTTCCCCTGACCGCCTGGTTAACCCATCTCGATCAACGTACTGTCGATACCACAAACGGTTTGGGGAGAAGGCTCGGCGCTGCGAAGCCGGTTGCACCTTCCCAGGTGCCAAACAGGGAAACTAATATCCCGACGCGTTCCGACGACTAACGCGGTCGGCAGCCATAATAGCAGTCGTCTGTTGCATGTCCGAGATTTAGTTTCCAATAGCCTGTTCCTAATTGACACCGGTGCAGCAGTTAGTGTCATTCCAAAGGAGGCAGGTGATGCAACGAACCCGTCAGTCCAACAACTCCGTGCTGCCAATGGCACTCCCATTGCTACTTACGACCGTAAGTCACTCACGCTCAACTTGGGACTACGTCGCACCTTCCGCTGGGTGTTCATAGTAGCAGACGTCCCTTATCCCATACTAGGCATCGATTTCCTAGACCATTTCGACCTCCTGATCGATGCACGAGGCCGGAGAGTTGTTGACCGGCAGACTTCTCTTTCCGTAACCGGGTCGTATTCCTCCGTGAATCACATCACGCCCCTATACATCGAACCGCAGGCCGAACACCCGTACGCAGACCTACTTTCAGCTTACCCGGCAATGCTAAGACAATCTGGCCCCCTTCCCGCGGTGACCACTAACGTTACCCACCATATTGTCACTAAAGGACCCCCACCGTTTAGCCGACCACGTCGCTTGACCTTAGACAAGCTCCGCGTAGCACAGGCTGAGTTTGAACACATGCTAGAATTAGGCATAATACGCCCGTCCAGTAGCCCTTGGGCCTCGCCCCTTCACATGGTTCCTAAACCTAATGGCGATTGGCGCCCCTGCGGTGACTACAGGGCCCTCAACCAGGCTACTGTCCCGGACAGGTACCCCATTCCACATATTCAAGATCTTACTTCTACCATGTCTGGTTGTTCTGTTTTCAGCAGAATCGACCTCGTCAGAGCCTACCACCAAATCCCAGTAGCAGAGGCTGACATCCCTAAAACCGCTGTCACAACTCCATTCGGACTATTCGAGTTTTTGCGCATGCCTTTTGGGCTCAGCAATGCAGCCCAAACCTTTCAAAGGTTTATGCATGAGGCAACACGTGGTTTGAAGAATGTCTACGTGTACTGAGACGATATTTTTGTGGCAAGTTCTTCAAAAGAAGAGCATATGACACACCTGCGTGCTCTTTTTGAGCGTCTTAGCCAACACGGTGTAACCATTAACCCTGCTAAGTGTGAATTAGGTAGGACGACCATCACGTTCCTAGGTCACGAAATCTCAGCCTCAGGCATACAGCCCCTGCCTGACAAGGTGGCGGCAATTCGCGACTATCCTGAGCCTCACTCTTACCAACAGTTGCGCCAATTTTCTGGCCTGGTTAACTTTTATCGCCGCTTTATCCCACACTGCGCCGAAATAATGCAGCCTCTAACAGACCTTTTACGTGGAGGTAAGCGGAAATTTATTTTTCCCGACACGGCGCAGGCAGCTTTTACTTTGATCAAGGATGCTATCGCCAACATAGCACTCCTTGCACATCCCGATCCTTCCGCTCCCCTGGCATTAGGAACAGATGCTTCGGACACGGCTGTTGGAGCAGTGTTGCAGCAGTTCGTCAACAATTCATGGCAACCAATAGCTTTCTTCTCCAAACGTCTCCAGCCTGAGGAATCCCGATATAGTACGTTTAGCAGAGAACTGCTGGCAATCTATTTGGGTATCCGACACTTCCGGCACACACTCGAGGGCCAATTGTTCACAGTGTTTACAGATCATAAACCACAAGTGTACGCCCTCCAGTCAGCTTCTGACCGATATTCGCCACGCGAGATTCGCCACTTAGACTATGTTTCGCAGTTTACTACGGACATTCGACACGTCTCTGGGGCACACAATCCCGTAGCAGACGCACTCAAACGCGTCCACAATATCGACTACCCACTACCCATGGGCATAGACCTAGAAGCAATCGCCGCAGCCCAAGAGAACAGATCTTGAGGTGGAGCAACTCAGACACAACAGCTCCCTGCACCTAGTGGCAGTGGCCCTTCCAACTTCGGACGTAACTATCATTTGCGATGTGTCACAAGGTCGACCCCGACCACTAGTTCCTGCCAGTTTTCGCCGACGAGTTTTTACCAGCCTCCACAAGTTATCGCACCCTGGGGTAACCGCCTCAGTGAAACTAGTCACCGAGCGATTCGTCTGGCCTTGCGTCAAACGTGACGTACGTCTTTGGGCTCGTGCTTGTCTCCAGTGCCAACGAGTTAAGATACATCGTCACACCAAATCTACTTTAGGCACATTCTGCGAACCGGACGCACGCTTTCATCATGTGCATGTGGATCTCGTGGGGCCACTTCCGCCATCCAATGGCTGCGTCTACATCCTCACTTGCGTAGATCGTTTCACTCGCTGGCCACAGGCCATACCTATTCCTCACCCAACCTCAGAGGAAGCTGCAAAAGCATTTTTAACCGGTTGGGTGAGTCAGTTCGGTTGCCCTGCTATCGTGACCACTGATCGCGGGTCTCATTTCGACGGCGCCTTCAACGAGCTACTAAATGCATTCGGTTGTCGACACAACAAGACGACGGCCTATCATCCTCAGGCCAATGGCATGGTGGAGAGATTCCATCGCCAGCTGAAAGCTGCCCTTCGTGCTCGTGATAATCCATTATGGAGTGAAGTTTTGCCGATCGTTCTCTTAGGACTGCGTAACACCGTTAAAGCCTTTATGGGTGTTACGGCGGCTGAACTGGTTTATGGTTGCACACTACGACTTCCAGGTGAGTTGGTTTCTCCATTACCACCTATGAGTTTTAATTACGGGGATTACGCAAAACGGTTGTCGCACCAAATGCGGGTGATAAAGCCCACCCCACCACGAGAACAAACCCTCAGCAACTACATACCTACCACTCTAGCTACCGCCAGCCATGTGTTTATTCGAGTAGATGCAGTGCGATCACCACTGCAGGCGGCTTACTCTGGCCTGTTCCGCGTCGTCCAGCGAAAGGAAAAGAAATACGTGGTGGACGTCGAGGGCAAGAAGGAGACCATCGGCATAGACCGCCTCAAACCAGCCTTCATCGAGACAGAACCCACCTCGAACAACCCTCTCAGTGTCCCTACCTGCACACAACCTTCGGTTAGTCGTCCCGAGTCGGCCCCTGTTACTCCCACTAACGACCCCTCGTTACCTGTTGCAACACCAAACTCCACGAAAGACACAGCTGCACCGGTCAACAGGATAAATCGACGCGGCCGCGAGCTGCGACAGCCAACGAGGTTTTCTGAATATGTAACAGTTGTATATATTTAAGTATTCTTCATATTCAACTTGTACATAGTCCTATTATACATGAATGCACGACCACTGGGGATCACGACAAGGGTGGCGGCAGCCTGTATTGCGCCGGTATGTCCCCCTCAGTCGAATATCCGATCGCGCCTCGAGGCGCAGCTTCCTTGTGTTTCTTTCCTTCCAGCTCGTCCCGTCAGACAGAACCACATGGAATTCCAGGATCTCGCATGGCTCCAACACATGGCTCACTGGATCGCGACTGGACTCATTTGACGCCGGACGCTGGCTCGCTTACGAAGGCAATGACAACCACAGGGACACGGATTTTTGGGATATGCCGGCAACGACAAACCCTACAATACAACCACCACTGCCAGGTCACGAACAGAATCTACCCCGAACGGATAACATTTTGAGGAGGACGCAATTTTGCGATCGACGCACAGCGACCAGAGTGAGTCATGGAGAACGGCTTGTGCTGGCTTCGCTGTTGTGTTCGACCGCGGCGGGAGGCATGGAAAACGTCTCTCGCCACCGAATCCGACGTACCCATCACGGGTCGAAGCCCAACTGCGTCGGCCTTCTAGGGGGAGACCCCTGTAGTGCTACCACTAAAGCACTCGATGACGAAGACTAACAAATTTGTTTATTTGAACAATGACCGTTTTTGGTGGCGCCACTTGCTCCGCCTGTGTACGTCGTCTGCACGCCGTTGCGCTCCTCCAATACACACGTTGTCCCGCTCCAGCGTTTTGAGTTCTGCTTTGCGCGCTGCCGAGTATATTCGCTAACGTGTCACATACCGAGGACCACGGGCTATAGACTCTATACGGGAGCAGGTCCTGACTTAACTGAGATTAATCCTAAACTGTCGGCCCAAACTTCTCGACCACCTACTCCGCAGCCATCTGAGAAGCCCGAACGAGTCGAAAACTATGTACAGTCTCTCTCCCAAATTCAAATGATCAACCTGTCGACCAGATATCCGTCAAGGAACCTGGAATTCGTGTTTTGACTCAGAAACAACCAGTGCCAAACAAGGTCTCTGAAAACGATCAGTTATTGAAGGAAAAGTACTGCGCAACAATTAACGAATATATATCAAAAGGTTACGCTGAGATGGTACCTGGAACTGAGCAAAACCTAACTGGCCCCCAAGTATGGTATCTTCCGCAACATGGCGTGTATAAACACGCCGACCGAACCAAAGTTAGAGCGATGCTCGACTGCGCTGCGGAGGTTAATCAAACATCACTGAACAAACAACTACTGACGGGACCATACCTTGTCAATAGTTTGTGCGGGGTGCTGTTGAGGTTCCGTGAGTACAGGTACACTTTGGTAACCGATATTGAAGCTATGTTTCACCAGGTGAAGGTGCCATCAAGCGACCGCGATTGTCTGAGGTTCCTCTGGTGGCCTGACGGTAACGTGACCAACAAACCAAAAGCATATCGTATGACGTCTCATCCATTTGGGGCCACCTCGTCGCCGTCATGCTGCAGCTTAGCTTTGCAGAACACTATCGACTGTAATATGGCAATTTACGGCACTGCAGTGATCAATCAAGCCAAGAAAAGCTTCTACGTAGATGATTGTTTGATGAGTTTACCTAAAATGGAGGACGTTGGAAGAATGGGAAGAACGTTGCGGCACGCTCTACTGCAAGGCGGTTTCAACTTGACTAAATTCTTCAGTAATGTGCCACATGCTTTTGGAAAACTGCCGAAAGCAGAAACCAAACCCATTTTTCTTGATCGACAGCCAGCTGAAGTAAAGCAAACTCTGGGAGTGCAATGGGAGCCAAATCACGATAGCTTTTTTGTTGACGTTACACCTTGGGAGGGAAAATATACCCGAGGAGGTTTACTTACCTATATCGCTTCAATTTACGACCCCATGGGGCTTGTATCTCCAAGTTTGTTGCCTTCTAAATTGCTTTTCCAGGACCTATGTCGAAGACAAGCCAAATGGGACAAAGAAATGACCCAGGAAGAAATCGACCGATGGATTGTGTGTCTCAGTGAAATTCAAGCAGTATCTAATCTACGAATCGACCGTTGTATACGACCGATGAATGAAAAAACGGATCCAAGACTGGAACTACATGCATTTAGTGACGCTTCAGAACTGGGTTATGGAGCAGCACTTTATTTACTATCTGTTACCGAAGATGGAATGATAAACTGTTCTCTAATATTGGCAAAGTCTCGTGTAGCCCCCTTAAAATCCGTGACCATCCCGCGCTTGGAGCTTGTGGCTGCTGTTGTCTCTGAGATTAGTCGCCTTTGCCAAAGAAGAACTTTCCGTACCTATCTGCTCGACTACATTCTGGACAGACTCGCTAATTGTTTTGCAGTCGATACGAAATACCAAGTCTCGTTTCGAAACCTTTGTGGCCAACCGTCTGGCGGTGATCCGTGAACTTTCGGAACCTGAACAGTGGGTCCACGTGAACAGCAAAGACAGTCCAGCTGATTTAGCTTCGAGAGGTACCAGCCCGAGAAGGCCGCTAGATGCACTTTGGTTTAATGGCCCACGATTTCTCTTGCAGAATGTGTCTTCGTGGTCTGCACAGCCTAGTCCCACCGTATGCACTCATATTGAATTAGTCAAAACGGTTCGCGTGAACGCAGTGCAAACATCGGATACAGTCGGCTGGATACAAAGATTCCGCAATGCCAAATCTTGGTTAGGCTTGCTGCGACAGATTGCTTGGTTGAAGCGGTTTTGTTTTTGGATTCGACAACGACATGAAACGGGTGTTAGTCAGCTGAACATCGCCAAGCAGTTGAAACCATCAGAATTACAGTCATCAGAATTAGCCTTACTTCGTTTGGTGCAAAAAGATTGCTTTAGTAAGGAGCTAAGAACAATCTCCGAAGGATCAGAGGTCCCGAGCATGTCCCGGCCAGTCTCAGGACGATTGCAGAAACTCCATCCGTTTAAACACTGTGGTTTACTACGAGTGGGAGGTCGCCTACGATGGGCACCTCTACCTTTCGAGTCAAAACATCCTGTAATTCTACCGAAGGATCACTTCATCATCAAACTTTTAGTGCAACATTATCACGAAGTGAATGGCCACGCTGGTGCAGCACATGTGTTGTCACTATTAAGGGAACGTTATTGGATTACACACGGCTACTCTACAGTTGAAAATATACTACGGGAATGTTTCATTGTAAACGTTGGCATTCCCAGGCACAGAGTCAAGTAATGGCACCACTTCCTGAGGACAGAATGTTATTCGGCGAGAATCCGTTTACTGCTGTCGGAGTAGACTACTTCGGCCCCTTCTTGATGAAGCACGGTAGAGCCACTGAGAAACGTTACGGGTGTATATTTACTTGCCTGTCCATGAGAGCCGTACACCTAGAGGTCGCCTACACCCTAGACACCGATTCCTTCCTTTCTGCGTTTTCTCGGTTTGTGGCAAGACGAGGATGTCCCAGTGTTGTCTACAGTGACAATGGAACGAATTTCCGAGGCGCTGAAGCAGACTTGAGGCGATGCCTGAAGGCTTGGAACCAAGACAAGATTCTAAAGACACTTGGGAAGAGAGACTGTAAATGGCGCTTCTCTCCACCGAAGGCAAGTCATCGCGGAGGTGTATGGGAACGTATCATACGATCTGTCCGCCGAATTCTGCTTTCACTTCTAGCTGATCAATTGGTCGTATATGAGGCGTTAGTAACGATGTTCTGCGAGGTAGAAAGAATACTTATTGATCGCCCTCTAACCAGAATATCGAATGATTTCGATGATTTCAACGCGATAACACCCAATCACCTTCTCCTACGAGGTATACCAGCGACATTTCCTTCCGAGCTACCAAACAACAGGTTGAACCGAAGATGGCGACAGGCGCAAAAGCTGGCAGATGCCTTCTGGGCTCGCTGGTTGAAGGAATACTTGCCAACACTACAGACAAGATCAAAGTGGAATAAGCCTAGCCGAAAGCTGAACGTAGGCGACTTGGTTCTCCTAGCTGACACGCACGCACGGAGAGGGGCGTGGCCCAAAGGGATAATTGAGGAAACGGTTATGGGAAGCGATGGACGAATCAGAGAAGTTGCAGTACGCACAGCCAACGGTGTTCACCGGAGAGACATACGACAGCTGTGTCTTGTAGAGTCGGACTTATGCTCATGAGTGTGGTTCGTGACATTTCCCCACCCCGGGGGAAGTGTTAATTACGAATCGTAATTAGAGTTCGTCCTTTTGTCTTCTGTTTAGTTACTTATTAGTAGTGAGTACATGCATCGTGAACCCCGGACATTCGTAATGTATTTTCCCTGTTTCTAAGGTATCACATCAGTTTATGCTTGAGTTTCATGGTACTTATTACATGAACAGTTCACGTATTTGTTCATAACCTTGTTTTCCCGAAGGTCTACACTTCTACTGTTATATAATCTTTCTCAGTGTTTCATTTGTACTGCCGAGCGGAGGCTCGAACTCCCAGTCTTATCGTTTCTGTCAGTGCGCTCCACTATTGGCCGTCATACGTCAACGGCATTAACAGATCTAGTGCCGGATTCGCCTATTCATGTTGACACGTGCCTTTGTTTACTCCACAGACTTCGCTCATTTGTACTTATTTGTTAATGACACTTTTTACCATTGCAACCACAGTCCAATTCACGCGTTTGTAATCGATTTATTGATCTTTGACGATAAACGCTCTTGATTTATTGACTGTACCGCAACCGAACTGCGCTACAGTTTCGTTCAGCTGCCTGCTAAGTGGACCGTTTTTATTTTCTGCGCTGTCCCGATTTTCGGAAGCTTACTGCCCATTGTTCTTGGTTTCTCACCCGGCTGTGAGTCCTTTATTTGCTGTATATTTATGTTTATTGTATTACTTATAACCACGAATCATCGATAAACACGGTTATTCGATTGGAATTTGTTCTGCTGCCCGTAATCGTGTTCTGCCCATATCGTGCGTGTAGCTAGTGAAACTAAGTTACTGCTAGATTTACAGCCCTAGACATCGGGATAGTCGCAACATTTCGCGGATCGAGACTCCATCGGCGGTTTCCGAGACCTGGTCTCTGGCATTTCTCGTTGCTCTTATTTTGACAGTTTATATGGGAAGAGAGGCTCCATTGTTATTGATCGAATTATCCGATTCCATGGAAGAGATGGTAATTGTCGTTTGTCAGCTCTTCACTTGTATTGTGTTTAACCGACTTTGGTGATAAGCCTTTATGTGTCAAGACGTTTTTCCTGTTGTTCAACATACGTCACCTGCCCCACACTGAGAGCTGGAAATATACGGATACTCTGCGTTTCATTCGTAAATTGAGAAATAGTCGAGAGGTGAACAAAACATGTATTCCGGCAGCGTAATAACATCGTCCTGACTTGGAATATGGAGAACGGGCGATTGAGACCGACCTGCCACCTCTAAATTGAACTCATGGGTAGACAGATTGCTTTTCGACTGCTTGATGACAAGGTGTGCTATAGTAATTCTGCGTAACATTATTGATGGAGAACCCGGGTTGTATATTCGGAATGAGAAATGATTTCATTTTTTCTACGTTTTATTTATAGATCATATCTTAATTACATTAGTGGTCAATCACTATAGAAGTTGCCTTTTCTCTCTCAATAATATGAATCTGTGGTAGCGTGTGCATGGACTTGATAAAATTTCCTAATGAATAAGTGAACGTCCTAGTGAGCCAGCAGATTGATGAGAATGTAATGCATCCGAGAAAAGCAAACAATATGTGGATTCTATTTCCAACGTGATTTTATACCTTAACAGGCCTAATTGAATTCACTTATTAGGTAGAATGAATCCATCCAGTTACCAAATCCTAATTCCCATTCATGCTTTACCTAAAATATATCGGGAAAGGATGCGGTTAATTCAGTTCTGGACATGAGCACATTGCTACATCATGTGATAGAAACGTGATTAAATGAAAGTATCCAATCTGGCCCATTGGAGGTCATACTATTCAGGCTGCATGTTTTCATTGAACACACAAATGCGTCCAACAAGAGGGTTTACTCACTCAATGTATCTTTTCTACCAGTGAGTGTCTTTTGAAGAAACTATCAAAAATATGAGGACATTAGATAGAAAAATGAGAAAACCCAGTAGATTGATGGGAGATAAACCCAGGAGGCTTTCTCATTATGTATAAACAATATACAGCTTCAATTTCACGGAGCCTGATCGCAATAAATAAACGAAATTTGAATAGCATCCTTCATTGGAACTGAATGAGGAGATATCTGTATGGCCTAATTAGGGAACGGTTTTATCATTGAATAACTCAAGCAGCTGCAAATGTAAGGGCGTATTCAGTGCTAGGCTCATCATCAATATGAGCAACATCAACGTGAGGAATTCTATAGGGTCAACTTTGTGATCTGATTCAATTAGGTATTTCGCAACTGAAAGGGGCCGAAGCTCTGACGTCATTCTCTGTGGCCGCATTGCGCGGTGTCATCGATTTTTCCAACCATTTGGGTTTGTTCTCCGACGCTGGTTGAGCCAAGCAGCTATCCGTTCTGCCTGTGGATGCGTCACCGTAGCTGTGAGCTAACTAATATAAAACATGTGAGACATTGGGATCGGCAATACTGGCTGAATAACTTTTGAATCCTGACCTGTTGGTAATCAGTAAGACGAGTAATTGCACCACAGTCTACGACTGTCCTATGGTTGACCTAATGTATAATTTTATATTTTTCAATAAAGAGTCTGTCACCTCAAAATAATGAAACAATTGAAACTTGCTTCTTGTTGACTGTATTTGATGTGTACCGTCGGATGAAACTCACAACGCTTTCTGCTCAATTGCACGTGTTCATCAGTTATTTCTGCTATGTACGGATCACGCGTCCGTCACTTTGATGCTTTGCATGAAAATGACGCGACAACCCGATTATCGCTTCCCGCGACTCATGAGATGGAGAACACGGTTACGAGAGAGAAAATAATTAGCGTGCATTTCGAGATCGTGATTGTAGAATAAACGTGCAACGGTCAAATGACATCCGTGCTTGATAGTTAGTTAGTTTTGTGATATGCCAATTTTACAAGCATAATATAGGCCTCAAAAAACTCAAGGCTTTTGAACTTTTGGTGATCCTGTTGAATAAGGCACCTGTAACTCAATTGGTGTGAGTTGTTTATTTTGTTTTCGGATAAGATTCCAAATAAGTTCAGAATTTGAAGATGTTTTGATATCATTTGTTTCTCTGTTAGGATGTTGTTGTCCAATGTAGTGTCCCGTTTGAAAGATTTGATGTCGGAAGGTATGTCTTCCATCTTTCATGCGTGCATTTTTTCTTCATAAATGCACTGCCTGATTCATTATCTGGTTGCAGGGACACCATTTGTTCTATTCTACCTAATCCCTCTATTACTCACGAAGAAGACCTAGTCAATAGCCTACCCCCTTTAGATGTTATAATAATCAGATGTTCGGATGAAATGTATCCATCACAAAGTAACTTGGGAACGTCGCCGTTTGTATTTCTCCAGTTTAGCACCGAAGACCCACAATCATGGTTTGGTTCGAATCACCCTCAGCAGAGGGTGGGAAATCTGCATCAAAGAAGAAGTGCAAAACGATTAGGAGTTTATAGAAAGAACATTGCTAGCCAATTGATTTCCAGATAAGTTCATCGAGCAACCTTCAAAACCGAGGAAAGCAAGCGGAAATCTTGTAACAGAAATCAGCTTCGTTTATTTGAATAACATACTATTGCTTATACGAATTCTCGCTATGATGCATGGTAGTCATTTGACTTTTGCACGTGCATACTACATGCACGCTCTGGCATTACTTGCTGATCACTTCCTCCCTATGAATCGTGTTCTCCATCTCATGGGTCGTGGGAAACAATACTCTGGTTGCCATGCCGGCTGTATGCGGGGCATCACAGTGACGGACTGGTGGTCCGTGCGTAGTCGAAAAGACTAACGAGTACATGCAACTAAAACGTCACATCTTCGGATTCTTGTGTTGTGCAAAGTTTATTTGCATCAGGTCACACAGCTGACCCAACCTAATCCCCTATAATTGTGTTGCGCAATCGCAATTTGAATCTGTGAGCATTTACTGGAGCGATGCCCATCAAAATGCATCCGTCAGCAATTTGTGCACAACAAATGGTTGACACAAGTGTTTGTTTGTTATGGAACCAACCGAAAGTTCCCCAATCTCCCCCTTTCGAATTCCCTGTTGTAGCTTTAAATCTAATCCAGTTATTTGTATCATTTTCATCGTAGTGCGATACATAAACTGAAATGTTTTACGTAGGCAGTGGACAAGAAAAGCAAAATGCTTGCTTCACGTTATTTATATTTTCTTCCAGTTCTCGTGTACTTCTCACGAAACAGAATTATCCGATATCCCCACAGTCAATATATGATACATTTCCCACAATAGATCTGGCGAACATACTCGTTATTAGCCGAAAACATTTCAGTATTGATTATTAGTGCCATATGTTTCATGCTGCACTCCCATCAGTAATCGGAATCACGTCTCCCCTTTACAAGTCGGATTCATCTTCAAGCCCTTTATGTAGAAAGATATTCACGACTCCAATGTATCCTGAACATCGCATCTAGATGTTCTGCTTGAGGTCAATTTTGGTTCAAGTTACCACTGGCTTGGTCTTCCCTGCACAAAGGGGTGTGTTGAGGGAGGCAATTATAAATCACTAAATCAAAGTGCGTGTGGGTGCTCTGGGTCTCCACACACGGAGACTTAACATCTATGTTTGATGATACGTCCAAAATCCAACATGTATATCGATGATTCCTCGCCGTTCAGTGGTTGATGTGAACTGATTGCCGACGATATCAGTCTAGCCTCCACATAGCTTGTTTCTCAGGGCGGAATATGTCAAACTATTTCACAGCGTTACATACCCTGTTGAAGATTTTCACGATTATCACAGCAAACGACGCAGTTTTCAATGCACATTCTGCGGCCGCAACGTTTGACCCACCATCACTTCACATCACCTTAGGTATACTGCGTCTGGTTATAAACCGTATCAGTGCCATGAGAAATATACTCGCAGTCATATTATATGCGATTTCCAAGTGTATTGCTCAACACCCATATCTGTTTTGTACAATTAAATCTGCCTTGATACGAAACGGTTCGAAATAATTGACATCGTATTCCTCAAAGAGGTATCTCCCATCTTTCTATAGGAAGTCGGACAAGAGTGGTATTACTTGAGCTACGGGTTGGGCATATTAAGCACTCATTGAGGACGCGTCTGACGGTTGGCATGGCTTTCAAAATTCAGAAGACTTTCCTGATGCGAGTTCAAACATGACCCGTGCCCATGTATCCTGGAATCTGGTTGTGGTGTTGCTTCAAACGTTCAATGAATTGTGGAGGAGCTGGTGGAGCCAACAACCTACTAATAGGTAAACTGCAATGCAAAGCAGCTATAGCACAAAGACATTGTTTACCGTCGAGAAACCTTGGTTCTAACATTTGCACGTTGAGAGTTTTAGCGCATCTATCGGGATTTACTTCCACTAATATAATTTCCCCGAATTGTGCGTGTGAATCAACTCGAACACAGTTCCCGTGGATTCTGGCACTTCGAACAAAGACGACGGTCCCAACCAGACAGTAGTTCTATGGAGCATCATAAATCGAGCAATCTGAGGCTTTATGAAACCATCAGATAGGTGAAAATATTCGAGATTTCTCTGTTGCATACTGTAATTGTATTGATTGCTCTTTTTGAAGAACATATATTTTGCCAGTCTCTGTTCTTTCAGTGACCTACTCTAGATTCTGGTGACAGACAACATGACATTTCCTTTGATAAGGCAATAAAATGGGCATTACAAACAATTATGGATCGAAAAATGAAGCCAAAAATCCTAGTAAATGAACTGAAAGCAGAGAACAGTCATACTGAATATCTCACTTGAAACCTAATACTTTAAGGCCAACGATGTTCTGCTGACAAAATTTGAAGTACTAACTCGATTTTTTTCCGTTCATCAATTCTGCTCGTAGTCTAGGTCTTTACGACACCCATTCAGTTGAGTGTTGCCTATCTGTTTGAATTATCGCAATACATCCTCATACTACAGTGACAACAATCAACCGTCCAGACAAAAATTATTAGTCACCGCATATAATACTTATGAAAAAAGTCATTGTTTCTGTCCTCAGCAGCGCTTCTTAAGGACAGTTTGGCACAAAACGGTGAATAACTAGTGCCAAACGGATTAGTTTTCTTTTCGCAGACAATCGCACCACTTCTCAGATCGTAATCTGACCAGTAAAGGAAGCCTACAGATCACCTGTAACACTTTGGAAAATAATTTGCTGGAATATCTATTCAATTCCAGCGAAAAGAGCTATGACATATCAACGGAACCTGACGGCACTCCTAACAAATGATCAGTTGGATCAGTTACTTGTGTCAGGACTTCGTCAAGTGAAATGCCCTCACGAACAGAAGCAATTATGACCGCGACTAACATGATTGTACTTTGAGATTAGTTTGAAATTCCAGATCAGGCATATCTTGAGAAACGACAAACGATGGTCTACAACTGGGTGATTAAAGGGAAGCTCATTTCTATCATTACGCCACGGTAAACCATCGATACACTTATTCCTTTCTTTACTTTACTTACACGCAAGTATCTCTTACTAGACGTTGAGGCGGCTTCATGAATATATCACACATCATAGCAAATCGATCGGAGGCAGTGTAGAGTCTAAATAAGTGAAAGATGGAACGCATTCTACCGGCTGGTCATTGATGGAAAGCTTTTGAGCTGATGACCATGAGTAAGATTATTTACCTTCAGTTTTCGTGGTGTTTTATTCTAGCTCGATAGATTTTGGGAATAAAATACTTCGATCGAATACTAGTTTAAGCGTGGGAGGTAGCGTCCGTGTGGTGGGAGACTGTTGTGTTCCATGTGGCATCCTCCATTTAATTGGTCTCAGTTACCCGTCTCTCACTTGCGGCCCTAAAAATTCTGAAGCACATATGAGCAGCCACACCTCGACAAACCGTTCAGCAGGAGGGCATAGTCATTTAAAAGGTAACTAAGGCCTGAATTTCTAGGAAAGGGACGATGTTCAGCCTGCTAGGAGAGATACACCCTAATGGGCGGACGAGATCTACCGACCCATCGGCTACAAAGGAAAGCTATACAACCTACCCAACCTGTTATTCCGGAATGGGTAAATTAACCTCAAAACAGGCCACCGGCACATGTGGAACAACTGTGCTGCACTCTGGGTTGCATTTGGATGTCTAAAGGCTGAAGGGAGATCGTCTGGATGCAAGCTGGTTTAGTCACCGTTATTTCAACTTCCACTGCTGACTGGGCAATTGAGTGAAACAACATCCCTGAACAGTGCTTAAGACACCACCTCGCACAATGTTCCCGAAAACCTCTATGAAAAATTTTGAAAACATGCGATCTGATCATGCCAAGGCTTGTCCGGCAAGTGACGCTCCTCGTGCTTCAGTGGTCGAGGTGTCAAGACAACAAACTGGAATACTGAACTGTCGGAAACGTGCTTGCGCAGCTTGTTGGAATGTAAGGACTCTACCATACGTTGGCAGCCTCACAATGTGGACGTTGTAGAACTAAAACTAAAACATCTGCATGGCTTGTTTCTCAGAAGTTCGCATACCTAACTGTGGCACTCGGTGCAATATTATTGCAGGACAGGAGACAGATTGAGATGATGAATTGGACGCCAATCTCTAAGAGATATTCAATGAGATCAAGAAATGTGACATTCTGTCCATCGCTCGAAACTGGATGGCTCTCACAAGTCCCTCGGATGAGTCAACGCGAGACGTCCTAGGTCACGATGGTTACTAGGCTGGATCTCTGGGAAGCCATTTCAGTTGTCAGCTAAACAAACGAAGCCCAGATATCAGGAACAGGCGATAACTGAATACTGCAACGGGGAGCTTCGCTCTCCGTTATGCTCGATTGAAAGCGGTAATGGATCAAACATTCTGCAACAGTGGAGACTGCAATAGGGATTAGTGACTCCAACAAGCTATTCCGCCTCATTCGCAACGCATCGGATAGGCGCTGCAAGGGAGATTCATTCCGGTGCAGCGCAGCCGGCCATCCTATACCTGGGCACAAAAGAGAATATAGAGTGATGAGTAGAGCAGGTCGATAGGTTCCTCAGCCGACCATCATACCACACGATGGACCCACAAACTCCAGTTCTCGGGGGGCAGTAAAATGTCGGCTGTGATTGGCCGAATACTGATGAAATTTCACAATCATCAGTCAGCTAAATAACAAGAAAGCCGCTTGTGGACAGTATTTACACTATCGCCCTACTCGATACCGGACCTGACCTATTTGGAACTTGTGTGGCGCTCCTCTTAATTCCCAGGGTCTGTTTGCCGGTTATCCCTGATTGTTGAGTGGGCCTTTGTGACCATGGGATACATACCGCTTCCACCACAATCAACCGCAGGCATGAACTATATCCAAAATTTCATAACCAGAAGTCTACAAGGCCGTAGGACCGTTCTCTGTTTCATCAGAGCACCCTTGTTATCAAGCAGACTATAAAACGCGATTTTTCTTGTCTGATAATAGAATATGTCAAAACCTGGCTGCTGCAACCATTTTCAGTTGCTAAAGTTGAAGTGCAAACCTCGATGATGTCAAACGTCAGTTCTTTGTGAAAAGCAGTCAGGATATTGTTACAGTGCGCAACAAAGTAATCTCGACATTGATAAATATTCGGTGGTTTATAAAGTCGCTTGCACCGGTCATATTGCTCGATTTACAGTGTGCCCATCAAAAGTCACTGTCTGACCAATCAGGGAGCACCATGAACAAGGTAAATGAAAAACATCCGTAACACAAGAGTGTACTAGTTTCTAAGGATAAAGTGTAAATAATCAGTACAAACATTCCGCACACACGATTCCGCGCATCGCGAAATATCAAAAAGTGATGGATTTGGTAACATTTTAGACGAAACTAAATTCGAACAGCATGAAATTCAACACTGATCTAACCTGGTTGAGAAGCTTATGGTCCGATAGTCAGTGTCCGAATTTTAGGTTGTTTTTTCTCGTTTGTTTCATTTTCACCACTACTGATCACTGATTTCCGTTGCCCCAGATGATTGTAGTCTTAGAGTCCTTAGAGGAAACCGACATCGGTGTACCTATTTCGAAACGTCATATTCCCAACATTTGACAAAACACTTTTTCGTTCAATTTTCAGCCTCTGGGTTCGGAGACTTTTATGATGATCGCTTGATCACCACCCGTCACCTGTTCCTTTAATTTACAGTTTTCGTAATTGAACTTATCGCATCCCGTGTCAATAATGGAATTTAGTTGATGAAGAAAGTGTGCGGATGCAAGAGCCCGACTAATCATGGCACCTATCCATATATCTCAAAGTATCTAACGATTGAGTGGCAAGGTCTCTTGAACCTCGCTTAGAAAGTCTAACACGCCCTACCGTACCAAGTCAACTAGTTAGACTCTCGATTCAGAAGTAGTATACAAGGATCAGTGTCTTTCGTGATTGGTTGCTTGTGTTCAACCTTTAAAAACAAAAACGCAGGACACTCCATGAGTACAAAGACTCAATGAGCGCAGCAACAGGACCATACAAATGCATTATTCGAACTCCAGTATGACTGCTAACAGCCTGCCAACTGCACTGCTCCTCCTCAAAGAATGAAACACTGTCCCCAGTGTTATTTACTCCTTCACTACACACAAACTGAGCGTTTTTGAGTCTCATTATGGAGGTCATTTTACAAGACCACTGTTAGTCAATGAATTACAGGACCTCCCATTCCACTTGGTCCCGTTAGCAGGGTCACAGAAAAGAGAAATATTATAGACCTGACAATTGATATAAACTAAGTAGGAACTTACAAGAAAGTTCACCTCAGTTAGTACTTATTCTATGGGCCCAGTTAACCATACTCAGTTTGTTACCTGTATCAGTTATAATGTTGCTCATTTCAACTTTCCCGTATCAAGTAGAATAAGCCTGTGTCCACCATATCTCAATAATCTTGCTAATTTTCTAGTTTATCCATCTCAACCCCACTGTTATCTACTTGTTGACCCCTTGCATCCGAAAGCTTCGGAAAAACTCATAATGGAGTGTTTAAATTACCAAAGCTGAAGGTAAATTGGGCTTTCTAATATGCATCGCATGTCACTTTGAAAAAAACAGCTCACTGAATTTTGTCCCATTGAAACCAATTTTGAATATGTGTATTTCTCCATATCAGGCAGCAGTAAATTGGTTGACTGATTTATTGGAACCAGTAACGGTGGCAATTTCTAGACACAGACTACAAGTCACCTTTCATTTTGTAGAAACTGTGAGGAACCTTGATCTAAAAGGAAAGCGAATGATATCACTTGGTGTTACCTCATTGTTCACAAATGTCCCGTTCAGTGAAAAAATCATTTGTCTGTGTGAATACATTCAGAGCAACGGAATCGATTGGGGTATCCCGTTGGATGAACTGAAATGAATACTATATGTATGCACACAGAATATCCAGTTTCCATTCAATGGTGAAATCAATCGTCAGAAAGAGGGACTTGCAATGGGATCACCTATGGGACCCCTATTCGGTGATATTTTCATGGCAAAACTTGAATAATATTAGTGTGAATCTGTAATCCGATATTTAACCTTGTACAAACGATACGTAGACAACGTAATATGTGTGCTGGATACGAATCTGGGCAAAAACCTACTCCCTAACAATTGTACCACTGCCCAGTTCAGTGCCCAGTTATCAGTGCATATAAACGCTACATGGAACGGACAATACATCCAATTTCACAGCTTTGTGCCCCTCAAAAAGAAGAAAAATCGTATACGTTGCCTAAATGCCAGAGCAAGAAAAATCTGCTCCGAAGACACAATAAGAAATGGACTCTTTTTTCCGCGGAGTGTTTTCCTAAATAACGGCTTGCCTGAACGGTTTATCGACCAGACGATGCAAGAAACTGAAGGGAAATCAAAGGAGATAGGAGCCGCTAAGAAAGCACTACATGTGTGTTTGCCGTTTAATTAGTTAACGAAGATTATCGGGAGTAATCAACAGATCATTCTGCGCAGAAGAGTTACAAATCCTGTTCGTTTCCAAAGAAGTAGTGTGTTTTCGATTGAAAGAGTCAGTGCCGAATTCCGAAACCTCGTTCTTGTGTCTATCCTTTCACCTGTTCCTGTGGAACTAGGTACTTTGGTCGCAAGACTCGGCGCTTATCCTAACGCGTTTGTGAACACCACCC
Organism: Fasciola hepatica; assembly: GCA_948099385.1. NCBI lineage: Eukaryota > Metazoa > Platyhelminthes > Trematoda > Plagiorchiida > Fasciolidae > Fasciola > Fasciola hepatica. The sequence continues at coordinate 4,628,364 of CANUEZ040000198.1, forward strand.
GGCCTGGCTGAACACGGGAGAAATTAAGACAATCATGAGTGCGGTGTGCTCACACCTTGTTGAGTCAAACCACTCAGTGGAGGTGATAAACGCTTTTCGCACCATTTACAAAATCCGAGAAAAGCAATCAAGACTTGTCAAGTGTCGCATCTTAGCCACAGCCGAAGCCGTGAGAACCAGGAATGTGATTTTCCAATTTTGTGAGTTTCTCTTGCTGATCCAATACGCAACTACGATCAAGCGATCGTTCTAGCCCACATGAAGCAGAGCTGTGTATAAATAATTCCCAACTCCTTTTGAATGACATTCATCACAGGGCTACTTATCAGTAGGCAGGATATCGAAACATCCATTTGGGTTTTGAGCATCCGGCCTGTTGTCTAGGCCTTATATTCTGCGCTCTGACAAATGTTCGCCCGTAATATGTAATGTAAAGCCAAGCTCACTGACGGATAAACATCAGCATATAGTCCATTTTTCGATATTCCAGAATGACAGTCTAATTTGAAATTTATGAAGCCAATGATCCAGATTGCATTCCCACGACCTCATTGCATGTGGTAAAAAGTCAGCGTCATCAATACCATTTCTTTCTGAAGATAACAAACAGATTATACTATTTAATTGAGCAGAACAAAGGGGTAGGCAAACCGTTTCAGAGAGACCAACATCCTGTATTTTTGGAATTTCCGTGTCGATTAGGAGATTCGTGGTAATCATTTGTATGATCACGTGATTTGCTGTCGGATAGTCCTCTAAATGTTTCCCTTATTTATCCAAGTTTAACAGTGATGACCAGAACACACTGTGGAAGATTTTCTCAATAATCCGAGGATTTCCTCGAACTCCCTTTTTATATGAAAACAATTCCAAAGAAAAAACGGTACTCGAAAATCAATACCAAATTGTTTGTTTCTGTAGGCAATTATCCTCCTGTTTCCTGGCAAGAGAGCCTTTTCTATGGGCAAGATACACCAAACTGCAATCGCTGGCACACAGTTTTCACTTGTTATTTCGTAAGTCAGAGTTTCCACACCCTCGAATGATGATCATTTTTGTGGCAAGGAGAAATCCATTGGGAGTCGGCTGGTACCCACACCTGACATATTGGGACCTTATGCGGTCCCAAACTGCCAGCCTTAGATTCTGGCTTCCGGTTATCATTAATAGTACACTGGGCTTTTGCGGCTACAGGCTCATAGTTTCCTTAAGGTGAGCCATAAATATATCTGATAAAAAGAATTCAATGAGCTGCGCATTGCGACTGCGTCAATTTGTCTGTAGGCTCGGCCAGGGGAAGAACACGATACGACTGTTGAACATGGTAGTAATTGCCGTTCCTGAAAATAGACTGGTATACCGATTTTGAATTATTTTTGCTCGACACGGTTTCAGATGATACGCATGGTTTCAGTTAAGGGGAAGTTCGTGAACAGTGATTAGACATCAAATGAAGCCGTGTGTTTCCCTATCACAATGATCTGGCCCAAAGATCACTATTATTTCGGAACTTTCTCTGATAGTGTCTCTGGCCATTATATCATGAAATGGCCCAAGCAATTTCAACACCCATTTCGCCAATCCGTGATGTGATAAATTTATCATCTATAGTATTTGTCTCGGTGAAAATTCTGGTTTGTGTAGTTTCGGTGGACCATGCAGTTGTGGATTTTGAGTTCCATTTGGCATCAGATGTTGAGCTGTGATCTAATTGGTAAACTCTTTCTAGTAGACTGTGTGCTTCAGCCGATACCTCTTGTTCTAGTTCATCAGGTTCATCGCAGTTATCTTGGCGCACAAACTTGCTGGGATAGTCAAGAACGGTTTCCATTTTCTCATATTCACTCCATTGAGTCAGCACGGGTCTGGAATCATTGTTAGGGTGTACAATTATCAAGCCAGTTTGCAACTGCAGATTTTCGTTAATACAAATGCACTCAGATGTGGTGAGTGACTGATGTCTGGACGATGTTACCAGTTACTGTTATTCCAAGTCAACCAGCTGCACCAGAAACCAAGTTTGCGCATCTTTTGTAAATGTTTTTCAATATTTTTGGCTGTTCGAATAGATATTCGAATTGTGCCAGTGTCTCAATGCTCTTTATTTTCTTTGGTGTTGTACAGAAACCTAGATCTCAAGAAACAGCCCGCAAGTGAAGTCCATTCAATGCAACCGCAAAAGTTACTGGTTGTTCCGGAAAATTTGGTTCGGCCAACTTGTGAGGGCGAGCATAACCTGGAAAGCACAGAGCTTTACAAAATATACGTTGATGATATTCCTATCATAACAAAAGTCCAGAATAGAAGACATGGATTTTGGATGAACTCAATCATCTGCATCCAAGTATACGATCTACGATGGGCGCGGAAGTGGACAATGCACTTCTTTTATTCGAGATAATCATGACCGGGAGAAAAGATGGAACGATTGCCAAATCTGATTTCATAGAAAAGAAACTTGGACAAATCTTTACTTGCACACTGACAGCTTTGTTCCTGTGGAATATAAACGTAGCCCGGTCCGAACACTATTTCAGCGAGCAAGACGAATTCGCGCGGAAACATGATTGACAGCGAAGTACGACTGCTAAAAGGGGACTTGATCGGAAACGAGTATATTGATACCTTCATCGAAAGTCACAGCAGGCCTACAGTCACAATAAGAACGACTTGATCTATAGAGGAATCACCAGTCATTCGCTGTCTTCCATTCAACGGTGATGTTGTCAAGCGCCAGCTCAAACGGCGACTTGGTTCAGCGTATCTTCGAAAATAATATGCAACTAACTTAGAAATTGATCATCGAACGATTGGGGCCTCAAAGCCCTCGGTGAAAATAACGTCCAGCTCTGTACACCAAATCTAATCTTATTTAAGAATTTGCGGAGCAATCTACAAGGGTGGAACAGAGCGACAGTTGTCTAAAAAAAATTGAACACATTCCAAATTGGGCACAACGTCTTGTGATGCACTCCAGTTCAGATCAAACGCATATTCACAAAGTTCGAAATCAAAAGGTATAGTCGTCTGCAGTCGCTTGTCATCTTCAGATGACGCAACATCCAGCTGACCGAAACACTGCGTTTCGGGTCATATACGTGATAAGGAATGCAAGGGTATTGAGGTTTGCCGAAGCCGTAGCCGTACATCGATGAAAACCCATATTGTATCAGCAGAACAAGCTGTTTGGAAATGTGTCTTTACCACGGTGACATTTTTTGTAATTCCCCCTATATTTGTCGCACAATACTGTTGCATATTAATTTATTTGATATGGATCGTTTTGCAGTATAAACCATGTTGAGACGCAGCGAGATCGTCTTGAATGTAAATCGTGCCTTGTAGCAACTCTTGCTTTTTATCTGTCGTAAAACATGTGGCTATATTGTATGATCCCTTGGATTTGGTCTTTCTTATGCTGCCGCCAGCAAGGCAGATCTTTCGCGGTGTATGCAATCATTGTCTGGATTGGGACCGTCAGTCCGTTGATTGTGTGCGAGGCGGATGGACGAAATGGTCGAAGAACAAAAAATGTATAGCTCCCATTCGCGTCGATAGATGTCTGGTAAACAAATACCCGCTATATTGGTTAGTGGAGATGCACATCTTTAGTGCTGCATCTGCAAATGGTTATGGTCCAGCTGGGTATTCGCGGTTCCAGTCTGACTGTGGACCTATTCACTTTTTCATGGTGAGAAAACTTTAAATGGCACCGTGCAAATTTCTCACAATACCGCGACCTGAATTAGTTGCGGTTGTTCTTGGAACACGGTTTTCAACGACATCACTCACGAGTTACAAATGCAAATAGATCGGCTTGTTTGATGGACGGATTGCAACATTGTTTTGCAGTGAATTATTATTGTCAGTGCCATTCGTCTCCTTTGTGGCCTCTAAAGTTGCTCTCATAGGAAACCGTCCATCGCACCGTGAGTGGCGATATGTTCCAACTGATGAGAATTTAGAGAATGTCATCAGGGAAATGTTGCCTGAAATATGGCGTCAAATAATTTCTCTTCGTCGTTTCCGCACTATATCTTTCTGACAAACGTACCAGCTCTTCGACTGTTCCACTGCTTGTCATCGTCAAATTTCGGCGGCTAAAGCGAGACTGTTGCGTATTGAACTGCTCCATTTTCCACTATGGTTCTTGGACCGATTGAGTTAAAACGACATTTGAGCCTGGACCACGATTACCTCAAATTTGGTTTCAAAAACCAAGATCAACGAGCAAAATCAGGTCGTGTTGGCCTTTAAGAAGACTGTTTGATCGTTCCTCGGCTCTAAACAAAAGGAATAGTTCGTTCTCTGTTGCTGATAGGCACCGTATTTACCGTCACATTAGATGCTGAAAAAACGCTGCCAACTTGAACCAGGCAAATCGTCAGCCGTCGGATCATATTATGTTGAACTGCCTCTAGCATTGATGTTGGAATCGCATCACATACAGGTTGGATCCGACTTTCCAACTCATCCAGGTTCTCGGCCTTGAGTTCGTGAAATTTCATCTCAACATAACCGCCCAGGAAATATGCCGTTGGACTTATATCCAGAGATCCTCGAGACCAGGGTATAGGTACATTTGGTCCAATCCTGTGCAAAAGAGAATTTCCAGTCGAGCCATTGAGCATATTTTTGTAGCGAGATCAAGGCTTGGTCTTTTGTCTCAAGCACTAACTTATCCGAAAGCTTGTTGCCCAGTCTGATATACAATTGACCGTTGCAGATGAACCTACATAAAATCGGTCGCCATCTAACTCCAATTTTCTTAATGATGTTCCAACTCCACGTACCCAGATTTGAATCTACTTGATGCAGTGGAGGAAATATGAAGACTGAATTCCATTGAAATCCTAATCTTGTCAGTTTAGGGCGCAATTTGCATCACTTTGTAGTAATATTTTCATCCGAATCGTGTCTTTGGGGCAAATATGCCCTCTAATCGAGATACCATACTAATCACAAAATTGCCTCATCATTCTAATTCGAAACCTCAAGGTATTATGTGTTAGATCAGCCACGATGAATTCTTTTTTTCCTCCTTGCGTGTTTTCATCCATTTTCTTCCCTTAAATTCTGTCTTCTAATAAAATAGGCATTTCGTTTGATTTTGAGGTGTCCGTTGCCATACGTCGTGTATTTCAAAAGCATCGTCAACAAATATGTGAGTTCCTCCTCTATTTCCATGAAAACCTTCTCGGCTCCAAATGAAGTGACAGCGACTAACGTTCTGGGTAAAACGGTATAGTTACCTTTATCGTGGTATGATGCTGTGGTCTCACTCAGATACCATATGGAGCGGTTGACCATCTACTACTCATCACCACTCACTAAATAATAGTTGATTTATCCAGATTCCTTTAATATTAACGAGTCAAGTACCCATTTTTCCGATGTTTCTGTTCTCACCACTCACTGCTCCTCAAGCAATGCAGCAGGAACTAACAATGCAGTCAGTACGAGGAACATTACCGTTTGACCACGACATGTCTTCTGTTGACACTCCAACGTGCTCTGGTGCCTTAGGTTTACCATGGACAGCAACATGTGAGCTGAGTTTAACCGACTATCCCTAGAATATCCCAACTATCGGTAAGTTGTGGTCAATCCACACATGATCCTAAACATTCACACGGATGAGCAATTTGCTCCCATTGTCGAGAAAGACCGATGCTAGTTTCTGTCATGAATTCTATGGAACGTGACTTACGAAAATATTCATATCAAATCAGCCTGATTATTGACTTTGATTCGTTTATTTTGCTCTTTCCATAGTTCTGTTCATATGAAAATCTGTGAACTTACACGTCATCATCATGTGACTGAAAATGTACTTTCGCAGATGATTAACATGCAAATGGACAAGCTCGATCCTCATAGAGTATGGCATTGTACAATTTTGAGTGCCATAATAAAGAGGTTTATTCCCAACCAGCTGTTTATATGGAAATTGAACTCAGCTGAACAAGGTTGATTTGCCCCATATACCGATAATAAAAAGGAAGAGCATTCATGCAAGTGGAGGGGCGGTTCGTCTTCTTTGAATGCGGTCGTGTACAAGGGATTGTGATCATATATTTGATTCAGTGCAGAAGACTGCTTTCACTGTGTTTAGCCTTCTTATTGCTGTAAAAACCTCCTTGTTGTTTGTAAACAGTATAGGCGGCGACCAATCATATTAGGAAGTCTTACAACGTTTTTCTGTTGAAGTAATTACATTCCGTCGAAATGAGCTTGGTTGCAGTAGTTTGATGAATATACACTCATGAAACAATTTTTCGTAAATGGAAATTTTCATAATTCTGGATGTGAATACTCAATTGTTTGAGATTTATTTAGAAATTGGAAACATAGCTTTCCCGACACAAATTTGAACATAGAAATCAATAGCGTTAGATTGCACGATGTATTCCGGACCATTTCGCTGCATCTTCACTAGTGCGTACTGCAGTCAAGGTGACAATTGCGTAATAGGATGGTTGAACATATTCCGGTTTGGTTACAAAGAACAATGAGTGGACAGATACAATCAGTGACGTCATCGAACGCACGCAGAACACTCAGGTCATCCATTACGAAACACCTGTGGAGACAAATCACTGTAGTTATCTGAGCACGGCGTTCACCGTCACTTATGTCACAAACAATCAACGAATATTGAGATACGCGGAGGCACTAGCAATTAAGCAACGTCACCCTCAACTGTGCAAACAGCGAGAATGGATAATTACGTTAGCCTTGGCGGTAACGCGTTTTCATTTGCTATCATTAGTTGTGTGTGTGCGCAATTTTGCCTTTGATCTCATGAGAACTTCAATTTACCATTTTTAAATGAACACCTGGACTGCAGTATGCATTTATTTAGGGATAACTGTGACCCTGGATGGTGACACGAAGACAACTATCGTCCTCTACGGGATATGTGAAATTCAGCCCGCTCCCTCAAGCAGATGTAAAGTTCCTGGCATCAGAATTTGTTTAACTTCGGTTTTATTCGTCAGAGATACAATTTCCCCAATCGAATGATTAAACTTCGATATTGAAACCTAATAAATCAGCCGGACAAAACCAAGAAAAGTTGCGTGAATGTTAGTTCAAATGCCAATTCTGGAGAATATGATTTCATAGGCCGCAAAGGACTGGTCAATAAACGAAACAGCTCAATTGGTCAAAACTGAGCAGGATATTTCTATCGTCTTCCAACTTCCAACGATATTTATTTTAAAGAACTATTTGATTCTTAAAATTGGAGAGTTTCCGCTTGAGATCAGGTGAAAACCTGCGCAGACAAACACATTCAGGAATCCTCACATGTACGCTTGATCATGGTTCATATGACGATGTCTGATTCCATGACCGCGTGAGTTGCAATGAACTTTTGTTATATCACGCGATGGCACACTTGATAAAGAATGTCTCAATTCACTAAGACTCGATAAAATATCTTATTTGCGTTGGTATGCCACACACAGTGGAAGCACACGGCCTCTTGGACCCACAACACAATCAAAAGATACGGTGCCCAATTAATGTACTGCACGAAACACAGGGCACCAGGCCGAGGAATCTCACAAAACAGAACACAACTGATAGAGAGCTCCGAAATTGCCCGACTAACTACTACGCCTGATCTATTGAGACCTTACGTGGTTTGCCAATTTAGATTTCAGGACCACGGTTGCTGGTTTCTTTTACACTACAAATCATGAAAATACACAACCATACACGCAGTCGACGTCTTACACGCTCTCTTCACTCGGAAGATGACCACAAACTTGTCACTCTCACTAGCATTCGCGGAGTGAAGCATGATATCGACTTGTGAATTTCAATTGATGTCGCTGAAGCTTCGACTCACTTTTTGTGATCACTGTTTTGTGTACATCACCGTTCACCCAAAAGTAGCGATTCATCGTTCTTTTATATCTCACCTTCAAACATTGACCTTATTTTGTGGCAGATCCAACTGACTCGTCAGCATCTTATGAGATTTCAATGTTCACAAGCAAGATTGGTTCATTCACTCATCGGACACTTCGGCTCTGGAGCGCGAAGCCGAACACTTCTCCGTGGACAACAACCTATGCCAACTTGTTTACCTCCTCACACGTACTCCCGATCGAGCTGGCGATCATGCCCATACCCCTCAACAAATTCTCACTTCTGTTCATTCCCTATTCTCGGGCACATTTGCCCTTTTTCAAGTTGACTCATCTAATCACTTTACTATTTCCTATTCCATCATTTTAACTCACTATTTTACTCCACCTTCTTTGAGATAAATTTTTTTGATCTGAAATTCAACCAACTGAGATAGACGTTGCGATGTCCCAGCCTCCTATTCTTGGAATGAATGCCGCTTTACTTCAGACGTTTCCTCTCCCGCTTCTAACTTTACCTACATTGTTTTTCAAGTTATGCAACTTTTTATTACTCACTTGTCCAAACTTGGCAAACCCAAATCCTCCGATTGGTCCAGCTATGCTTTCGATCGTGATGCACGCTTGAAATGTGCAACATTTCGCAGCTGGTTCGGCTCACCCACAACAGACTCCCACCTCTGCTCCGTGCATACCAGGGACAGATGCTCGCCAACCACGCAGTGAGCCAAAGAAAGCTTCTTCCGCTGGGAAACCGAACGTTTACGCTCCACTGCCACCGGTAGCCTGAAACGTTGGTACTTTGGAAAATTTCGCCCTTCCAATTTCATTCCATATGTAATTTCACTGGCGATCTTGTTTAGGAAACACATAGGAACAATGACAATCCGCTTCATGGTTTGCCACAAACTCCATCTCACCTACATATCCTACTCCATCGTTTCTTTCTGTTCCCTCTGTCTCCTGTTAACAATCCCATTTTGGTTTTAAAAGACACGCCAAATGATGCATTCTCTGGACTTATACAAACCACTCGATCAAAACGGCATACCACCCATCGTCCTTAAAATGTGCAATTTGAATTGGCCTATTTCTTACGTCGTCCTTTCTGTCTCTCTCTCTCTTACACACATTCCTCTTTTTTCTACTTTTCCGATCCCCTGGAAACACATAGCAATGTTTCATATTCCCAAAAGCGATGATCTTTCTGGCCCGAATAACTATCGTCCTATTCCCACCATACCTGTTATTTCGAACAAAACTCGGAACTGTCATCTCCATAAAACCGCGTGCGTTACTCGAACGCGAAGAACTATCGAGTGTTCACCAATACGGATTCCGACCTCACCGTTCCACCGGTGACATAGTGGCTCTCATCTCACACTTTTGACCGGTTGCACTCGACAACCATGGAGAAACACACATTGCTTCACCCAACATCTTTGAGCGTTTGACCGAGTTTGGTACGGAGGTCTTCTGGTCAAACTGCTCACGTTCGGATTCTCCTCCACTCTCTTTTCGCGGACATCAAGTTTCCTCCGTAAGCGGATCATCTTTGCCCGAATTGATGGAGTTCTGTCCCAGCCATTTCCTGTGAATGCTGGCGATCCCCAGGGTTCAGTACTTTAGCCCACCTTATTCCTTCTATTTTCTAATGATCTTTCTTCCACTAAATCCAACTCGATCCATTTATTTGCCGATGATTCCACCCTTCATTCTTCTTCTTTTTACCGCAATCCCCACAATGCCAACACCAACATCGATCGAGACCGCAGTGCAATCAGTGCATCTATAGAGTCCCACTTCAAACAAAATCTCCTTCCCGGGGCCCCCACCGCTACGCTGCATATATTGCTTTCACAATTTCTCTTCTTATAATTTCCCTAAAACATCCAACATGCTTCACTAGCCCATTGACGGGCTGTTACTGGGTCGTCTTTTGTCTGTTGGTACTACCTAAGATCTTGTTCGTCCGAATTTGTTCTAGAAGCTTTTGTTACCAAACGTTCTTCCGACCATCACGTACCCGAAAAACTTCTCATCCAAATACAAGAAAGGAATTTCGATGATGTTAGCCCACCAGCTAGGCTTAAAATGTCTTTGACCTACCTTTCATACAGAGACACGCAGCTGACAGTTGGATTCATCGTGATATTTTCATCGTTCGCCATGAATATATCGGCGAGCGAAGAACCGAGTAGAGATGCGCTTACGATATCCTCTCTCCGTCTGTAAACGTTATCATCGGATTAGAACTGATTGGAGAGCAGAAAATTAGTAGTTCTTTACATTTTCCCGCAGGTATACTAATGCTGATTTTTCTGTTGACATGAAAATGTCTATTATTTTAGATACAAGCACGTTTGTGATCAATGACGAAACATCTAGAATAATCATTTTATGTGAATTCACGATTCATTTTGAACTACAACTGAGTAACAAGTGATTAGATTTGTGTATTAGGATTCATCATGCAGCTTCATCGCTCAGCTCAGCATTGAAAAATATGCTAGTGTGGTGTAGATGTTTAGCAAACCGTTGAGAGTCAGCTCGGATAACCTTGACTGTAAGGTGTTCGATTCGCAATCCTATTGTTTCACCTTGACTAATAATTGAACGACTAGGATAGGTTTTGGCAGATGTATTTGTCTCACACTCCGAACAATAAATGAAAACAGTTATATGCCAAGATACTCTCCACGGACGTTAAGTAGACGACATCTTCGTTTTTATTCTGCAAACCAAGGACGCGTGTGAAAACATCTTCCGTCTATTCTACATCATATAACTAACCATCCACATGATGACCGGTTTGCTCGAAAGCAAAACAGAAGACACACCAACTGGCACTGAAGTGCATTGTTTATTAGGCAAGCGAATATATACAGAAACGCATATTCAAGCAGCATTCGCATCCGACGCGCACGGATAATCATCATCAGATACTCGAATGTTGTTAGACGACAAACTTCGATCGAACGTGTGGATTTTCACAGCCCGAGTTTGTATGAAGCACCAAAATTCCGGAGTGGAAATAACCTTATATAAGTATTGTTGACTGTGTGGAAATTACTTTCGTGTTACTGATCACATGTGGAAATAGATGAACTAATTGAATTTATGAAAACGAATTATTTGCAAAACCGTTACATCTCGTCTACTCAATATCGGAGAAGCTAACAACAACATTGCAATTCTGAATATTTGAATTGCTCGTCGAAATCATGGATCAATTTGCTGATCAGTCCACGTAAAATTACGTTGTCAGGAAAGTATCTAAACTTACCTAGCTCTGTTCCATGAAGTAAAAATTTGGATTTGTCGGGGCCGAGTTCTAAAGAACACATGAAACATGTACGATGGACAAACTAAAAGTTTGTTGCTCGCTGTTCAACACTTGGAAGTCAAAAATATATCCAAAATCATCTGATGAACGCACCACCACCAAACCACATACGCGCCAATCACTTTCAGCCAAGTAATTCTTGTGCTACGTTCAGGATAGGAGGCCTCGGTCAAAGACAGATGGAGCTGAGCACGCTATCCGTGGTTTGTCTCGGTCGCTGTCGCACATAAACGTCTCGCATGACATGTTGGCGACGTGTGTGTGGCATGCAGCTTTCGAGCGTTAGAGCTGAGGAATAGAACACAGATTATTGCAACTTTATTCATTCAACTTGAAGCTGGGTCTTTGGTAATTCAATTGAGTAACATGCAACTCCACGTGAAGCCATCATTTTTTAAATTTATATTAGTGTACAAATCCCATATGTTTTAGCTCGCGTAAAAATTCGTTTGGGAGGATATACGATTGACTACATTATTATCTTGAATTCTGCACTGATACCATACAAAACAGTACGAAGAAAAAAATTGACTCAATTTCTCAGAATCCGCTGAGAAAAAAAGGAAAAAGTGAGTGTCGATTTTCCACAAAAGTTTATGAAAATAATCGGCTGAATTATCTGAACACTCGGTAGAGAACGAAATCGTTCTCGGTGCTTCACAAGAGACGGAATATAAGCATTTTATTCGCACTTCAGTCAAGATGATAGAAAAAAGAGCAAGAAACTTAGTATTCATGGAGAGCCAACAAATGACAGTTTCATGTCCACATAGTTACAGTATTATTGGTGTCACTAGAGAAAGTGTGTATTGATATCTGTAATGCAGAATTGCTTGAGCTATCGAATTTGTAAGATAAGTCAGAGCATATTGAGCGCACCACTGAAAATATAAGGATATCATTGTTCAACATCACTCCTTGGTACTAAGGAGACTCGAATCTGTGTAATTGAATGGTGCACGGTGTATTCTCAACATTGGAAAAGGCTGAGTGAGATGAAGTGAATATACACCTAAAATACTACGAAGGGTTAAGAAAGGATCACTTTGCTCATAATCACTCACAATGTCTTGAGAATTATCCGACTGTTCATTTAGTCCTCTCAGGTTCACACAAAATGCCAAATACATTCACCGTTAGCGCAAAACGTGCCAGTTCTTGAGAAGCCATACGTTAGGTTGAATATGTAAATGAGGGGAAAGGAGCGAAAGCACAACAGCTTGAAAAGTGTCGAAGTGACTGTTCAGGAATCTGGACGATTTACCGGCATACTGAGTATTGGGAATTGGTCACGAGAATTTATTCACATATCACGCCGATAAACTAGGTGAGCAACCGAAAGAATGAGGCCCTTGTAGGTCCTGTAGTGTTGAAATGGCGTTAAAGGTTGAAGGCAACTCATTGGATGTGCAACTCACAGAGTAGTTTAGCAATTTATGGTCGCAATGTACAGTAAAGGATGTATCACACCATTATACTTGTGTGATGTTTTTATGATATGCGTATGTGTTATTTTTTCATCCAAAGAAAAACCTCCTTGCTCGGACAATTCCATGCTGAAATACCATCGTGTGATGTTGTGATGGATATCTCACCCTCCGACCAAAATACCCAGAAACATGACTGAACGTCAAAATCAGCGGTAGTAACTATTAGGTAGGTTAAAAAGAGGGTTCATTCAGAACGGAAATATAATTGTTCCTTCAAAATACTTCAAGTATGGTATAGATTTCCTGTGCAGTGCATTGCGGAACGATATAAATTATCATTCCCAATTTACACCATTCATCCACGCAATGCTATCTAAAAGATGGAAATTCATGCACCTCGTAAAGTAGAATCATGAAGCCAAACATGAAGTATCAAGTAAAATTAGGAGGTAATAATCATGGATGACAATAACAGTGTCTGGTTGAGCGATCAGCGAAATTAGAACAAAATTTATGAATGAGGAGCTAGTTTCTGTTTGACCCGTCAGTTTCTCTTTCATGTTCGTTGCAGTGATTGGAAGGAGCAAACGAATTCAAAAAATACATAGGCCTTACAATGATATGTAAATGGCGTTAACATTTATTGTGATGTCGTTGGTGGCAGAAAGAATTAGTACGAAATAGTACTATTGACTACCCGATCGAGAATATTAACCATTCAATTTATCCACAGAACCTCATGCTTATTGGCTACTGGCTATTGTTCCAGTAGTGAGAACTGAAATGCGATCGATATGGATTGTCACCGGAAGCAGTTTAGTGGTCAAGTATAGAATGGTTGGCCGGGGAAGCACCGGGTACGCTCAGTAGATTGGTGGCAACAACCGCAAAACCAGCCGTGTGCATTCTGGACAGTTTCATCATTTCATCCATACATAGTACCATTTGGCTCATTTAAAATTACTTGAATGCAGGTAATGTGGTGGGGTTTGTGTTTTGATCCCTTCCTGTTTGATTTGTTAGTGATTTTCGTAACGGACAACCGAGATCAAATCCGTTTTGTAGAGGCTCATCGGGTTCGACACGGAAAGACAAAATGTGGTGGATCATATTCCGCAAAAGTAGATTACATTCATACACATGTAAATTGCTCACAATAAAGACAAACAAGATATGATAATGCTTGCCGCAAATCAGTCTTTCAGCTGGGATACTCAATATATGTGGTGCAATGATTTGTTCATAACTTACCACTGCCCTTTTCAAGGAACAAATCGTGCTACATAGTTCAGGTCAGCGACGAAAATGTTTGTATAATCCTAGTTATCCGTATTCACGCGGGTTATTTTCCAATGATGTATTTATGTTTCATAAATCAGTGTGAATTCTTCAAAGTCGGGATAACCATTTGAAACGTCAATTCAAAGTCTTTTATATCAGACGTAATAGGCAGAAGAAAAAACTTCAAAGAAAACCCACTGGTCTGAGGCGATTTGTATCCTCAAGTCACTCATGTTATGAAATCACGTGAAAGAAGTAATTTTAGCTGGAACAGTAATTGATCGACCTCCGAATTTCGAAGTAGTATTACAATCCAACTTCCAATTCCAACCATCCACATTTATATAGAAGTGGTATGATATAATTCGACTCCATCTCAACCACTCAATCAAATGTTTATAATCGGGAGTACCCATTATTACTGAGTCAATGATATTAGTGTCATTAAATTCTTGTCTAGACAGTCCTGGATGGCTCGGAATTGTATTCCTTTCTATACGTACGAAGTCACACAGCTATTTAGGAAAATACACACTTGGAGACATCATGTATCAGTAACCGGGAGCAGAATGATTAATGTCCGCACTTTGCCGCACTGAACATCACTAATTCGAAATGGCTTTCGCAGCGAATTCATGTATATATTGGTACGTTTGAACTCAGTACGATGTACTGCTTTCGACTCCAGAATGTCCTGAATGCTGGAATACTATTTCAATCGTGTTTCATCTTAGCAGATGTCTTTGTTCACACTCACTACGTGGATAAGCAGTCAATATCCTTCTCACATTTTGGCATAAGCCTGCATCTTATTGATAGGTAATTATGCTTCAGCCCGGGTAGTGATAACTTATCTATCTATCTATGCAATGATAAAATTGACTCAGAATGAAAACGTGAACTTTCCATGAACGTGCCTGCAAATCCGCCTTATGCTGACATGGCCTCTAGAAAGCTCAGCATTCAAATATGATTCGCGCACAAATTCTCGAAATAATGTGGCTCCAGAAAGGATTTTTAAACCCCTAATATATCATAAATCACCATCTTGTGAAAATCTTCACCAACGATTCGGTTTTCCTTATAATAATATATAATTCAAATCTAAATAGCGTAACAAATCAAGTGTTTGTTTGCCATGGAATTCATTACAATAATTCCTAATTGCTTTGAATTTTAGAAGTACAAATTAAGGTTTGCTATTATTATACCAAGTGCATGTACACATCCTCATTAGAAAAACCTTACAAACTGGTTTCGTCTATTCAAATCTACCAACCATACAAAGTGGTACTTCATCTTTCTCTTCTGGACCGGCTGTTGATTTTTTGCTGTCGCCCTGCTGATCCCATTGAGATGCAGTATTTCCTATCACAAAAACCTTTCATGTATATGACCAAGTATTGTGTGCTGGTAACAAGCCTGCCTTTATACCAACCATGAACAGGGATGTAATTCGCAAAGCAAGTAGCCGGGATTGGAGTTCGTTTTGGTTTGTATACCTTTCATTTGAAACACTGAACACAAAATTATATAGGAAGTGATGTGCAGTGAGTCATCAAAAGTTATCAGTAAGATTATTTTCAGTAGTATACTAATGAACCACAGGACGTTTATTGTGAACTCACCATGATTAACCCACGAAGACCCTCCGCGTGCAGCTGTTATACCCGGTTTGTTGGAAATCACTTGCGAAAGGCACAAACACAGTGTTACCAATGGAAATCCAGCTGATAGCAGCGTACTCGTGTAACTCACCGATGGTGGGCGTGTGGCCACAAAAATTGGTCCTAGATGAATGAGCACACTTTGATAATATTAAATCTTTCACTTGCTGCGTTGCACACAATTCGAATTTTTAGTGGGATATCTTTGCACCGTTAACGTAAACGAAAGGGATGCCAGAAGAACAGTTCTGAGAAGATTTCATCAATTAACTTGCCGGGGACTAAGTTTCCTCACTGAATGACTTGACAGATATGAATCTTCGGTCTGAACATTTTATTGTGTGTGGATACCACGCATTTTCCTATTTCTAACCCCAAAGTTTCGCGATGTAACATATGAATGCAACCTTGAACTTCTCACGGACCATACATGTGAGGTAAACAAACCTCTAGTGTTACTCCCTGTTATCTCTGTAGCAATCAGATCATCGACGCAATGTAATTGTCTTTGTTCTCAAGTGGGTCAGTCAGCAATGATAAACTATCCAAGTCGTCTAATTAATTGCCATTTACATGAAAAAACAACATTTTCGCAGTGTAGTATCAAAGTGAAACCTGGCAAGAGCCTATATCCTTGAAAATCCTTTGCTTACAGAAATTTTGAGATTACGATATGAATTGCCTGTTAGGCGAATGTGTTGGAAGCAGCTCCAACGAACCTCACGTCGATGAAAGGCCCTGAAACATTCCAACAGCGCAGAGATTGGGTGTACTCATGATCACTGGATTACCTAATTATTTGAGGAAAACAGACTGACAGATACGATGGTCATGAGGTAGTAATGCGTCATCTGTGTGCAACACTTTCTCCTGCTGGTCGCCTCTGATTGTCAACAAAATGGTGCATCACGAATACCTGGATCTGCTTGCTTTGGTCCTTTCATAAAAAACCCAACATGATTGTATCAACATATATTTCACTAATCACCACGATGTCAACCAAACCATTTTTTGAGTATGAAAATCCTATAACTGAACACGGCATACTTTTAAAACGAAAATGGTCGGATGTACCTTGAAACCACACCAAATATCAAATAGGCCTACTCCCTAGTCTACTTCTGAATAGGAGCAACTGACTACCCAAACGCTACTGTTAAGGAGCACCACTGAATTTGGAGAATATGTTGGATCTATTAGGGTCGCATTTGATCAGCAAAGTTTGGTCGAAATCTAAAAGTTTGCGATATTTTCAACCAGTGGGACTAAAATTCTGCTAAACTGCGTGCCTTCTGCATTGGCAACCAGTAGACCCGAAATAAAGAGAACTGAATATTTGCCTAAAAACGAATTTTCATTTTTGATTCTTCAGTTATTTCTGTGGAACCAACATTCCTGAGGTAGAAAGTAACACTGTGATTTGCCGATTCCATAGGCGATTTCGGACTACAAGCAAGACCAAACAATCATATCGTCCACTGACCCCAGTAATTCTAACTTCCGCCGTTTCAGTCAGTTTGACACGTTACCAAAGTTTATTACTATTACTACTTTACTTTTTAGTTAAGTTGGTGTTTTGGGGCGAAACATTCGAGCACGTTGGTATGGACATTGTTATTTCCCATCTGTTTGAAACAGGGCATAGTGCATCTGTTTCCTACAGCAAAGTCAATAAAAATCCAACTATGCAGCCCCTTTTGTGGACGCAAAATCGTTTTAGGATCTATAAACCGAACATAATAAATAATTGGCCGTGAGAAAGCCAGAGGCTCGTTTTATATAAATGATTCCATAAAGTCAAAATGTGTAAGACTGGTAAATAGATATTCTGGCCAAATCTTCACTGGGACATTCATGTGGTACTAGAGTGAATTTTTATATCAGACTAGATAGTAAGTTTCAAGTAATGCACACATTTCTCCTACAATTATATGTTATTCGTTTCAAATGAATTTAGGCATATGTACAGAATCAGCACACAGAAATAATTAGAAACCCATCTTGATTCATATGAAAATCTATCATGCCGTCGAAATTACCGTGCTTGATTTTGTTAACAACATCAGTAACTCGAAGAAGATAATGAAAGTTTCAACGAATACAGCTTTAGCTTCACCGAGGTTAAGGAGGCCGACAATCTTTGACATTATAGGGACTGCTCACACTGTACAACAGTGTGCCATTTAGGTTTGAAGTAAATCTTACATGTGGAAAACGGCCGAAATGACTAATATTTGTGTTTGTATTACGTATTACTATCAGAGAGTGAAAAAATTCCTGAAGCAAGGTAATTATCCGACTTTACTTAGTCAACTAATCAGCTCGCCCTCACACACGCATGTCACTGAACAACCCGAGTGAACAATAACTATATAACTGTCCGACAGAACTAGACAACAAAACTCAATCAGGTTCAAGTGTGAGTACGATGGCCCATCCTGCGGTGAAGACTTGATTTGGTGGAAGTCATTCCCTTGGAATTACCGGAACAGATACCGTGTCTCTCCTCGAAGCTGTAAGCTATTGTTTAGTATCATAGAAGATTACATCTAAAAAAAATTATTTCTGTGGTTCGGACCTGTCCCGAGGGAAGCTGGGTGATGCAGTGGTAACAAGACTTATTATGCTGACCAAGGAGTAGGGTCAAAAGTGCACCGATCATATATGAAGCATGACTTGCAATTACCAAGCCACGGAGTAGTGTGCTAAGGTACAGGTACCGAAATACGAGAACAATTGCAGGGAAAGTGAGACATGATGAGAAGAACACATTGGAAGTTGAATTTGAAATTCAGTTGCTGAAATGACCGAAACTGTTTGAGAAGACAGACACATCAGTTTTCCACCACAGAAGTAACGGGAACACAAACTATTGGAATAAATGAGCGGACAGATTGGACGCGTGTGTAATAGGACGGGATAATGTGGTGTTTTTGAGGAATCTTTACTATCAACTGTGGACCTCTTGGGTGTGCAGGCAAACTGGCAATTACTGAAGGTGTGTTTAAAGACAACAAGAAATGAGTTTCTCACTGCTTATAGTTCTTCTAGTGAAAGACTGCTAAATGAGCGCGTTTTCTTGTGTTAGTTGCGTCGAACAGTTTACCAAAGGGTTCACTCGACAAAGCTGACATGGGTTGCGCAAGCTAGAATTCTACTGTACCCAAGAAATACAGGGGATAGCCCATCCGAGCTAGAATAAGAATGAGAATATCAGGGCTAGAGAATAATTAGAAAAATGTCAGATTGAGAATAGTTTTCGGAGTATTCAATGGGTGAATATGAAAGAGGACGGTCACAAGAAGCAAGTATTATTGTAGAATTGGGTTGATCCCCAAAAATCATCATCCGTGCACGATTTAGTTTTTCTGACTACCCCGAAGCTTTGTGACGTGCTTTAGGAATTTGCAATTCATAAATTTGGAAGATTTTTCAACGAACGACATATTCTAGCGTTTTATCTGTCTTGATTGGTGCAAGTTTGGTTTGATTTGGTTTGACTTTTCATTTCTTTCTTCCATGTCATGGACTGGACATCCTTACTCATTTTCCAACAGGCACTCGCCTCCTCGAATATGGCGTGCTGAGGAATCCCGTCAGGGGGCGTGCGTTCATATACCAATAATATTATAATACTCCTCAGCCGTAGTGGCCATGTCTCCTAACCACAGAGAAGTACGGGCTTGAATGCTGCAGCGTATACCCGACTCTTGATTGATGACCAGATTTCGTATCAAATCCACAGATGGCTCAGATTGGCAAATGTCAAGCGAAATTTCTGCATACAGTGACACCTGAACAGATATCTGTTCTCCCAGTAAAATCCAGCTGCCCAGAAAACAACTTATCAACCAAGTCTATGGTTCTCCAGATAGTGAAAGATTTAGTTTTGGACTAACCCAATCCTTCAACAGCATATTGAAAAACGAATACCAATCATTGTTGCTCAAAAAAGCTTGCAACTTACCGGGATCTTTATAAAGGAGAACTATGTCACTCGCATATTCAAGGTCAAAGACCTTTTAACTAGGGAGAAGTTTGATATTACTATCATCACCTGACAAAAGTGCTGTACCTGGGACCGTATCAGTCACGAAGGTAAAGAGAAAAGTAGAAAGGGGTAACCCCGATGCACACAACTTATCGTGGTGAACTCGGGTGAAGGAGAACCGTAAAACTTAACACGACCTAGGCTGTTCACATAAACGGAATTTATGTTGGAACGGAATTTCTCTGGTACACCCTCAAACGAGAGACAACGTCGGAGGATTATGTGGTCAACTGAGTCCCAGATCGCTTAAGGATCAAGAAAAAGGATGGTAGTTGCCTATAAAATGTGTGCATGTGTTCGATATTTTGTTGGAGAGTAAAGATATGATCAACATAACCGAGATCAAGTACAAACCCATCTTGATGGTCGCTAAGGCACTGTTCTCGAGTGGTAGATGAGTAATGGGGAATGATAAATGCAAGCATTTGAGATGTGATGCTAACCGAACTTATTCCCGGGTGGTTTTGACAAGAGGAATCACCATCCTTCTCTATTTAATTGCCACAATCACAGATTATTTCCAACTCTTTGGAACTTGTTCCCTGTGACCTACGAAATCGGGGAAATTTGTCAACCCAATAACAATTATGCTCCATCGTCCTTGAAAATAGACGGAGGCAACTCATCCGGTCAAGCAGTCTCATTTCGTTTAGGGGGATTATGTCAGGAAGAACCTCCGTTTCTGATAGAGGACCGGTATCTACAACCACAGTTGGAGCAATGACGATTCTTAATAAGCCTGTCGGGGATAAATGCCAATTAAACGGCCTCTGAAAATCCTTCTCCCAACATTCTAGACGACGCTCCTGAGTTCGAATCAGTGAGCCGTTTGTCTCTTAGAACAGTTCAATAACGCCTGACTTTCTAGAACAGGTGTTTTCACTTAGACGGATAAGATTTCAGCTGCTGCCAATCGCTGTTGCTGCTGCTCATCACTGCAGCTGTTTCCACCTCCACAATCCACTACTATTCACGGCCGTTTCTTAACTGGATAATGTGCGTGTACCACTCGGTGAATACTTGTGATATCTAATGGATTGTCAATGGCAAGACCAGGTTCAAAAACTGTATGGGGAATCACAAAACAAATTTCATTCAAAGTTTTCTGCACGACCATTAGACTGTGGGTGACGAAGAGCAGTGTGGTTCACTTTTCAACAAAGATCTTATAGCCAATTATCCAGGAGTTAAGCAGCAAAAATGGTGCCAATGTCAACAACTGGCACAAACAGAATTCCTCTTCTGTTGAATTTCTTCCTGAAGGTAGTCTGTGTGAAGTAAGCAGTAGGTGAAGTTGTTCAATATACCGCTGCCCAGTGGGAAAAGTCATCGGTGATCACAAGACTGTAGCTTTTATCCGAGATGGATCCACAATAGTCTGTATATACCCGCTGCAACTCAAACTTAAATGAATTATACTGCGCTTTAGTAAAATGAGATCGCCAGATATATCTAACCTTAATCCAGGAATATGCATTCCATCAGAAACCTGTTGTATACTCAATAAATCGCGTGAAGGATGTAGGAGAACGACATCAACGCGAAATTCACAAACATATTTAAAACCAAGAAGTAGAAGTCCAGAATCAGAAACCAAAAACTTACATTCAATTAGAACCATACAAGAACCGACATGTGGGAGTTTGTATCCAGTAATCCCTGGAGTATTCACACTAGTAGGATTATTTTTATCGATGGGATAAACGCAATTTATAGCATTAGGTGAAGTGATGGATTCTATACGCCCAGTGTCAATAATACGAGTGTGTTAACTACCCGCTTGAGTATGCAATTCCTGGTAATATGTCTAAACATTCTCTGACAAGAGGGCTCAATTAAGTGTCGAAAACCTGGTAGGAAGTAAAGAAGTGTTAGAGGATGCTGAGGGGATCGTCTGTCGATATGCTGGGCTGCTTCTACAAGCACTAGCATTGTGACCAAACTTACAACAAGCAAAACATGTGGCTTATCGACGGAGACATGTGAAACAACGACGTAATTGACCATATGAAATACACTTGCCGAAATCGGAACATTTATGCTAAGATTTCGAAAGAATCGATCGCTCAAGTGGGGCTGATTGCCACGACAACTTATCGGCTTGGTAAAATGAGGCAAATGTTGAATGTGCCGAACTACTTGATATTTGTATTTGATGTATTTTCGGCCACCGACCAGAAGTGTGCTTCGATTCACTCAGACAACTGTGTGATCATTGGCAACAGACGGGGACCAAAATGATTAGCAGTTTAGAGTTGATCCGTGCCAGCGGTATTCAAGAACAATATGGTCGATCTGAGTGCAAAGCTGTGAAGACGCAGCAAGGTGCCAGGTTACCCGGTGGAGCATTTTGTGCCAGAAATTTGTACTCGCTAGGAATAGTCCATGGTCGGGCCAGAGTTGAATGGGTCTGTCACCGTGATCGGTTCCATCGGTTGAAATGTCGAAACGGTTTAATTTATTTCTCTCCGTCTCTTCTAGGCTTCCAACTTGAACACTGAATTCACCATCAACATCCATGATGTCCGTTGAATGCATGCTACGGAGCAATTGATAACATCATAGGAGTATTCGTCTTTAGCCTCAGACGAGTTGCAGTCATTTGGGGCATACACATAAACGAAAAACAGGCATGGACTCTTCAGTCTAGTGCTGTTCACATGTATAGAACCGTTCACCCGAATCGCACATAGACGACTGGTCATTGGAATCCAGTCGAGCAGTACAACCTGAATTTTCTTGCCGAGAATGATGCCAACGCCAGCCTTACCACAATCACTAGACACCAAATGACCCATCATACGAAGAGTGAAACGGGAAACCCAGTTAGTAGCTGGTGAGCAAAGTGTTACCACTGAAGTTGAGTTTTGTTTGCGTGTTTCGAGGACACGATGAACATCCATTTTGAAGAATTCCAGGTAGGGCAGACTGTTGTTCCGTTTGACGAGGTGTGTCGATGCTGAAATCAGCTAATTGTGACATAGGCCTAGGTTGGAGTATCGATTCCCTTTTTCCTTGTCCCATATTTGCTACCGTTACCGAGAGTTAGAAGTTCACCGTCACGACTCGTTGCGGCCCCTCATATCTATTTAGAATTGGGATGTGAGAGAGTTTAAGAGCAGGGAAATACGAAATGTGTTCGCCGAGGGAAAGAGGGAGATTTTTGGGCATATAATTCTTGTTGACTGCCCACAATGCACAACAGACTTTTTTTGGATACTCTTTCCGTATCCACTGACTCAAAAGTCTGACCTAGAAGATAGTGGGGCGCTAACCCAACACGAGATACTGACCGAAGCACCCTTGAAGGAACTTTCTCTGGTCTGTCGCGTAAGGTCTGTTGGTTGCAAGTATTCTTTCTTGTCTCAACGGATGCTCCTATGGTTGTCGAGGTAACGTAATGCAGCCTACTACTATAACAGACAGGTGGTCCACGCATAGTCGGATGGACTTGTGAAAGTGGATGATATGGAAACAGCTTGATGAGGTTCACCCGATCCTAAACTGTCCCTCTTCGGAGGTCACCATTGTGCAACTCATTGTCACCCCCAAACTACAGAATCTCGGTTTACAAGCGATTCAGTGAAACACAGTGACACTGAGGTACGCTCAAGCAAGTTTTGGTTTTCTTTGAAAGCTGGTAGTTTCAAATTACTGGGCGATAGCTGTGTGTATCCTAGTTTTGAGTCAGTCTGAATCCCTTGCATACGCTGGCCAATAGTACATCGTTTGATTGGAAAAAATGCAAACTCGTACATAACAGTTAAAATCAGTCAGTTTATTGCAATATGAAATGAGTAATTGAGACTGTTCCCGCTGAAAAGAACTCCACATGTAATCCTACAGTGAGCTTCGACCACGATAATATTAGATAAAGTTGGTGATTTTCCGCAAAATATGAGTTTCAACAAAGTTGGATTAAAATGCTTGTTCAAAGATCAATATACTTGAGAGAAATACAGAAGAATATGGACTTATACATTTGGGACAGCTTTGTAATCCACTGAATATTAAATGGAAGTAAAAGCAATGAAAGCGGTTTAAACAACGTAAGACGTGTTGTTGAATACTGTAGACATTTGAAGATACTCTTGACAAGAATGACCGGCAATGCAATAATAAGTGGTTCATGAACAGACACGGTACTACATCAATGCAGATTATTTTATTGAACCAAAGCCACGTGCTTCACATGATACTGCATCATGTAAAACTGAACTACACATTGATAATCACTAAACCTCTGTTATGATTTCCAGTCTGAATGATTATTCCGAGAGTTTATTGTTGGCACGAGGAGCCTGAATGGTATGAAATGGGAAATCCACTTGGATTAACATCGAAAAGACGGACGCGGCGAACCAATCAGACAAGATAGAGGGAAAGATAATTCTTCCTGTAATATTCCGAATACACAAGCTGATAGAATGTGTCTAAATAGCTTTCACCCGAAACCACGTAATCCAAATAGGCAAGAATGCCTAGGCTACAGAAAAGCGCGATTATTTTATTCCAGAAATGATTTGCATAAATGATAAATTAAAGAAATTACCTGGCAGGTTAGGATTTGATCAATCAAAATAGGCTTTAGCTGTACCCGTCCGCAGCGGCCCTAATTGGTTGACGATTCTCAGCGAGCGTAGCTACGAAAATCAACTTGGCATGATCACGTGTGATGCTCGCTGAATCATCAGATCTGTCCTCCTTCAAGGGCTTCTAGTTATTTTGGCTTTCCTCGGCCGAGGTGGTCGTCGTTTCGGTGGGATAAATAAATGGATTCCTGTCATCAACACGGTCACCATTTGGATCCTCGGTCGTCTCAGCAGTGTGATTGACCACGTTGGCGGTCAAGCCAATTTTCGGATCCAAAGCACAGAACAACGCTCCGGTGTCGGTGACCAGTACCCGACGGGTTGCTTCTCGGCTGAGGCGCTTCCGTAAAACTTGGATTACGAACAGGTTGGTTGGTGAACTCGTAAGAAACACTTCTGGCCATTTCAAGTAGAAGTCATTCAGTACACGGGCATGATTTTTGTTCACGAATGAGCCACAGAAGTCAGCGTGAACTCTCTGCTTTCGGACCACGGGTTCTTTGTCATGGTGACAATGATCGTATCCAATTACGGCCACCATCACATCCGTGAAGTCAGTGGCTTCATTTTATTCACACCCAAGTGGCCCTAATGCAGTTCAACCAAAGCCGAAATGCGCAATGTAAAATATTTTAAGACGGTCACCCTGACATTGGACACCGTCGGATTGAATACCGAATTCCTCTCGCAGTAGGAAGAACTGTAGCAACTTCCGCTTGCATCGGGTTACCACTCCTTTGTGATTGCTAAAGTCACTGATGAATATTATCGTTTCGTCTGCTCCCTTTAATTTTTAACGGAAAATAGGAGGGGCCGCAGTAATTACATGGTATTGTTCTGACACTGCGAATCATGCGTATCGGGGCAAGAAATCCGCCTTCATTACGGTGTTGCCTCCTCGATGCAGCACGTCGTAGCATTAGGCAGCTCAGGTAATGCCTCATCGTTGGATTACTGCAGCCGTGGATTTGTAGGCGGATTTATCTGCATTACATGGAAAATGACTAGCTTGATAGTAGGTGACGATCGTACCGTTTTAATCAGCGTACCTCCAGTGAAACGATCAAAGCTTCCTTCTACTTCTGAGAATAACTCCTCCCTGCAGCACTGAGAAAACGCTAGATGCAGATCATTCGACATTCACCTGTTACAGAACTACTCCTCTCTCCACTATGGACAGGTCAGTGGTCCGTGTCGTCCGCTCAGACGGCGCGAATGGTGTTATTATCGGTCGGTCAACGATATTTCGAATAAGACCACACTGCTTGTTTCACTGCTCTGCGTCGGATGACTGGGCCAGAAAAAAAGGTTGGACTCGTGTCAAAATGTTTGGATTCAATCTGAGGTAGCACTGCGGGCATCCAAGAATTGATCATAAGTTTGCCTGATTTTTCGGTGACTGGATGACAATCACTGGTTTAAAACTATCTGGATCGGGTCAATATCCGTTTGAATTGACAGTGAAGCCTAGGAAATCTGGTTTGGTGAAACCGAATTTTCGCTGTTTCGATACGTTTTATTCCCTGAATCTCTCCAGCAGCTGTCACAAACTGCGGTAGTGTTGGTTCTTCGCGGATTCAAATATAAGCAAAACATCCTGATATATTATCATCCCATTATTATTACGGATCACCTCGTCTACTATGGCCAGAAATATCCCGGATGACACGTGCATACCGAACGACAATGTATTATATTGGAGCATGCTCCATGGATTGTTCATGGTTGATAATAGTTGATATTCCGAGTGCAGCGGAATTTCTGAACATGCATCAGCGAGATCAATTTACGAGAACCACTTTCCGCCGAGCATGAATTTCTGGCAGTTCTGCTGTTTATTCGTGGGTACCGCGTGTCTTTTTGAATGTGGATTCAAGAACAGTCGATGATCACTACAAATTGGAATTGTCTGTCCATCACTTATCATCGCCACCACAATCGGAGTCACCCACGTGGATGGAACCACACACACAATGACACCACCTTGTTCCATTTGGAAAAGCACCTTCAGAACACCTTCGATCTGACCATACGGCAACATTTAGTGCTTCAGGAGCTCCGCATCATCACACACTCCCAACTTCGCAGGCTCAACTGCCATGCGACTCTCGTTATTGGAGCATTGTGTGATCAACTGCTGGAGAACAACCTGATCCACCGGAATACTGGATGTCTTTCGGATTGTTGCGCATTTCTCCAATGTACGCGGGGCCTTCAACCGTAAAATCAAGGGACTTCCTATGGAAATCGGGAGCCGTATCAGGATATATTCACTTTACAAACAAACCAGCAATGTAGACTCGCGCAGCAGTGGAAGTTGACGATGAGTAACACCGTGAATACGCACATCGGTGTATTGTAATAGTAAACTGGGCAGAATCAAATCGAATACGGATTTCCGCATAATGGACAAGCAGCTCGTGATATCCAACGTGAATGAAAGTCCCAAGTCACAGTGGAACTGGACTGATCTGTAAATGAATTGGTTGGATTCACTCAGAATCTCTAGTGTGTATACCGGATTGTCATCATTTTCCGGATACTGAGAGGTGGCATTCATGACAGCACATTTGTATTGGCGGCATGCCTTGCGAATATGAACTTTCTTACCACAAGAACAACATCCTACATGACGGAAGCCGTAGGTGGAACGTAGGTGGAGTTCGGTGCGCGAGAAGGAACGATTTATTTGTACTGGTTTGCGTTAGTGAATCGCCTGTCCGACCGGCCTAGGTTGAGGCGTTTGTCTGAAACGGGCTGGTTGACGAGAGCAAACTTATTGGTAGTTCACTACGGACTGTTCAGCCGTTGCATCGGATACGCCATCGAATTGCTCGCGCGTCAACCGGGTCTCAGCAGACGTGAAGGAGAGCGTCAGCAGTAGCTTCATTTGCAACCTCGGTGACGTATATCGGCAGTGGGGCGTTCCTTCAATGGGATGAATAATTGAATACCAAAGAAACACTCCTCATCTTGTGTTTTTAGTGTCGAGACGGAATCATGAAGCTTGTACTGGGACCACAGACTAGGGAATGGAATTTGGCACTTTCTGTGACCGCAAACTGACCGGAATTACGTGGCTATATAGCAGAGCCTCCAAGTCGTTGAACGGATTTGCAGTACAGACTCTCGGGTATGCGGTGTTTTTCATTAGCGAATACAGTTAACGGCCCCAGTCGACAAGAAGGGTGCAGTACCGTTCTCCTTCTTCATATCCCTGTGTATGGTACATTATAATGAATAGTGGAGATCGTTATAACTTTGCTATAGGTTAAGTGTGGTACCGATAACTGTCTGCTTTGAGCGGGTGGTATCGCAAACCGCGTATAGAATTTGTATGTAACGCCTGACTGTCTAGGTCCGGAACTTCTACCAATCTGAATATTTCCTCTTCCTCGCTGTGCCATCCACTCTCGTTTGTTTCGTACTCGTATTGATCCGTAGTCAACTGACTCTATTGATGCACACGCGCATACGGTCCTTTGATACACGTGTCTAATCGTTCACATTTCTAATAAGCGCGTTTGCAGTCGGACCATGTCAGCCTCTTCACCACAGATTAGCAAGTCACACACACGGACACGCAGTGAGGCAGGTACCTGGTTACCGGCAATGCATGTGCCAGTAGGGAGGCAAGAGTGTGAACGTGCACTAGTTAGAGATAGAATGACTATATGAATGAGAACAGGAAATTTGCGCAATCAATCCCAAATAAGGACGGTATTTGACTGATATCAGCATCACATATCCCTTCGTTCCATTTCCAGTGACGGTAAATGAAACCGCAGAACAACGAAAGTGAACGTCAGCATTTTTACCGTCCTGGTCGAATCTTTAAAGTTATAATCACACAAGACATGTGATAACGCCTACATTTAATGCCATTTTGGTTTGTGAATTTCAGGACGTAATTCCCCGATGAGATGAAGATGCAGATATTTCAGCCGCAATGCGAGTGGGCAAGCACAACGCAGACGATTGCAGGAAAATAGCATAACAGCATCGGCTGAGACGAGACGTCCACTCCTCTTTTGACAAACTCAACCAAAACTGGACAGAAGCCCACTTCTCACAGACAAACGACGGCCGCAAAATGCAAGCCCATAGATTACGCAGAGTTAAGCAACCTTTGATTATAACTTCAGACTGATTTTCGATCTCATTTGTATTTGAGAAACATGGCATTTTTGTTACCGCTTTTGAGCATTCCAAAGAACGAGCTGCCTACGAGCAGCCCAGCATGAGTAACGCTTAACTGCTTTCGCAAATTTATGTCACTGTTTTCATAGCTTCCATGAGATACTTATCCTATTCCAAGGTCTGCCTCATGCGAAGAATATTTAGAACAATTTCATGGATTTAAAAACGCATGCATGAATAACAGTCTAAACCTACGAATCTCCGAAGACGCATAACATATGGTTGTTCTTTCAATAAGTGTTGATATGAATCAAATCCTAGTGTGAGTAAGCTTAGGTAGCTTAGATGTTGGGAAACATGTAGGTCTTGTCGAGGAAGTTATAATTTATGACGATTGTTTGCAAAATGTATAAAGGGAAATCTGCGAATACATTCGGAATTACGCATAATGTAGGTAACAC
Organism: Fasciola hepatica; assembly: GCA_948099385.1. Lineage (NCBI taxonomy): Eukaryota > Metazoa > Platyhelminthes > Trematoda > Plagiorchiida > Fasciolidae > Fasciola > Fasciola hepatica. The sequence continues at coordinate 4,657,212 of CANUEZ040000198.1, forward strand.
AGGATCTTTGCAATTGTAGTGTTCAAAAACGATACGGTAGAACCCCGTTGGATACGCCTAAAAAGCGTATGGAACAATTTGGTGATAATCTCTCATGAAAACAAGCTTAACGTATTGGTATGAGATGGATGGTGCTGGGGAGGTCACATCGCTCATAATTGTCAAGATTTCTGATGAAACGTTCTTCCACACGCACAGTAAATTTGAAAACGTTTCAATCATCCTCATCATTGGAGCTCTTTAGTTGGAGGAGCTAATGGGGATAAAAGTTTATCTCTACGTAGCTCATATAAATCGGGAAGAAGTTTTTGCTTTTTCAGAGAATCTGAGACAAACGTTTCTGGAGAGGTTGGTTAGATAAATCAGAAAGAAAGTGACGGGCGACAAATCGACCGTGTTCATCATATTGGTTATGGACTTGGCATTAAACTGAACGTCGCTGGTCGAATAAACATCACGGTGGATTCCAAATCCTCCTATGGTGATTGATGAGTTGGAAACCTGTCGGCACCGTCGATTATTACCCCACTCGAGAGCCTCTAATGTTCAGTGCCTCCCCTAGATATTGTATCAATATTATTTACCAACAGGAAGTGAGTAAAGAATAATGAATGATAAGTTCCAAAACCCAACTTGCTTATGCTTTTTTGTTATGGTTCTCTCGCCACATGGGTAAACTGCAAGGGGAAAATGACGGCAATGGGATCATGTGGGGTAGTCAGCATTTATAAATATATTCTTCGTCGGACTGATATCAAAGAACGTAACAAGGCAACAATAACATAAAAGGGACTTATGCATTCACTTGCATGAAACAACAATTTAGTAAGCTGAATACGTTTGTTCGAATGATGGAGACTTTCATCCCATAATTTCTTCCCTGGAGTTTAATATTCATTGACCGGTTTCATCGGTTAAAGATTGTTCTTCCAGATCATGAACTGATCTTCTTTGTTAATTCTTAGAAGTCAAAGTCGAGGAACATGTTCAGTTGACTGAAGCTATTTTATCTAATATTAGATATATCTTTTTTCATTTTTCTGGACTACAAGTAGACAGTGAGCAAAATTGAATGAGTTGAATTTTTCAAGGGGACTTGCAACTTACATTATAAAGCACACATATCCTGCATCTCCGATAAACTAAACGCTCCACTGTGAGTTTCCTGGAGTTGCAGTAGGCCCATTTCGGTTTCAAAGGGTCAACAAGTAGATGACAGTGGGGTTGAGATTGATAAGCTTGAACATCGGCACGAGTAAGGATATATGGTGGATACAGGTTTACTCTACTTGATACAAGTAAGTTGAATATGAGCAACATTAGTTTTGATATAGGTTACAAACTGGGTGTGACTATCTGGGCCCATAGTAATAGTACTAACTGAGGTGAACTGCATTTGGAATTTGTACTTCGTTTAAATCACTGGCTAGCGGGATCAAGTGGAATGGGAGGTCTTGTGATTGTGTGATTTCTATGCAATATGACCGAGAGTGGTCTTGAAAAGTGACCTTTACAATGAGAATCAAATATTCTCAGTTCGTGTGTGGTGAAGGAGTAAATAACACTGAAACAGTGTTTTTTTACTTTGAAAGGAGAGCAGTGCAGCGAGCAGGCTGTGAGCAGTCACACTGGAGTTCGAATGATGAAATGGTAGGGTCCTGTTGTTGCACTCATTGAGTCATTGTACTCTTGGAGTTCCCTCTATTTTTGTGTTTTGAAGATCAAACACGAGCAAATCCCACGGGAGACACTGATCCTTGCATACTACTACTCTGTGGGAAGTCTTACTAGTTGACTTGTTCTTGTAGGGCGTGTTAGACTTTCTAAGCGAGGTTCAAGCGACCCTGCCACTCAATGATTAGATATTTTGTAAGATATAGCTAGATGCCGCGATTAGTGGGGCTCATGCATCCACAAACATTCTCCATTGACCTAATTCCATTATTGTGGTTCTCCTCTTAAACATTTCACATTCATTTATCCGATATTGGTTCCTTTTGAGATTGCCGCTACGAGATATCTATCAAAGCCACCACACACAATGCATGGTAATGGTTATCTGAACAGAACAAACCTGTACTTCATTGTATTGCATCGAGAATTTCAGTAGGCTAGCAAACTCAACTATCAGCCGAAAAGGAGCAAAACTGATTTTCGCCACAGTGAGATGAATAGAGGGAAAATACTACTGAGAAGAATGCCAGGTTCCGTGAAATTCCTCGGTGCATATCATTTTGTCAGTCAGAAAAAGTTCTAAATTATACACTGTAGATGCGCATTGGATATTTACACGAAATGCGATAAGTTCAAACACGAAAACTGTAAATGAAAAGGAACAGGTGACGGGTGGTGATCAAGCGATCATCATAAAAAGGCTCCAAACCCAGAGGCTTAACATTGAACGAAAAAGTGTTTTGTGAAATGTTGGGAGTATGATTTTCGGAAATAGGCACACTGAGGCCGGCTTCCTCTGGGTACTCTGGGTGCAATAAAGTAATCGGGGGTAACGGAAATCAGTTATCAGTAGTGGTGATAATGAAACAAACGGGAAAAACAAACACAAATCTGAACATCGACTATCGGGCCAAAGGCTTCTGAACCAGGTTAGATTAGTGGTGAATTTCATGCTGTACGAAATTAAATTTGTCTAAAATGTTACCATATCCACCAGTTGTTGATATTTCGCGATGCGCGGAATCGTGTGTATGGAATGTTTGTACTGATTATGTACACTTTATCCGTAGAAACTAGTACACTCCTGTGTGTTGGATGTTTTTGATTTACCTTGTTCCAGGAGCTCTCTGATTGGTCAGTATGATGGTCGGCTGAGGAACCTATCGACCTGCTCTACTTGTCACTCTATTTTTCTCTTGTGCTCAAGTATAAGATGGCTGGCTGCGCTGCACAGGAATGACTCTCCTTTGCAGCGCCTATCCGATGCGTTGCGAATGAGGCGGAATAGCTTGTTGGAGTCACTAATTGCTACTTCCGACTCCACAGTTGCAGAATGTTTGATCCATCACCGCTTTCAATCAAGCTTAACGGAGAGCGAACCCCCGTTTTGCAGTATGTAGTTCTCGCCACTTCCTGATTTCTGGGCTTCGTTTGTTTGGCTGACAGCTGAAATGGTTTACCAGAAATCCAGTCTGGTAACCGTCGTGACCTAGGACTTCTCGCGTTAACTCATCCAAGGGGCTTAAGAGAGCCACTCAGTTCCAAGCGATGTCTAGAATGTCACATTTCTCGATCTCATTGAATATCTCTTAGAGATTGGCGTCGAATTAATCATCCCAATCACTGTCGAGATTTTGTGGAAGCCCTCGAAACGTGCAACAGGAAGTCTCGGGGGAATTGGCTCCCAAGCCAGCACTGTACTGTTGGATTTACTGCTAGGATCGAATGTGACATCGTGGCTCTCAGATTGGTCTGCCTTGTCGCTACTATGAAGCTAGCAATCTGTCACTTGTCCTGGAATATTTATGCCCTGAGTGCCACAGTTAAGTATGCGGACTTCTGAGAAACAAGCCATGTAGATGTTTCAATTTTAGTTCATCGGCGTCCTCATTGTGAGGCTGCCAACGTATGGTAGAATCCTTACATTCCAACAAGCTGCACAAGCCTGTTTCCGACAGTTCAGTATTCCAGTTTGTTGTCTTAACACCTCGACCATTGGAGAAGGAGAAGCGTCACTTGCCGGACAAGCCTTGGCATGATCAGATTGCATGTTTTCAAAATTATTCAAAGAGGTTCTCGGGAAACGTGTGCGTGGCGGTGTTTCCAGCACTGTTCAGGGATGTTGTATTACTCGTTTTTCCAGTCAGCAGTGGAAATTAGATTAACGGTGACTAATCCAGCCTTTATTCAGATGATCTCATTTCAGCCTTTAGACATCCAAATGCAACCCAGAGTGCAGCACAGTTGTTCGACATGAGCCGGTGGCCTGTTTAAAGGCTAATTTGTGGTTTGCCCAGGAGTGGCTACAAATGCGTGCGTCAGATTTTTGGGGCCACAGGAGAGATGGGTAACTGATGGGGACCAATGAAATGGAGGACGCCCTAAGGGACACGACAGTTTACCACCACACAGACGCTACCTCCCACGCTTTCACTAGCATTCGTTTTGAAGCATTTGATTCCCAAAACATATCGGGCTACATAACGCCTTAAGTTCGAATAAGCCCGGAAAGTTCCGAGTTGTATTCGACTGTGCGGCTGTTCGTGAGAGCATTTCACTCAACGAAGTTCTTACACAAGTAACCGATCCAACTGATCATTTGGTAGAAGAACCCTTCAGGTTCCGTTGATATGTCATAGCCCTTTAGGCTGGAATTGAATAGATATTCCAACAAATTAGGTTTCCAAAGTGTTACAGGTGATCTGTAGGCTTCATTTACTGCAATCAGTACGAATGCAGTTTGCAACAAGAAAACCTCGAATATTTTTATCCATTTGGTGGTTTTATAGGGCTTCAGATTGCTCGATTCATGATGCTCCAACAACTACTGTCAAGCTGGGACCGCTATATTTGTTTAAAGTGTCAGCAGCCACGGGAACTGTGTTCGAGTTGATTCACACGCACAATTTTGGAGAAATTATATTAGTGGAAATAAATCCCGATAGATGCGCTAAAACTCTCAACATGAACATGTTAGAACAAAGGCTGCTCGACGGTAAACGATGTCTTTATGCTATAGCTGCTCTGCATTGCAGTTTACCTAATGGTAGGTTGACAGTTCTACCAGCTCGCCCACAATTCACTGAATATTTGAAGCAACACCACCAGATTTCAAGATCTATAGGCACGGGTCATGTTTGAACTCGCATCGAGAAAGACTTCTGAATTTTGAAAGCCATTTCAACCGAGAGACGCGTCCTCAATGAGTGCTTAATATGCCCAACCCATAGCTCAAGTAATAACACTTTTGTCCGATTTCCTATGGAAATGTGGGAGCTACCTCTTTGAGGAATACGATGTCAATTATTTCGAACCGTTTCGTATCAAGGTAGATATTATTGAACACAGAAGATATGAGTGTCGAGCAATTCCCTTGGAAAGCGTGTATAATATGACTGCGAATATATTTTTCATGACAATGATACGGTTTATAACCGGACGCAGTATACCTAAGGTGATGCAAAGTGATGGTGGGTCTGACGTTGAGGCCGCAGAATGTGCATTGAAAACTGCGTCGTTTGCTGTGATAATCGTGAAATTATTCAAAAGGGTACGTTACGCTATGAAATTGATTGACACATTCAGCCCTGAGGTGCAAGCTATGTGGAGGCTAGTCTGATATTGTTGGCAGTCAGTTCACATCAGCAACTGAACGGCGAGGAATCATGGACATTCATTTTGGAGTTTGGACGTATCACCAAACATAAATGTTAAGTCTCCGTGTGTGGAGACCCAGAGCATCCACACGCACTTTGACTGAGTGATTTATATTTGCTTCCCTCAACACATTCCTTTGTGCAGCGAAGACCAAGCCAGTAGAAACGTGAACCAAATTTGATGTCAAGCAGAACATCTAGATGCGATGTTCAGGATACATTGGAGTCGTGAATATCTTTCTACATAAAGGGCTTGAAGATGAATCCGACTTGTAAAAGGGGAGACGTGATTCCGATTACTGATGGAATTGCAGCATGAAGCATATGCCACAAAATATGCAATACTGAAATGTTTTCGGCTAATGACGAGTATGTTCGCCAGATCAAGTGTGGGAAACGCATCATATTTTGAGGTTTGGGTTATACATTAATTCTGTTTCTTGAGAAGTACATGGGAACTGGAGGATAATATAACTAACGTGATGCAATTATTTCGTTTGCTCCCGTCCACCGCTTACGTAAAGCATTTCAGTTTATGTATCGCACAACGATGAAAATGATACAATTAATTGGGTTAGATTGAAAGGTTCAACAGCGAGATGGATAGGAGGAGATCGGGGTCCTTTCGGTTGGTGCCATACCAAACATACACTTGTGTCAACCATTTGTTGTGCACAAATCGCTGAGGGATGCATTCTGATGGACTCCGCTTCGGTGAATGCTCACAGCTCCAAATTGGGATTGCGCAACACAATTTTAGGGGATTAGGTCGGGCCAGCTTTGTGACCTGATGCAAATAAACTTTGCACAACACAAGAATCCGTAGATGTGACGTTTTAGTTGCATGTGCTCGTTAGTCTTTTCGACTAAGCGTGGACCACCAGTCCGTCACTGTGATGCCTCGCATAAAGCCGACACGGCAACCGGAGTATTGTTTCCCACGACCCATGAGACGGAGAACACGATTCATAGGGAGGAAGTGATCGGTATGTATTGCCAGAGCGTGTGTGTAGCATGCACGTGCAACAGTCAAATTACTGCCGTGCTTGATAGCGGGAGTTCGTATAAACAATATGTTAAGCAAATAAACGAAGCTGATTTCTGCTGCCAGACTTCCGCATACTTAACTCGGATAGCAATTGGTCAGCAACATTCTTTCTATTAACTTCTATTCATTTTGCATTTCTTCTTTGATGCAGATTTCCCACCCTCTTCTGAAAAAAAATTCGAACCAAACCATGATTGTAGGTCTTTTGTGCGAAACTGGAGAATTGCAAATAGCGACCTTCCCAGGTTACTTTGAGATGGATACTGCGTGGGAACATTTCATCCGAACATCTGGATATTATAACAATCTAAGAGGGTAGGCTATTGACTAGGTCTTCTACGTGAGTAATAGAGAAATTAGGTAGAATAGAACAAATGGTGTCCCTGCAACCAGATAATGAATCAGACAGTGCAATTATGAAGAAGAAATGCACGCATGAAGGATGGAAGACATACCTTCCGACATCAAATCTTTCAAACGGGACACTACATTGGATAACAACATCCTGACAGAGAAAAAAAATGATATCAAAACATCTTCCAATTCTGAACTTACATGGAATCTTATCCGGAAACATAATAAACAACTCAGATTAATTGGGAAACATGCGCCTTATTTGACAGGATCACCAAAAGTTCAAAAGTCTTAAGTTTCTTTGAAGCCTTCAATATGCACATCACAAACTGGCTCGTTATCAAGCACGGCTGTCATTTGACCGTTGCACGTTTACTCTACAATCACGATCTCGCAATGCACGCTAATTATTTCCTCCCTAATAACCGTGTTCTCCATCTCATGAGTCGCGGGGAGCGATAATCGGGTTGTCGCGTCATTTCCATGCGAAGCATCAAAGTGACGGACTCAGGGTCCGTGCATAGCCGAAATAACTGATGAACACGTGCAATTAAGCAGAAAGCTTTGTAAGTTTCATCCGACGGTACACATCAAATACAGTCAACAAGAAGCAAGTTTCTATTGTTTTAGTATTCGGAGGTGACAGCCTCTTTATTGAAAAATATATAATTATACCTTAGGTCAACCATAGGACACTCGTAGACTGTGGTGCAACTACTTATGTTACTGATCACCAACAGGACAGGATTCAAAACTTATTCAGCCAGTCTTGCCGATCCCAATGTCTCACATGTTTTATATCAGACAGCTTACAGCTACGGTGACGCATCCACAGGCAGAACGCATAGCTGCTTGGCTCAACCAGCGTCGGAGAACAAACCCAAATGGTTGGAAACATCGATGACACCGCGCAATGCGGCCACAGAGAATGACGTCAGAGCTTCGGCCTCTTTCAATTGCGAAATACCTAATTGAATCAGATCACAAAGATGACCCGACCAAATTCCTTACGTTGATGTTGCTCATGTTGATGATGAGCCCAGCACACAATACTCCCGTGTATGTGAATCTGCTTGATATATTCAGAGATTAAACTGTTCTCTAATCATGTCATACAAATATCTCCTAATTTAGGTCTTGAGAAGGATAGGATTTAAACTTTTTTATGATGCGATCAGGCTCCGTGAAATTGAAACTGGATGTTGTTAATACATAAGCACAAGGGTTTTTTGGTTTATCCCTATAATCTACTGGGTTTTCTCATTCTTCTATCTAATGTCCTCATATTTTTGATAGTTTCTTCAAAAGACACTCACTGGTAGAAAAGATACATTGAGGGAGTAAACCCTCTTGTTGGACGCATTTGTGTGTTCAATGAAAACATGCAGCCTGAATAGTATGACCTCCAATGGGCCAGATTGGATACTTTCATTTAATCACGTTTCTATCACATGATGTAGCAATGTGCTCATGTCCAGAACTGAATTAACCGCATCCTTTCCCGATAAATTTTAGATAAAGCATGAATTGGAATTAAGATTTGGTAACTGGATGGATTCATTCTACCTAATAAGTGAATTCAATTAGGCCTGTTAAGGTATAAAATCACGTTGGAAATATAATCCATCAATTGTTTGCTTTTCTCGGATGCATTTCATTCACATCAATCTGCTGGCTCACTAGGACGTTCACTTATTCATAAGGAAATTTTATCAAGTCCATGCACACGCTACCACAGATTCATATTATTGAGAGAGAAAAGGCAACTTCTGCATTGATTGAACACTAATGTAATTAAGATATGATCTATAAATAAAACGTAGAAAAAATGAAATCATTTCTCATTCCGAATATACAACCCGGGTTCTCCATCAATAATGTTACGCAGAATTACGATAGCACACTTTGTCATCAAGCAGTCGAAAAGCAATCTGTCTACCCATGAGTTCAATTTAGAGGTGGCAGGTCGGTCTCAATCGCCCGTTCTCCATATTCCAAGTCAGGACGATGTTATTACGCTGCCGGAATACATGTTTTGTTCACCTCTCGACTATTTCTCAATTTACGAATGAAGCGCAGAGTATCCGTACATTTCCAGCTCTCAGTGTGGGGCAGGTGACGTATGTTGAACAACAGGAAAAACGTCTTGACACATAAAGGCTTATCACCAAAGTCGGTTAAACACAATACAAGTGAAGAGCTGACAAACGACAATTACCACCCCTTCCATGGAATCGGATAATTCGATCAATAATAACGGAGACCCTCTGCCGATATAAACTGACAAAGTAATAGCAACAAGAAATGCCAATGCTCAAAAGCAACATTTCAGATATCTGAATGTATCCTAGTTACCCACAAAAATAATTTGACTAATCATAAACGGCACGCATCTGATAGTTATCAACACAATATCTGTCGTAACACTGATAACACCAATACTGTATGGACACGAATTTGTCAATTGCTGTAATCAAGATTACCGACTATTTTTCTGCTTTTCTATCACCCAGTGTACAAAATCTGTAAAAACGTTCAATATTTTATCACAGGTGAAACACTGACAACTAGTTGTTTTGATACCGAGTGTTCTGATGTCCTAATCAAGTATCCTCACTCAACCGTATTTGCCAAATCAGATGAATATTCACTAGTTGCAGGAAAATATTGTTCAAATGTAACCATGAACCAAAACAAACAGGTCAGTACAACACTGGTAACCAGAACTTCAAGTTCAGTTTCACATATGAACAACGTTCCTCTAATTTATCTTTTACCCTGTCATACCAAGAAAATAGTGAACATGTGCAAATATCTCACTGAAAGCTCACCTTATCAAATTATAAATTGGGAAAAACGTTTGACAATCATTACTCGCATTCCATAAACGTAGTAGAATTGTCTTGTAACTTGGCTGTCTTCTCCGGTTGGGCAGCTTTCTGGGCGCGTCTCTCGCATGAATGATCACCACAATCACATCACTTTTACCAATATCACCAATCAACTACGACGCTCGCGTCAAACTGATAGCCAAGTTCGAATATCGGTGAATATAATGACAGCAGTCAAAACGCTGATCTCCACTTGCGCTGCGTGAGCATACATAACCTGGTTCATGCGAGATTTTTTGCGACAGGAAAATGAGTATTCATCCTGATTGAATCAAATTTGTTGCTTCATATACTTCGGTGGATCACGTGATGGTGTCGCGTTGTTTATTGGAGAAATGTTTTTCTAGTGTTTCCAGTAGGCAAATCCCTATGACTGTCTGACTGGCAGTGACGTAATGCCCTGTCTTCAAACAATTTGTGGCAGTCAGTGATCTTTCATTGATCGATGACGCAATCGTGTTGAGTTTCGTTCTCAAGCCACATGTGAATGTGTTAAACCTTTGTATGACGTGTGATCGGGGAATAACGTAAACATAATAACCGGTTCGGCAGTATAGTAGATTTGCGGGAAGTTGGCTTCAAACGATTGTTGATTTGGTTGATCCTAAAGTTTCACTTATGAGGTATTTATAAATTTATTTTTAAGCCCAGTGGAAGACTATTAATTATCAGCTTGATTTGATAATAATTTTTCAGGAGTTATGCTGGATACGCAATTGACATCAGCGTTTCAATAATTCGAATGATTTCTCCCTCCAGTGGCTCTGTCGTCCAAATCTACTCTAGCCCGAGAAACAGTGTTTGCACTGTGCTTATCTTGTACTTCTCTGGAACAATTTCAGTGCAGAATAGATAGTGTCCTTGTAGACAGATCTTTTATTTGATCCATTTTTTCAGTGTTCGCTGTGGATAGATCACCTTATATTTGAACGGAGATTATTCTAGATGATCAACTGTCATTCACAACATAACAGGATTTCGGAACCTAAGCAACCATTTTATTAGTTTTCATATAACGGAGATTCGGTCATTGACGAGACTATCCGCTCTGTCGCGTCTGTTTTGTCATTTCGACAACATGTTTTATTAAAAATGTCAACAGACCCATGGGAAGTTTCTATCGTACTACTTTCGAAAAACTGCTGATACAGTATTCAAGCCGCGTTCTTTACCAGTTCCTGAATTACCAAATCCTATTTTTCGATTATTTTCTATGAATTTGTTGTTATACTGGCTTGTGCATGTTTAACTGATCATATGAAGAAACTCTCCCTACGTCAAAACGTGTTCACGGCTGAGACAATAATTCATCCTTGAACAGTCCGCAATGATATTTCTGACAAATTAAATGGATGATGTTATATGCTTATCGCATACGCCCAGAAACAAGACGGATTCTGTACAGACCTCTACCAACAGTGATGTAGTCTCTTTTCAGCAGACCGAAATAAATAAGGCAGAACAATATGGAAACATGGGAAACATACACTTATGCACGAATGAAGAAATAACAGATTGCGAAGAAACGAACTGTTGGACTTCATGAATTTAAAATGGCGATCGATGAAATTTCTAGACAGCAATGTCTGTATGCAAAGACCAATGCAAGTTCTCAAAAACCGTGATAATTCCCATTGTTTAAACGTGTAGGTGAGGTAGATTCAACAGTGGTGCTTTATTCTAGAAAACGTGATCTGACAGTGGAATGAATGCAATCTAGACATTTGTGAGTGTTTGCCACAAGACTAGGCTGCTCGGAAATGTTTCCTCTCGTGAATTATTTTCATCGGCGTACTTGAAGAAACGAGCTGAGTGTGTGACAGCTGTGACTCATGGCTAAGATGTTCCCATTTGTAATTTGATGCTTCTGTTCCATTCTGTTCTATTTCAAGCTGTGTGACTGTGTGAAAAGATTGCACGAATGTGCTGGTTTCATGTGCTCTTGCCAAATGAACGATCCTGTGTTTCGATAGTGATTCCCTATGAAACGGAATTTCGTACCAATCCATCAAGACAAATGTATACTCACATCGCCTGGTTGCTCTCGACCAAATATATACTGGCGTATCAACACTCAAATAAAATCTACTAATTTCATTCTATTTGGATGAAATCCGTAGGAATTGATCTGACTTCATATGGTCTAAAATAACCACGAAATAATACCCGCTTCTCCTATGGTTTGCATTTTATTGAACAGCTCTTTTCCGTGCCTGCACAATGCAGATCGTGATCGATCACCTGAATGTTCATCTCGTTCACCAGCCACAAACCTGGTACCACTGTTTGCGGTAATTTTCTGTCTGTCGAGTATAACTTTCAAATTTTGTTTCGTATTTGTATGAGGATTAGCAGATTGAGCGGCAGATGCAGCGTGGGAGCATATTCACTGACTACGCTGCATATTATACCACTAAATGACTTAAAAAGCTAAACATCATCTTTCGGGAGACGTTTAACCGAGGCTTATGAACGTGTCTTTATTCCGGTCTCACATCGAAATTCCAACGTAACCCTCTCTGTTGAACGAATAGAGAAGATGCATGCCAAGGGAAAGATGTGACGATGTATTCTATTCAACGAGGACCCGAAACAGTACCGATACGAGAAACACACGGAATGCAAACGCTCGCAACGACGAATCAGAACGCGAACCGCGACCGAGTACAAACGGATTTGATAAAGAGGGCAACCGTAACAGAAAAGTCAGTTCAGGTAAATATGGTGGCCAGATAACGGTCTTTTCCTCAACCCTATCGAGGCCACTACGAATCCATTGAACGATCAAAGACTTTTACTTTACACATGCAAATACAGTCGAGATTTGACCTCTGAGGTCAATTTTGCACGCAATAGGTCAACTAATAACAAACCAAACTAAGTGCAGTCAATCAAATTCTGAAACCAAACAATTTGTCCCTCGAAACGGAAATTCAGCAATACCAAATGAGGGTTGGATAAATAAATCAAATATGCAACCACAGAATGAAAGTAATGAGGTCAGCAAAGTCGAGCTGACGTCAAATAACTCGGGCAACATTTAGCTGACTAGCGGAAGAGTCAGTCATGGGTAGTTTTACCAAATGGAGAGTTGATCAGACACGAATCAGTTAAAGACGTAATCTGTCCACTGATCTAAACGAATTTCCTTCAAATAGGCATGGAAATCACAATGCTCGACAGCCGATCCAACCATAACTCGGTCAAATTTCACAGCATACTAATTTTTGGCAAGGTTGCAGACACTATTCATCTATAAATACGTCTCCGCTGTTTGATGAGCTGACTACTTGTCTAACGCAAATCTGAAATAGTCCTTCGTTTCAGTGATCAGTGGGTTGTCCACATGTGTATTGTCCGATGGCAGTTGACAGTTCAATCAAATGCAGATACCAAGCGGTAATCAATCCTGTTTTCCAATAATTAGTGTTCTATTTGATTGGTGATACGCAATTGCTTTTTGAGTGAGATCGGAAGCAAACTTTCACAAAATATATGATTCAGTATATTGCTGACGATGACACCAGAAACTGAGAGGGTTATGACATTACTTGATGGAGTTCAATTTTGTTAGCTGGCAATATAGTGATCTCATTTCTCAGCATTGAACATGGTTGACATAGGCATATACGAACAGACTTTTCAGCTCATCAGTTGGAAGGTATACCGCGCATTGAAGTCCACACTCATTCGACCACAGCCGACGCTCCGGTTAACGCTCGTGGTTATTCGGACTGGCTTCCCGGGAAAGGCCGATTCGGTTGCTGTAACCACAACAGAAGCAAACCTTTCGTAGACTTCCTTAAGGACCACTTGTGCGTTCGCAACACAAAACCTCTGCCACGGCAACATGACAAACTATGATCAACTAAAGCACCACATTTTTGTTCGTTTAGGTCCTATACTATCTTATACAGCATGCAGATCAGATGCCACAAGGATGGGTTTGCCCTGTTCACCAGACCACCCATCAAATGCGCCAGTAGTTATAGGCACACAAACGAAAGAATTTCAATGGTCTGAAGTCATATTCGACCTTTTTTGTCATAAGGAGAACAGTGCGCACGACATGGAAGACGGGGAGCCGCTTACTCAAACCGGGAATATAATTGGTTCGAAAACCAGCCGTTTGTCACGGACAATAGACTTACACTTTATTTGGCACGTCATCGTTTCCTATTACTATTCAGGATAACTATTCTTTTTTCCTCATTAGTGTGTTGCAGTAGTCGATTCACATTTGAGCTAGTCCATTAAACGCCTCAATTTATTCATCCATACTTTAAATGAATTATATGTTAAATTCAAGCAGCTTTCCTATTCAGATTATTTTTCTATTTCCGTGTATCGATGACTGGGCCAGTTGGAACATCAGATTGTACACAGTACAGTAAACTGACTACGGATTTACAATAGAGATGAATTACAATTCCATTCTTCAGTGTTTAGCCGTGTTTTATTTGCCTCCTGCTTTCTGAACCGTGACAACGAAGAAAGGTCTCGATCATAGATGTTTCTGTATTGTTAACGGCTTGCTCGTTTTCCTCATAATTCAAATTCAATCTGAATTATTATTTACTTCTCTACTCCTACCAACCTTTTATTTTGTCGATTCACGTGTGCGTCGGATGTTTTGCCCCTCTTCCATATTCATGCCCTTCTTTATACATGTGGTTTGTGTTACTTGCGTCAATCATGAACTTGCTCTGTCTGTAGGCTTGTACCCATGGTTGACGGATGAACATCAGCATATAGTCCATTCTTCGATAGGCCAAAATGAATTAGTCTAATTTAAAATTCATGAAGCCACTGATGCAGATTGCATTCCCACGACCTGATCGCAGGCAGTAATATGTCAACGTCATCAATACCATTTCCTTCTGAATATAATGGACATATATTACGGATATAATTGAGCAGATTATTGGTTGACAAACCGTTTTAGGAATTCAAGAATTTATACGGCAGTGGCATCTCTGGCGTACAGAGAGATCAACATACTGTATTTTTGGAATTTCCGTGTTGATTAGGAGATTCGTGGTAATCATATGTATGATCATGTGATTTGCTATCGGATAGCCTACCAAATATTGCCCTTCATCATCCAAGCTCAACAGTGAGGACCAGAACACACTGTGTGAGATATTCTCAATAATCCCAGGATTTCCTCGAAATCCCTTTATTATGAAACTAATTTAATAGAAAAAACCGCACTGGAAAATCAATACGAATTTGCTTCTTTCTGATGGCAATTGTCCTCCTGTTTCCTGGCAAGAAAGCCTTTACCATCGGCAAGATACACCAAACAGCGATCGATGGCGCAGAGCTTTCACTTGCCACTTCGGAGGTCAGAGGTTCCTCGAAGGACGATATTTTTCGTGGTAGGAGGAAATCCATTGTGACTCGGCTGGTGACCACATCTGACATATTGGGACCTTATGCGATCCCCCACTTCAAGCCGAACAGTCTGGTTTCCGGTTAGTTTAATAGTGCAGTGGGCTTTTGCGGCTGTGAGACCTTATATCACCAACACAGCATTCATGAACAAGCTCGTATTTTCCGCAAAGTGAGCCAAAATGAATCCAGTGAGCTCCGTATTGCGACTGCGTCAATTTGTCTGTAGGCTCGGCCAAGGGGAAAACGCGATACGACTGTTGAGCATGGTAGTAATTGTCGTTCCTGAAATGAGACTGGTGTGTTTTGCACTCCATGGTAGCAGATGAAATGAATGACCTCCTTAAAGCGAAAATCCGTGAACAGTGATTGGATATCAAATGAAGCCGTGTGTTTCCCTTTCACAATGATCTGGCCCAAAGATCTCTACTATTTGGAAACTTTCTTTGATAGTGTCTCTGGCCATTAAATCATGAACTGATTCAAGTAATTTCATTACCCATTTCGCCAATTCGTGCTGTGATGAATTTATCATCTATAGTATTTGTCTCGGTGAAAATTCTGGTTTGTGTAGTTTCGGTGGACCATGCAGTTGTGGATTTTGAGTTCCATTTGGCATCAGATGTTGAGCTGTGATATAATTGGTAAACTCTTTCTAGTAGACTGTGTGCTTCAGCCGATACTCCTTGTTCTAGTTCATCAGGTTCATCGCAGTTACCTCGACGCACGAACTTGCTGGGATAGTCAAGAACGGTCTCCATTTTCTCATATTCACTCGAATGAGTCAGAAGGGGCCGGAATCATCGTTTGGGCGTACAATTACCAAGTCAGTTTGCAACTGCAGATTTTCATTATTAAAAATGCACTCAGATGTGGTGAGTGATTGATGTCTGAACGATGTTACCAGTTACTGTGGTTCGAAGTCAACCAGCTCCGCTTGGAACCAAGTCTGAGCATCTTTTTAAGTGAGTTTGAATAGTTTTCGTTATTCGAGTAAATATTCAAATTGTGCTAGTGTCTCTATGCTGTTTATTTTCTTCGGTGGTATACAGATGCCCAGACCTCAAGAGACAGCCCGCAATTTAGTTCATTCAGTGCAACCAATGATAGATTCCCTACAACAGTTACCGATTGTTTCGGAAAATTATATTCGGCCAACGTGTGAAGGCGAGCAAAATCCTGTAAATCACACAGGTCTACAAAATATACGTTGATGATATTTCTATCGTCACGAAAGTCTTGAATAGACGACGTGGATTATGAATGAACTCAATCATCTGCATCCGAGTATACGAACTACGATGGGCGCAGATGTTGACAATACACTTCCCTTCTTTGAGATTATCATGACTAGGAGGAATGACGGAAAAATCGCCAAATCTGACTTCATAGAAAAGAAACTTGGACAAGCCTATACTTGCACACTGACAGCTTAGTACTGGTGGAATATAAACGTAGCCTGGTCCGAACACCATTTCGGAGAGTAGGCTGAATTTGCACGGAAGCATGATTGATAGCGAAATGCAACAGCTGAAAGAGGCGTCGACCGAAAACGCTCATCCTCATACGTTTATCAAAAGGCACAGCAGGCCTATAGTTACCAGATATATACTTGTTCAGTAGGGTAATCACTAGTAATCCTCTGTATTCCATTCAAATGTGATGATGTCAATGTCTGCTCAAACGGCGACTTGGTTCAGCTATTCCTAGAACATAAGGTGCAACTGACCTAATACTTGTTCATCGAACGATTGAGGCCTCAAAGCCCTCGGTGAAAAATAACGTCCACCTCCGTACACCAAATCTAATCTGATTTACGAATTTGCGGAGCAACCTACGTGGGTGGAAAAGAACGACAGTTGTCTAACCAATTATTTGGACACATTCCAAATTGGGCACAACGTCTTGTGATGCACTCCAGTTCAGATCAAACGCATATTCACAAAGTTCGAAATCAAAAGGTATAGTCGTCTGCAGTCGCTTGTCATCTTCAGATGACGCAACATCCAGCTGACCGAAACACTGCGTTTCGGGTCATATACGTGATAAGGAATGCAAGGGTATTGAGGTTTGCCGAAGCCGTAGCCGTACATCGATGAAAACCCATATTGTATCAGCAGAACAAGCTGTTTGGAAATGTGTCTTTACCACGGTGACATTTTTTGTAATTCCCCCTATATTTGTCGCACAATACTGTTGCATATTAATTTATTTGATATGGATCGTTTTGCAGTATAAACCATGTTGAGACGCAGCGAGATCGTCTTGAATGTAAATCGTGCCTTGTAGCAACTCTTGCTTTTTATCTGTCGTAAAACATGTGGCTATATTGTATGATCCCTTGGATTTGGTCTTTCTTATGCTGCCGCCAGCAAGGCAGATCTTTCGCGGTGTATGCAATCATTGTCTGGATTGGGACCGTCAGTCCGTTGATTGTGTGCGAGGCGGATGGACGAAATGGTCGAAGAACAAAAAATGTATAGCTCCCATTCGCGTCGATAGATGTCTGGTAAACAAATACCCGCTATATTGGTTAGTGGAGATGCACATCTTTAGTGCTGCATCTGCAAATGGTTATGGTCCAGCTGGGTATTCGCGGTTCCAGTCTGACTGTGGACCTATTCACTTTTTCATGGTGAGAAAACTTTAAATGGCACCGTGCAAATTTCTCACAATACCGCGACCTGAATTAGTTGCGGTTGTTCTTGGAACACGGTTTTCAACGACATCACTCACGAGTTACAAATGCAAATAGATCGGCTTGTTTGATGGACGGATTGCAACATTGTTTTGCAGTGAATTATTATTGTCAGTGCCATTCGTCTCCTTTGTGGCCTCTAAAGTTGCTCTCATAGGAAACCGTCCATCGCACCGTGAGTGGCGATATGTTCCAACTGATGAGAATTTAGAGAATGTCATCAGGGAAATGTTGCCTGAAATATGGCGTCAAATAATTTCTCTTCGTCGTTTCCGCACTATATCTTTCTGACAAACGTACCAGCTCTTCGACTGTTCCACTGCTTGTCATCGTCAAATTTCGGCGGCTAAAGCGAGACTGTTGCGTATTGAACTGCTCCATTTTCCACTATGGTTCTTGGACCGATTGAGTTAAAACGACATTTGAGCCTGGACCACGATTACCTCAAATTTGGTTTCAAAAACCAAGATCAACGAGCAAAATCAGGTCGTGTTGGCCTTTAAGAAGACTGTTTGATCGTTCCTCGGCTCTAAACAAAAGGAATAGTTCGTTCTCTGTTGCTGATAGGCACCGTATTTACCGTCACATTAGATGCTGAAAAAACGCTGCCAACTTGAACCAGGCAAATCGTCAGCCGTCGGATCATATTATGTTGAACTGCCTCTGGCATTGATGTTGGAATCGCATCACATACAGGTTGGATCCGACTTTCCAACTCATCCAGGTTCTCGGCCTTGAGTTCGTGAAATTTCATCTCAACATAACCGCCCAGGAAATATGCCGTTGGACTTATATCCAGAGATCCTCGAGACCAGGGTGTAGGTACATTTGGTCCAATCCTGTGCAAAAGAGAATTTCCAGTCGAGCCATTGAGCATATTTTTGTAGCGAGATCAAGGCTTGGTCTTTTGTCTCAAGCACTAACTTATCCGAAAGCTTGTTGCCCAGTCTGATATACAATTGACCGTTGCAGATGAACCTACATAAAATCGGTCGCCATCTAACTCCAATTTTCTTAATGATGTTCCAACTCCACGTACGACTGAACTACCCAGATTTGAATCTACTTGATGCAGTGGAGGAAATATGAAGACTGAATTCCATTGAAATCCTAATCTTGTCAGTTTAGGGCGCAATTTGCATCACTTTGTAGTAATATTTTCATCCGAATCGTGTCTTTGGGGCAAATATGCCCTCTAATCGAGATACAATACCATACTAATCACAAAATTGCCTCATCATTCTAATTCGAAATTTCAAGGTATTATGTGTTAGATCAGCCACGATGAATTCTTTTTTTTCTTCCTTGCGTGTTTTCATCCATTTTCTTCCCTTAAATGCTGTCTTCTAATAAAATAGGCATTTCGTTTGATTTTGAGGTGTCCGTTGCCATACGTCGTGTATTTCAAAAGCATCGTCAACAAATATGTGAGTTCCTCCTCTATTTCCATGAAAACCTTCTCGACTCCAAATGAAGTGACAGCGACTAACGTTCTGGGTAAAACGGTATAGTTACCTTTATCGTGGTATGATGCTGTGGTCTCACTCAGATACCATATGGAGCGGTTGACCATCTACTACTCATCACCACTCACTAAATAATAGTTGATTTATCCAGATTCCTTTAATATTAACGAGTCAAGTACCCATTTTTCCGATGTTTCTGTTCTCACCACTCACTGCTCCTCAAGCAATGCAGCAGGAACTAACAATGCAGTCAGTACGAGGAACATTACCGTTTGACCACGACATGTCTTCTGTTGACACTCCAACGTGCTCTGGTGCCTTAGGTTTACCATGGACAGCAACATGTGAGCTGAGTTTAACCGACTATCCCTAGAATATCCCAACTATCGGTAAGTTGTGGTCAATCCACACATGATCCTAAACATTCACACGGATGAGCAATTTGCTCCCATTGTCGAGAAAGACCGATGCTAGTTTCTGTCATGAATTCTATGGAACGTGACTTACGAAAATATTCATATCAAATCAGCCTGATTATTGACTTTGATTCGTTTATTTTGCTCTTTCCATAGTTCTGTTCATATGAAAATCTGTGAACTTACACGTCATCATCATGTGACTGAAAATGTACTTTCGCAGATGATTAACATGCAAATGGACAAGCTCGATCCTCATAGAGTATGGCATTGTACAATTTTGAGTGCCATAATAAAGAGGTTTATTCCCAACCAGCTGTTTATATGGAAATTGAACTCAGCTGAACAAGGTTGATTTGCCCCATATACCGATAATAAAAAGGAAGAGCATTCATGCAAGTGGAGGGGCGGTTCGTCTTCTTTGAATGCGGTCGTGTACAAGGGATTGTGATCATATATTTGATTCAGTGCAGAAGACTGCTTTCACTGTGTTTAGCCTTCTTATTGCTGTAAAAACCTCCTTGTTGTTTGTAAACAGTATAGGCGGCGACCAATCATATTAGGAAGTCTTACAACGTTTTCTGTTGAAGTAATTACATTCCGTCGAAATGAGCTTGGTTGCAGTAGTTTGATGAATATACACTCATGAAACAATTTTTCGTAAATGGAAATTTTCATAATTCTGGATGTGAATACTCAATTGTTTGAGATTTATTTAGAAATTGGAAACATAGCTTTCCCGACACAAATTTGAACATAGAAATCAATAGCGTTAGATTGCACGATGTATTCCGGACCATTTCGCTGCATCTTCACTAGTGCGTACTGCAGTCAAGGTGACAATTGCGTAATAGGATGGTTGAACATATTCCGGTTTGGTTACAAAGAACAATGAGTGGACAGATACAATCAGTGACGTCATCGAACGCACGCAGAACACTCAGGTCATCCATTACGAAACACCTGTGGAGACAAATCACTGTAGTTATCTGAGCACGGCGTTCACCGTCACTTATGTCACAAACAATCAACGAATATTGAGATACGCGGAGGCACTAGCAATTAAGCAACGTCACCCTCAACTGTGCAAACAGCGAGAATGGATAATTACGTTAGCCTTGCCGGTAACGCGTTTTCATTTGCTATCATTAGTTGTGTGTGTGCGCAATTTTGCCTTTGATCTCATGAGAACTTCAATTTACCATTTTTAAATGAACACCTGGACTGCAGTATGCATTTATTTAGGGATAACTGTGACCCTGGATGGTGACACGAAGACAACTATCGTCCTCTACGGGATATGTGAAATTCAGCCCGCTCTCTCAAGCAGATGTAAAGTTCCTGGCATCAGAATTTGTTTAACTTCGGTTTTATTTGTCAGAGATACAATTTCCCCAATCGAATGATTAAACTTCGATATTGAAACCTAATAAATCAGCCGGACAAAACCAAGAAAAGTTGCGTGAATGTTAGTTCAAATGCCAATTCTGGAGAATATGATTTCATAGGCCGCAAAGGACTGGTCAATAAACGAAACAGCTCAATTGGTCAAAACTGAGCAGGATATTTCTATCGTCTTCCAACTTCCAACGATATTTATTTTAAAGAACTATTTGATTCTTAAAATTGGAGAGTTTCCGCTTGAGATCAGGTGAAAACCTGCGCAGACAAACACATTCAGGAATCCTCACATGTACGCTTGATCATGGTTCATATGACGATGTCTGATTCCATGACCGCGTGAGTTGCAATGAACTTTTGTTATATCACGCGATGGCACACTTGATAAAGAATGTCTCAATTCACTAAGACTCGATAAAATATCTTATTTGCGTTGGTATGCCACACACAGTGGAAGCACACGGCCTCTTGGACCCACAACACAATCAAAAGATACGGTGCCCAATTAATGTACTGCACGAAACACAGGGCACCAGGCCGAGGAATCTCACAAAACAGAACACAACTGATAGAGAGCTCCGAAATTGCCCGACTAACTACTACGCCTGATCTATTGAGACCTTACGTGGTTTGCCAATTTAGATTTCAGGATCACGGTTGCTGGTTTCTTTTACACTACAAATCATGAAAATACACAACCATACACGCAGTCGACGTCTTACACGCTCTCTTCACTCGGAAGATGACCACAAACTTGTCACTCTCACTAGCATTCGCGGAGTGAAGCATGATATCGACTTGTGAATTTCAATTGATGTCGCTGAAGCTTCGACTCACTTTTTGTGATCACTGTTTTGTGTACATCACCGTTCACCCAAAAGTAGCGATTCATCGTTCTTTTATATCTCACCTTCAAACATTGACCTTATTTTGTGGCAGATCCAACTGACTCGTCAGCATCTTATGAGATTTCAATGTTCACAAGCAAGATTGGTTCATTCACTCATCGGACACTTCGGCTCTGGAGCGCGAAGCCGAACACTTCTCCGTGGACAACAACCTATGCCAACTTGTTTACCTCCTCACACGTACTCCCGATCGAGCTGGCGATCATGCCCATACCCCTCAACAAATTCTCACTTCTGTTCATTCCCTATTCTCGGGCACATTTGCCCTTTTTCAAGTTGACTCATCTAATCACTTTACTATTTCCTATTCCATCATTTTAACTCACTATTTTACTCCACCTTCTTTGAGATAAATTTTTTTGATCTGAAATTCAACCAACTGAGATAGACGTTGCGATGTCCCAGCCTCCTATTCTTGGAATGAATGCCGCTTTACTTCAGACGTTTCCTCTCCCGCTTCTAACTTTACCTACATTGTTTTTCAAGTTATGCAACTTTTTATTACTCACTTGTCCAAACTTGGCAAACCCAAATCCTCCGATTGGTCCAGCTATGCTTTCGATCGTGATGCACGCTTGAAATGTGCAACATTTCGCAGCTGGTTCGGCTCACCCACAACAGACTCCCACCTCTGCTCCGTGCATACCAGGGACAGATGCTCGCCAACCACGCAGTGAGCCAAAGAAAGCTTCTTCCGCTGGGAAACCGAACGTTTACTCTCCACTGCCACCGGTAGCCTGAAACGTTGGTACTTTGGAAAATTTCGCCCTTCCAATTTCATTCCATATGTAATTTCACTGGCGATCTTGTTTAGGAAACACATAGGAACAATGACAATCCGCTTCATGGTTTGCCACAAACTCCATCTCACCTACATATCCTACTCCATCGTTTCTTTCTGTTCCCTCTGTCTCCTGTTAACAATCCCATTTTGGTTTTAAAAGACACGCCAAATGATGCATTCTCTGGACTTATACAAACCACTCGATCAAAACGGCATACCACCCATCGTCCTTAAAATGTGCAATTTGAATTGGCCTATTTCTTACGTCGTCCTTTCTGTCTCTCTCTCTCTCTTACACACATTCCTCTTTTTTCTACTTTTCCGATCCCCTGGAAACACATAGCAATGTTTCATATTCCCAAAAGCGATGATCTTTCTGGCCCGAATAACTATCGTCCTATTCCCACCATACCTGTTATTTCGAACAAAACTCGGAACTGTCATCTCCATAAAACTGCGTGCGTTACTCGAACGCGAAGAACTATCGAGTGTTCACCAATACGGATTCCGACCTCACCGTTCCACCGGTGACATAGTGGCTCTCATCTCACACTTTTGACCGGTTGCACTCGACAACCATGGAGAAACACACATTGCTTCACCCAACATCTTTGAGCGTTTGACCGAGTTTGGTACGGAGGTCTTCTGGTCAAACTGCTCACTTTCAGATTCTCCTCCACTCTCTTTTCGCGGACATCAAGTTTCCTCCGTAAGCGGATCATCTTTGCCCGAATTGATGGAGTTCTGTCCCAGCCATTTCCTGTGAATGCTAGCGATCCCCAGGGTTCAGTACTTTAGCCCACCTTATTCCTTCTATTTTCTAATGATCTTTCTTCCACTAAATCCAACTCGATCCATTTATTTGCCGATGATTCCACCCTTCATTCTTCTTCTTTTTACCGCAATCCCCACAATGCCAACACCAACATCGATCGAGACCGCAGTGCAATCAGTGCATCTATAGAGTCCCACTTCAAACAAAATCTCCTTCCCGGGGCCCCCACCGCTACGCTGCATATATTGCTTTCACAATTTCTCTTCTTATAATTTCCCTAAAACATCCAACATGCTTCACTAGCCCATTGACGGGCTGTTGCTGGGTCGTCTTTTGTCTGTTGGTACTACCTAAGATCTTGTTCGTCCGAATTTGTTCTAGAAGCTTTTGTTACCAAACGTTCTTCCGACCATCACGTACCCGAAAAACTTCTCATCCAAATACAAGAAAGGAATTTCGATGATGTTAGCCCACCAGCTAGGCTTAAAATGTCTTTGACCTACCTTTCATACAGAGACACGCAGCTGACAGTT
Organism: Fasciola hepatica; assembly: GCA_948099385.1. Classification (NCBI taxonomy): domain Eukaryota; kingdom Metazoa; phylum Platyhelminthes; class Trematoda; order Plagiorchiida; family Fasciolidae; genus Fasciola; species Fasciola hepatica. The sequence continues at coordinate 4,681,210 of CANUEZ040000198.1, forward strand.
GGATTCATCGTGATATTTTCATCGTTCGCCATGAATATATCGGCGAGCGAAGAACCGAGTAGAGATGCGCTTACGATATCCTCTCTCCGTCTGTAAACGTTATCATCGGATTAGAACTGATTGGAGAGCAGAAAATTAGTAGTTCTTTACATTTTCTCGCAGGTATACTAATGCTGATTTTTCTGTTGACATGAAAATGTCTATTATTTTAGATACAAGCACGTTTGTGATCAATGACGAAACATCAAGAATAATCATTTTATGTGAATTCACGATTCATTTTGAACTACAACTGAGTAACAAGTGATTAGATTTGTGTATTAGGATTCATCATGCAGCTTCATCGCTCAGCTCAGCATTGAAAAATATGCTAGTGTGGTGTAGATGTTTAGCAAACCGTTGAGAGTCAGCTCGGATAACCTTGACTGTAAGGTGTTCGATTCGCAATCCTATTGTTTCACCTTGACTAATAATTGAACGACTAGGATAGGTTTTGGCAGATGTATTTGTCTCACACTCCGAACAATAAATGAAAACAGTTATATGCCAAGATACTCTCCACGGACGTTAAGTAGACGACATCTTCGTTTTTATTCTGCAAACCAAGGACGCGTGTGAAAACATCTTCCGTCTATTCTACATCATATAACTAACCATCCACATGATGACCGGTTTGCTCGAAAGCAAAACAGAAGACACACCAACTGGCACTGAAGTGCATTGTTTATTAGGCAAGCGAATATATACAGAAACGCATATTCAAGCAGCATTCGCATCCGACGCGCACGGATAATCATCATCAGATACTCGAATGTTGTTAGACGACAAACTTCGATCGAACGTGTGGATTTTCACAGCCCGAGTTTGTATGAAGCACCAAAATTCCGGAGTGGAAATAACCTTATATAAGTATTGTTGACTGTGTGGAAATTACTTTCGTGTTACTGATCACATGTGGAAATAGATGAACTAATTGAATTTATGAAAACGAATTATTTGCAAAACCACTACATCTCGTCTACTCAATATCGGAGAAGCTAACAACAACATTGCAATTCTGAATATTTGAATTGCTCGTCGAAATCATGGATCAATTTGCTGATCAGTCCACGTAAAATTACGTTGTCAGGAAAGTATCTAAACTTACCTAGCTCTGTTCCATGAAGTAAAAATTTGGATTTGTCGGGGCCGAGTTCTAAAGAACACATGAAACATGTACGATGGACAAACTAAAAGTTTGTTGCTCGCTGTTCAACACTTGGAAGTCAAAAATATATCCAAAATCATCTGATGAACGCACCACCACCAAACCACATACGCGCCAATCACTTTCAGCCAAGTAATTCTTGTGCTACGTTCAGGATAGGAGGCCTCGGTCAAAGACAGATGGAGCTGAGCACGCTATCCGTGGTTTGTCTCGGTCGCTGTCGCACATAAACGTCTCGCATGACATGTTGGCGACGTGTGTGTGGCATGCAGCTTTCGAGCGTTAGAGCTGAGGAATAGAACACAGATTATTGCAACTTTATTCATTCAACTTGAAGCTGGGTCTTTGGTAATTCAATTGAGTAACATGCAACTCCACGTGAGGCCATCATTTTTTAAATTTATATTAGTGTACAAATCCCATATGTTTTAGCTCGCGTAAAAATTCGTTTGGGAGGATATACGATTGACTACATTATTATCTTGAATTCTGCACTGATACCATACAAAACAGTACGAAGAAAAAAATTGACTCAATTTCTCAGAATCCGCTGAGAAAAAAAGGAAAAAGTGAGTGTCGATTTTCCACAAAAGTTTATGAAAATAATCGGCTGAATTATCTGAACACTCGGTAGAGAACGAAATCGTTCTCGGTGCTTCACAAGAGACGGAATATAAGCATTTTATTCGCACTTCAGTCAAGATGATAGAAAAAAGAGCAAGAAACTTAGTATTCATGGAGAGCCAACAAATGACAGTTTCATGTCCACATAGTTACAGTATTATTGGTGTCACTAGAGAAAGTGTGTATTGATATCTGTAATGCAGAATTGCTTGAGCTATCGAATTTGTAAGATAAGTCAGAGCATATTGAGCGCACCACTGAAAATATAAGGATATCATTGTTCAACATCACTCCTTGGTACTAAGGAGACTCGAATCTGTGTAATTGAATGGTGCACGGTGTATTCTCAACATTGGAAAAGGCTGAGTGAGATGAAGTGAATATACACCTAAAATACTACGAAGGGTTAAGAAAGGATCACTTTGCTCATAATCACTCACAATGTCTTGAGAATTATCCGACTGTTCATTTAGTCCTCTCAGGTTCACACAAAATGCCAAATACATTCACCGTTAGCGCAAAACGTGCCAGTTCTTGAGAAGCCATACGTTAGGTTGAATATGTAAATGAGGGGAAAGGAGCGAAAGCACAACAGCTTGAAAAGTGTCGAAGTGACTGTTCAGGAATCTGGACGATTTACCGGCATACTGAGTATTGGGAATTGGTCACGAGAATTTATTCACATATCACGCCGATAAACTAGGTGAGCAACCGAAAGAATGAGGCCCTTGTAGGTCCTGTAGTGTTGAAATGGCGTTAAAGGTTGAAGGCAACTCATTGGATGTGCAACTCACAGAGTAGTTTAGCAATTTATGGTCGCAATGTACAGTAAAGGATGTATCACATCATTATACTTGTGTGATGTTTTTATGATATGCGTATGTGTTATTTTTTCATCCAAAGAAAAACCTCCTTGCTCGGACAATTCCATGCTGAAATACCATCGTGTGATGTTGTGATGGATATCTCACCCTCCGACCAAAATACCCAGAAACATGACTGAACGTCAAAATCAGCGGTAGTAACTATTAGGTAGGTTAAAAAGAGGGTTCATTCAGAACGGAAATATAATTGTTCCTTCAAAATACTTCAAGTATGGTATAGATTTCCTGTGCAGTGCATTGCGGAACGATATAAATTATCATTCCCAATTTACACCATTCATCCACGCAATGCTATCTAAAAGATGGAAATTCATGCACCTCGTAAAGTAGAATCATGAAGCCAAACATGAAGTATCAAGTAAAATTAGGAGGTAATAATCATGGATGACAATAACAGTGTCTGGTTGAGCGATCAGCGAAATTAGAACAAAATTTATGAATGAGGAGCTAGTTTCTGTTTGACCCGTCAGTTTCTCTTTCATGTTCGTTGCAGTGATTGGAAGGAGCAAACGAATTAAAATAATACATAGGCCTCACAAGGATATGTAAATGGCGTTAACATTTATTGTGATGTCGTTGATGGCAGAAAGAATTAGTACGAAATAGTATTATTGACTACCCGATCGAGAATATTAACCATTCAATTTATCCACAGAACCTCATGCTTATTGGCTACTGGCTATTGTTCCAGTAGTGAGAACTGAAATGCGATCGATATGGATTGTCACCGGAAGCAGTTTAGTGGTCAAGTATAGAATGGTTGGCCGGGGAAGCACCGGGTACGCTCAGTAGATTGGTGGCAACAACCGCAAAACCAGCCGTGTGCATTCTGGACAGTTTCATCATTTCATCCATACATAGTACCATTTGGCTCATTTAAAATTACTTGAATGCAGGTAATGTGGTGGGGTTTGTGTTTTGATCCCTTCCTGTTTGATTTGTTAGTGATTTTCGTAACGGACAACCGAGATCAAATCCGTTTTGTAGAGGCTCATCGGGTTCGACACGGAAAGACAAAATGTGGTGGATCATATTCCGCAAAAGTAGATTACATTCATACACATGTAAATTGCTCATATTAAAGACAAACAAGATATGATAATGCTTGCCGCAAATCAGTCTTTCAGCTGGGATACTCAATATATGTGGTGCAATGATTTGTTCATAACTTACCACTGCCCTTTTCAAGGAACAAATCGTGCTACATAGTTCAGGTCAGCGACGAAAATGTTTGTATAATCCTAGTTATCCGTATTCACGCGGGTTATTTTCCAATGATGTATTTATGTTTCATAAATCAGTGTGAATTCTTCAAAGTCGGGATAACCATTTGAAACGTCAATTCAAAGTCTTTTATATCAGACGTAATAGGCAGAAGAAAAAACTTCAAAGAAAACCCACTGGTCTGAGGCGATTTGTATCCTCAAGTCACTCATGTTATGAAATCACGTGAAAGAAGTAATTTTAGCTGGAACAGTAATTGATCGACCTCCGAATTTCGAAGTAGTATTACAATCCAACTTCCAATTCCAACCATCCACATTTATATAGAAGTGGTATGATATAATTCGACTCCATCTCAACCACTCAATCAAATGTTTATAATCGGGAGTACCCATTATTACTGAGTCAATGATATTAGTGTCATTAAATTCTTGTCTAGACAGTCCTGGATGGCTCGGAATTGTATTCCTTTCTATACGTACGAAGTCACACAGCTATTTAGGAAAATACACACTTGGAGACATCATGTATCAGTAACCGGGAGCAGAATGATCAATGTCCGCACTTTGCCGCACTGAACATCACTAATTCGAAATGGCTTTCGCAGCGAATTCATGTATATATTGGTACGTTTGAACTCAATACGATGTACTGCTTTCGACTCCAGAATGTCCTGAATGCTGGAATACTATTTCAATCGTGTTTCATCTTAGCAGATGTCTTTGTTCACACTCACTACGTGGATAAGCAGTCAATATCCTTCTCACATTTTGGCATAAGCCTGCATCTTATTGATAGGTAATTATGCTTCAGCCCGGGTAGTGATAACTTATCTATCTATCTATGCAATGATAAAATTGACTCAGAATGAAAACGTGAACTTTCCATGAACGTGCCTGCAAATCCGCCTTATGCTGACATGGCCTCTAGAAAGCTCAGCATTCAAATATGATTCGCGCACAAATTCTCGAAATAATCTGGCTCCAGAAAGGATTTTTAAACCCCTAATATATCATAAATCACCATCTTGTGAAAATCTTCACCAACGATTCGGTTTTCCTTATAATAATATATAATTCAAATCTAAATAGCGTGACAAATCAGGTGTTTGTTTGCCATGGAATTCATTACAATAATTCCTAATTGCTTTGAATTTTAGAAGTACAAATTAAGGTTTGCTATTATTATACCAAGTGCATGTACACATCCTCATTAGAAAAACCTTACAAACTGGTTTCGTCTATTCAAATCTACCAACCATATAAAGTGGTACTTCATCTTTCTCTTCTGGACCGGCTGTTGATTTTTTGCTGTCGCCCTGCTGATCCCATTGAGATGCAGTATTTCCTATCACAAAAACCTTTCATGTATATGACCAAGTATTGTGTGCTGGTAACAAGCCTGCCTTTATACCAACCATGAACAGGGATGTAATTCGCAAAGCAAGTAGCCGGGATTGGAGTTCCGTTTTGGTTTGTATACCTTTCATTTGAAACACTGAACACAAAATTATATAGGAAGTGATGTGCAGTGAGTCATCAAAAGTTATCAGTAAGATTATTTTCAGTAGTATACTAATGAACCACAGGACGTTTATTGTGAACTCACCATGATTAACCCACGAAGACCCTCCGCGTGCAGCTGTTATACCCGGTTTGTTGGAAATCACTTGCGAAATGCACAAACACAGTGTTTCCAATGGAAATCCAATTGATAGCAGCGTACTCGTGTAACTCACCGATGGTGGGCGTGTGGCCACAATAATTGGTCCTAGATGAATGAGCACACTTTGATAATAATAAATCTTTCACCTGCTGCGTTGCACACAATTCGAATTTCTAGTGGGATATCTCTGCACTGGTAACGTAAATGAAAGCGATGCCAGAAGAACGGTTTTGAGGATATTTTATCAATTAACTTGGAGGGGACTAAGTTTCCTCACTGAATCACTTGACATATATGAATCTTCGGTCTGAACATTTTATTGTGTGTGGATACCACGCATTTTCCGATTTCCTACCCAAAGTTTCGCGATGTAGCATATGAATGCAACCTTGATCTTCTCACGGACCATACATGTGAGGTAAACAAACCTCCAGTGTTACTCCCTGTTATCTCTGTCGCTACCAGATCATTGACGCAATGTAATTGTCTTTGTTCTCAAGTGTGTCAGTCAGCAATCATAAACCCTCGAAAACATTTATTAAATTGCCATTTACAGGTGTATCAACATGAAAGAACAACATTTTAGCAGTGTAGTAACAAAGTGAAATCTGGCAAGAGCCTATATCCTTGGGAATTCTTTGATTAGCAGCTTACATAAATTTTGAGATTACCATATGAATTGCCTGTTAGGCGAATGTGTTTGAAGCATCCCCAATGAGCATCACGTAGATGAAAGGCCCTGAAAAATTCCAACAGCGCAGAGATTCGGTGTACTCATGATCACAGGGATTACCTAATTCTTTTAGAAAAACAGACTGTTGTGGAAGAGAACAAAGTTGCCCATCTAATTGTGAGGTGTTGTGAGTATCAGGTGATCGACGATGTCCGAATCCCGGCGTTTTGCTTCAGAACCAGTAGTGAAACATTTATAAGATTCAACCAACAGTGGTACTCGCTTAAGTCAATTAGAATTAAACATGAAACATTTAACCCATTTCACTTAAGCCAATGGAAAGTAAACGATATTCTCTTATAATGTAAACACTTCGTATCTTGATGCAATGTGTCCCACTGAACAGAATAAACAATGACGTTAGAGAGAGTCACTTGGATAGTCCTCGTGAGTAGATGGACTATACTACTTGACTCCATTCAGGTAGCAGAATGAAGGCAGATTTATCATTTCACTAAATCAGCAAATTTGATGCTCAACATTCTCGATTCTTGATTCTTCAGTTACTTCTGTGGAACCAACATTCCTGAGGTAGAAGGTAAAACTGTGATTTGCCGATTCCATAGGCGATTTCGGACTACAAGCAACACCAAACAATCATATCGTCATTTGACCCCAGTAATTCTAACTTTTGCTGTTGCGCGCAGTTTGACACGTTACCAAAGTTTATCGCTATTACTACTTTACTTTTTAGTTTATACCGACACTATAAGTTGTAAATGGATAAGCACTATTCACCTTCATTCACGATTTGCGTATCTCAATCCTGATTCCAATATTAGTTATTTGTCAATGCATGATAAGTGACGACGTAAAAACTGTCAATGAGAAATTATTCATTAAAGATTCATGGTAATTTCAGTTCAATTAATAATTCAATATCACATTATGTAACTTAGGCTACGGGGTGACGAGTAGACTGGAAGACTCGTTCATTGTGCTAGAAATACCATTGGAGCACCTTTTTCAAGTGACAATTAGGAGATCGGTGTTTGAGTGCGAAACTTTCGAGCACGTGGGTATGGACATTGTTATTTCCCATCTGTTTGAAACAGGGCATAGTGCATCTGTTTCCTACAGCAAAGTCAATAAAAATCCAACTATGCAGCCCCTTTTGTGGACGCAAAATCGTTTTAGGATCTATAAACCGAACATAATAAATAAATGGCCGTGAGAAAGCCAGAGGCTCGTTTTATATAAATGATTCCATAAAGTCAAAATGTGTAAGACTGGTAAATAGATATTCTGGCCAAATCTTCACTGGGACATTCATGTGGTACTAGAGTGAATTTTTATATCAGACTAGATAGTAAGTTTCAAGTAATGCACACATTTCTCCTTCAATTATGTGTTACTCGTTTCGAATGAGTTTCAGCATACGCATAGAATCACTCACGCAGAAATAATTAGAAACCCAGCTTGATTCATATGAAAATCTATCCTGCCGTCGAAATTACCGTGCTTGTTTATATTGACAACATCAGTAACTCGAAGAGGATAATGAAAGTTTCAACGAAAACAGCTTTAGCTTCACCGAGGTTAAGCAGACCGACAGACTTTGACATTATAGGGAATGCTCACACTGTACAACAAATACAATCTGATTTGCCATTTAAGTTTGAAGTAAATCGTACGTGGGGAAAATGGCCGAAATGACTAATATTTGTGTTTGTTTTACGTATTACTATCAGAGAGTGAAAAAATTCCTGAAGCAAGGTAATTATCCGACTTTACCTAGTCAACTAATCAGCACGCCTTCACACACGCATGTCACTGAATAACCCAAGTGAACAATAAATTTATAACTGTCCGACAGAACTAGACAACAAAACTCAATCAGGTTTAAGTGTAGGTACGATGGCCCATCCTGCGGTGAAGACTTGATTTGGTGGAAGTCATTCCCTTGGGATTACCGGAACAGATACCGTGTCTCTCCTCGAAGCTGTAAGCGATTGTTTAGTGTCATAGAAGATGACATCTAAACAAAATTTATTTCGGTGGTTCGGACCTGTCCCAAGGGAAGCTGGGTGATGCAGTGGTAATATACATACCACTGAGGTGAAAAGGCTGGGGTTCAGAAGTAGAAGCGAAGCTCGAATCTGGTCTTCCGAGTGCAGGGTTGGCCGGAGAGATGAAATCCAAATGACAATCAACCAAGCTAAGTACCACTTATCCTCACGTAGAACTCGCAGGTAGTTGTGAGTAATACACAAAACTCAATTAGTCATGCCCATCAATAGAGCAAAACCATCGGAATAGCGCGCTCAAGATTTTCGCTTTTACCAGCAAATCGCTCTGCCATATTACACACAGGTTTTACCGTGCTGTGCTGTCGTCTTCAATTTTTCATAAAAGGGCTGAAATGATGAGATTTGCGAGCACAAGTCACGTGCAACGACGTACATAGCAGAACGCGAATGCGTATACGATCACATAAATCAAGGCGAATATGCTGGTGACACAACAGTTACACGGGAGAATTAAACAAGTAGAACAAGAGAGATACATCAAATGGAAAAGCAATAAGGTAAAAAGGAATAATTTATTTAAGTGCAGTGTTTAATTATGTGCGAAAGAAAAGTAAAGTTGCTATCAGTAGGAGGTTTTTCAAGTCATTGAGTTATCTATTCTCCTTTGGACATGACTTGAACCAGACAAGGTTTGAAATTTTGTATGGAATCATTCTAGGTGGAAGGTCCCGGAATGCAGACATAATGCATGAATGGGAGCGACAAATTACGTCTGTGTGTAACGGGTGAGTATGACCCTGACATTTTTTGTTGGTTAGAGATTTAACAAGACTTATTATGCTGACCAAGGAGAAGGGTCAAAAGTGCACCGATCATAGATGAAGCATGACTTGTAATTACCAGGCCACGGAGTAGTGTGCTAAGGTACAGGTTCTGAAATACGAGAACAATTGCGGGGAAAGTGAAACATGATGTGAAGAACACATTGGAAGTTGAATTTGAAATTCAGTTGCTGAAATGACCGAAACTGTCTGAGAAGACAGACACATCAGTTTTCCACCACAGAAGTAACGGGAACACAACTTATTGGAATAAATGAGCGAAAATTCATGAACTAACTTTCAAGGTGCATGGAGACATTAGTTTTCAAACACTCTCGGCTTGAAAGATTCTGTAAACGAGATAGATTTTCAAGAAGTAGGCCGGAAATTTCCTGACAAGAACAATATTGTCAGCTTATTTGAACGCCTCCAGTAGGGAAAATATACGAAGGTTGCCGATTCCAGTGGAATATAGAAGAGGAAGAACACAGAACCATGGAATAATCCATAATTGTTTGAATTGATCTCAGGAAACTAGTATCCTTTCCTAAATTTCTGCACTGCGTGGTGAAAAATCTAGTGCAAGCGACTGATCGACTCGACAATAAACAGTATGAACATAACATGCAATCCCTTTCCACTGTCCCTGTTTTATTATGAGTGTTTTGTGCCTCTACTTTACGGAAGGAACCAATACCGTGGATGTTTTACCTGCAGTTTGGCATGAATGACCTTCAGCCCTATTCAACATGGAAGTTTGCGTCAACTTTCTCCCTTGATTTGCAAGCAATTGAGAATAAAGTTATTGCTTTGGGCAATACCAATCCAAGGAAGATCATGTTTGGGGTTTACATTGTATTTCTTCAATCAGAGAACTGTACCTGGATAAAGTCTAGTCCCTTCTGAGGCTGTCATTTGCATGACCTACCGACAGCTCTGTGTTCGTTATGGATAAATAGCCGCTTAATTATTGGTCAAGGACCTTGGAAAGCTTCAGGATTTTCAATAAATAGGAAGCGGTCTGTGTGTTGAATCAGAGGCTGAAGAATATTCATGAAGTACACAACGGACAGATTGGACGCGTGTGTAATAGGACGGGATAATGTGGTGTTTTTGAGGAATCTTTACTATCAACTGTGGACCTCTTGGGTGTGCAGGCAAACTGGCAATTACTGAAGGTGTGTTTAAAGACAACAAGAAATGAGTTTCTCACTGCTTATAGTTCTTCTAGTGAAAGACTGCTAAATGAGCGCGTTTTCTTGTGTTAGTTGCGTCGAACAGTTTACCAAAGGGTTCACTCGACAAAGCTGACATGGGTTGCGCAAGCTAGAATTCTACTGTACCCAAGAAATACAGGGGATAGCCCATCCGAGCTAGAATAAGAATGGTAATATCAGAGCTAGAGAATAGTTAAAAAAATGTCAGATTGAGAATAGTTTTCGGAGTCTTCAATGGGTGAATATGAAAGAGGACGGTCACAAGAAGCAAGTATTATTGTAGAATTGGGTTGATCCCCAAAAATCATCATCCGTGCACGATTTAGTTTTACTGACTACCCCGATGCTTTGTGACGTGCTTTATGAATTTGCAATTCTTAGATTTGGAAGATTCTAGCGTTTTATCTGTCTTGATTGGTGCAAGTTTGGTTTGATTTGGTTTGACTTTTCATTTCTTTCTTCCATGTCATGGACTGGACATCCTTACTCATTTTCCAACAGGCACTCGCCTCCTCGAATATGGCGTGCTGAGGAATCCCGTCAGGGGGCGTGCGTTCATATACCAATAATATTATAATACTCCTCAGCCGTAGTGGCCATGTCTCCTAACCACAGAGAAGTACGGGCTTGAATGCTGCAGCGTATACCCGACTCTTGATTGATGACCAGATTTCGTATCAAATCCACAGATGGCTCAGATTGGCAAATGTCAAGCGAAATTTCTGCATACAGTGACACCTGAACAGATATCTGTTCTCCCAGTAAAATCCAGCTGCCCAGAAAACAACTTATCAACCAAGTCTATGGTTCTCCAGATAGTGAAAGATTTAGTTTTGGACTAACCCAATCCTTCAACAGCATATTGAAAAACGAATACCAATCATTGTTGCTCAAAAAAGCTTGCAACTTACCGGGATCTTTATAAAGGAGAACTATGTCACTCGCATATTCAAGGTCAAAGACCTTTTAACTAGGGAGAAGTTTGATATTACTATCATCACCTGACAAAAGTGCTGTACCTGGGACCGTATCAGTCACGAAGGTAAAGAGAAAAGTAGAAAGGGGTAACCCCGATGCACACAACTTATCGTGGTGAACTCGGGTGAAGGAGAACCGTATATAAAGATCGATCATCTGTTTCCTGTTTCTTGTAACCGAAGTGGCGCCGTTAATGATGTTCAGTTGCTTATTACCGGTAAATGGGGATGAAGCAATGTTGCCTCACTTGACTGGGTTTTGGCCTATGTTGTGAACATCGGATCAGACTGAAAATCCAGGATAAAAATTTTAGAATACCACATGTGACATACCAGATATGATATCATCCACAAATTTGTTGAGTAGAGTATTTCGATATACGGGAATATTATAGAAGTACACAAAAATTGGCACTGTGTAGTCCTTGGGAAGGCGACAGGTGGTGATAACAGGTGAATAGGGATTCATGTTACATCGAGCGCACAGCGGGTGATTGTGAAAGGTATGCGCCATTTAAGAATCGAGGGTAGCCTAAATAACACAAGGGAGGGAAAGATAACCAGCTCATCCCTCCCAACGTAGTTGACTGCGTCACATAAATTTAGGAAGCAGTTTATTATCGCGGTATACGTCCACTCGAGTGACGATGCAATGGGATGTTTCAATATACCGAGGGCATCATGCCTGGTGCGAGAATTCGAGCGAGTGAAATTTCCACCATTTGAGACACTTCAATCTTCATTAAGTCGTAAATGATTTATCTTTGGAAACATTTGAGGGATGCTATGATAACAGTACTGGGACGGAATAGCAGAGGAACATTTTCGAGAAAAGGACTTATGTTTGCTTTGCTACAACAGTCTGTGATATTTACATCCTCTAGGACTTGGGTGCAGATGAGCCACAAGTTAGATCGTTCTGGTGGTTCCTTGATCAGCGATGAGTTTTTCAGCGTGGATGGAATCAAGGGGATATAACTGAATCTTGACACCTTTTTATTATTTTGACGACAAAAACGTTATCGTGTGTGAAGGCGTATTCTTTTTACGACAAAGACACCTAAGTTTTGGGAGTGATAAGTGATCAGGGAGTGATGTACATGGATTAAAACGGTCATGAAGAATGAATCCAGCATTTGAATAGCTGGTGAGATAATTCTAGATGACCGAAAGATTCGCGTCTAAGAAAACGTGAATTCATTCTGAGCAGCCATTTCCTGAACATCCATATCGTGCCGCATAAAATTGCGGCTTCTTCGAACTGTGCGATCACGACCTCGTAGATAGCGTGTCGTTGGTATGAATGTAGAGCCTAGGTGAGTGTTTGGCTATGGCTCATTCAGAGCAAACTAGAAGGGGGCTACTTGAAGTGGGAAAACATTAAAGGCTCTTATCCAAAAGCAAGTTCCAAAGTTTCGGTCGAGTTAGATATGTCAAAGGTTTCATCAAAAAGAAGAAATGAAGAAGGCTTTTTTCACGAGAAATAAAATTTTCGGCAGCTATCTACGATGAAATATCAACACTGTTCATTGGTTAGCAAAAGTGAGTCAACCAATGCTTAAAACCCTGTCTTGATACATTTAGGACGAGTGAATACATTCACTCTGAGAACAGGAAGACAATAGATGGGAAAATAATTTTCAGTTATTTGTGGCCAAATAACGAAAATCGTGGAAACGTTAATCATCTTTGAAGCAGATCTGATTTGGCTGTTGACTCCAAAGAAAGGTTTCCTACAATCAGTGCATTGGCTTAAGATTGGCCGACTGCACAAAACATTGATGATAATGACTGCAAGCAGTTAGGACTTTGCGTACTCGCCTTCAAACAAGTGATCAGAATGGAAAAAAAATGTACGAATTCAATTTCAGGAACATCATGGACGACTCTGTTTAATACATATCTGCCGTATGTTTATCGGCTGAGCGCAGAGACAGTTTCCCGCTTGGACTTCTTATAGTGTTTGAATATGGTCCAGTTACTCTCAACTTAGTGGCCTTACTGCAAAACAAGGTGCTCGTGACCGCGGAATCATTTTTACCAAAGACAGAAAACGTTTTCTACAAGGCACTTCGGAGTCGTTTTTTCCAAATTGCTTGGTTCGCTGCTCTGCATCGGATGAATGGGCCAGAAAAAAAGGTTCGGCTCATGTCAAAGAATTGGGAATGAATCTGAAGTAGCCCTGCGAGCATCCAGGAATCGATTGTATTTTCTCGTGATTTTTTGGTGACTAGTTGACGATCACTGGTTTGGAACTATCGGGATCGGGTCGATATCCGTTTGATATGAGAGCGAAGCCTAGGAAATCTGTTTTGGTGAAAACAAATTTGCGCTTTTTCGATACGTTTTATTCCATAAATCTCCTCAGCAGCTGTCACAATCGGCAGTAGTGTTCTTTCTTATGGGGAACCAGAAATCAGCTTTCCATCCTGATATGTCATCATCCCATGGATACCGCGGATCACCTTGTCGATTGCGGCCTGAAATATCCTGGATGACAAATGCATACGGAACGGCAAGGAATTATATTGGAGAAAAAGCCATGGACTGTTCATGGTTGGTTATGGTTGCTATTCCGGGTGCAGTGGAATTTCTGAACATGCATCCGTCATATCAATTTTTGAGAAACACTTTCTGCCGAGCATGCATTTCTGGCAGTTTCTCGGTTCCACCGTGGTTGCCGCGCGTCTTTTTGAACAGGGGTTCAAGGACAGTCTGTCCATCACTTATCATCGCCAACACAGTCGGAGTCACCCACGTGGATGGAGACACACACACAATGACACCATCTTGTTCCATTTGGGATAGCATCTTCAGAACACCTTCGATCTGACCATACAGCAACACTGAGTGCTTCAGGAACTCCGCATCAGCACCCACTCCCAAGTTTGCGGGCTTAGGTGCCATGGCGCTTTCGTTATTCGAGCATTGTGCGATCAACTGCTGGAGAACAACCTGATCCACCGGAATACTGAGTGACTTCCGAATTGTTGTCTATTGCTTCAATGTACGCGGGGCTTCCAACCTAAAATCAACGGACTGTCCACGAATATCGGGAAGCGTATCGAGATATAGTCACTTTCCAAACGAACCACCAGTGTAGTCTCGCGCAACAGTGGAAGTCGACGACGAGTCACAACGTGAATGAGCACATCAGTGTGTTGTATGGGAACGCTGGACTGAATGAGGTCGAACACGGTTTTCCGAGTGATGGACCAGCAGCTCCTGATATCGAACATGAATCGAAGTCTCAAGCCACAGTATAACTGGACTTATCTGTACACGAATTGGTTTGATTCACTCGGAATCTCCAGTGTGTATACCGGATTAGCATCACTTTCCGGATACTATGAGGTGGCATTCCTGACAGCGCATTTAGATTGGCGGCTAGCCTTGCAAATACAACCCTTCTTACCACGAGAACAGTATCCTGCATGACGGAAGCTGTAGGTGGAACAAAGGTGGAGTTCAGTGCATGAGATGCAATTTTCTGTTACTGTTTCCATAGCTTCACTGAGACACTTGACCATTTTCATGTTCGGCATCACTTAAAAGGTTTCAAAACATGTATAATAGCAGTCTTACTTTACGAATCTTCGTAGAGGCATGGGATATGGTTGTTTTTTATAAGTTGTTGTTGCGAATCAAATCGTTGAGAGAGTTAGCCCGGATTGCTCAGGTTCTGTTTCCACTCCTAGAGTGAACTCGGCAGGTGTGCACTACTAATAACTCCTAACATGTATGGAACAATGATGCTGTGTTTTTATTAGTGAGTTGAGTGTGTATACTAAATGAGGAATCATTTTACGAAGCAATAATGTTGGTCATCTGTTCGGGTCACAATGGATAATATGAAGGAATCCTTCATAAGAGCAAGTTGAACATATTGATAGATTAATAACGCTAGGGACGTCACTTCGGAGATAATTCCCAAGATCCCTGATAAACAGTTCATCTACACACACACACCGCGTACGTACTGCTGAGGACATGCACAAGCCGTCTTGGCTCATCCTCTTGTAGGAGCTAGCAGCGTAAAAATAAAAAAGTGAATATAGGAGCAAAACGCGGCAGGTGGTGGGATACTGTATGACTTGGAAATCCACTGGTTGCACTGATGCTGATAGATGCTTCAGTTGCGAAACGTCTGCTATTATGAACAAAATGTTGAAAGCCCAGGTATCCTCTGAAAGATTCAAGTTCTTTGCATCTTGGTTTGTTGCAATTCATCGCAAAATCCTGGTTCGCATCTCCTACTGTTGAAACAAAATCAAGGAATTATCGGAATTCAGATGAAAATTTAGAGTTTTGAATGAATCCATGCTCCGAATGGAATGCTCGACTCTAAACAAACTTGTTAGGCCACAAGCTCTTACCAGTTGATGACCATTACATGCAAAGTCTATTCGGTTAATTTCCTCTGCGTGAGCATGACAACTTCAATAAATTTACTATTTCGTATATGGCGCTTATCCACAAACATGTGAGAACATGAACCTCAAACAACAAAATAAGTGTCATAAATTTGCCGGCAAACGTTCACCATAATAGAAAGCAATGACTGTCCACCAAAATTTTGTATAAAGGAGTCGAAAACAGGCTTTTACAATGCATCCTTCACACTTGCCGTGCATCTGTAAACAAGTATACTGCGGTCAGTGTGGTTAATTATCATCAGTGAAGGAACTGTTGATACCGAGATAAGACTGAGGTCAGTAATAAGGGATAGGAGCCAACAATAATGAGGAGGGGATAACTTGTGTCGACAACGTGGGACTAAACTGATAGGACATTCACGCACAGTTTGCACAGTTTCGGTTTATGGTCCGTAATGGCAAAGGCCTCAGCATATCTGAATAATCTGGTGTTTGTAATGTTGCACATGAATTTACGCTAATTGTATGGACTTACATACTGTTTCTGTTTAGTTATACGTGGCCCAATTCATGGTCTGATTGCATTTGATTTCGTAGATGTCATCATTGGTGTGAACTTGCCATCCGTCATCTTTTGAGGTCATACCGGAATTTGATCATTTATTTGGTGACATATTTGTCTCCCATTTCTGTCTATGCAGACTGGTGAACATGTCCATGTGATTCAATAGATAAATTTGGATTGGGTACGGGGAGAGAGCATCTCTTTCACTGACGGTGTTGGCATCTGCCTGGTTGTAAATATGCTGACCATATTGACTGCGTCGCTTATGTGTTCGATGGCAGATTTCAGGCACTTGGTGATTAGTGGATGATTTCGTCACATTTGAGCTGTAAATGTTGAAAAACTGCAAAATTCTGAGCAACTTGGCGGCAACCGCTCAGAAGGGTAATCATCCGTGCGGGAATCTTGCCTGTTCGACTTCTGCTCGCAGCGTTGGCCTTTTCGGTGTCAAAAGGCAATTCGATTATTCTGTTATATAGGATTCGGTTTCTTCGTGCGAATAATAATTTCTGTGAACAGCATACACCGATAAAGTCTGTCGGTGGGCATGTGTAACGTATGTTGCAGCCACTTAAATCCGTTAAAATTCAATACTTGATCCAGAAGTTGAACTCTGGTTCCAAACACTGGTGAAGTTGGATTTAAGTGAATAGCAGTTGCGCAGAAAAACCGAGCCCAAAATATTAAATCTGAAGAACTCTGGTGTCGATAAGTTCTTGAAACAAAATCCGACTTGGATGGAGCGGAACACCTAGATTGGGTTACGTTATAAAACATAATCCTCTTCCTAACGTTGAATTCTAGCTTACACAAAATAACAAATCGGGGATTCAAAATGTTACAGAATTTTCCAACGTGCAGTGCTTTGATAGAAAAAAGTTCTCGTTAATATTTTCGCAGAGGTAAACAGTGCAAAGTCAATTGGTGAACATTACTGTATATATGTAACTATTACCATACGGTGATTGCGGTTTAGGAAAA
The DNA here is from genome assembly GCA_948099385.1 of Fasciola hepatica. Taxonomy (NCBI): domain Eukaryota; kingdom Metazoa; phylum Platyhelminthes; class Trematoda; order Plagiorchiida; family Fasciolidae; genus Fasciola; species Fasciola hepatica. The sequence continues at coordinate 4,698,454 of CANUEZ040000198.1, forward strand.
AAACAGTTTGAGAAGTCGAAAGTGAGAATTTTTGTTTATTTGTTTTCTAATTCCCAACTTCCGAAGTTTATTAAAGGAACTGCTGAGAATAATCAACGAGAGACAAAAAATCAGCATTGAACTTCCTGTGAGTAACACGTTTGTTTTCTGATTGACGCTGTTTTGTGATGCCGATCCCGAATGCATTAATTATTATACTTTCAGTTTGTCTTATCTGCCTTCACTTACATGTATTCATGCGAACCGCTAAATCACTGCATCGAGATCTTGCTAACTTTGCCTGTACATGACTCCAAGGCTGACATTTTCGATAAAATATATTTTTGTACCTTTTTGTGATTCAGTTACTCATAAAATGTTATGATAGCAGCGCGTTTATTATTTTCAAATAAATGTGTCCTTGGTAGAACCGGAATGACAAAAACCTAAACCAGCGTCTCCTAACCTGAGATTACGCTGGGATTGAATTCGTTTTCCATCAAATATAGTCATGTTTATAGAAAGTCACCTTTCTTCTGCATTTTAAACACGCCATTTCCATCCATAAGGCTATTTTTACTGAAACACAGTTCAGTAGCCCAGTAACTGGATCTTTCGATTCACTCCGTAGTAGTAGTTTCCATCGTGTTCTTGCCTTTCCGACTGGTCATTTGACGTTTTCCGTAAGTTCGTCCGAACATACAACATAAACGGTAATAGTTGTGACCTAATTAAGCTTGTGCTGGTCGTCGCTAAAAATGCTCCATTTCGCCGTCTTGTTTCGCGATGACGGTTCGAGAATTCCGTAGTGATAAAGAGTGTCGTTGCCTTTCGAGGTATCAGTTTTGTGCATCCCGGTGTTTCCTGTCTCTCAAAAGCTGGGCCTAATTATTGATGTGCGGCAGGGTAATATGAGTACAATCTGTTTTGCTTCAGTATTAGTGACTTGGGACGTTCAGTTATTTGTGTGTGAAACGTTGCTAATAAAAGTTGCTCACACAGTGTCTAGTTCTGACCAAGTTGGTGCCAACAATAAACACGACGGCACATAGTCTTCAGTAACAGATTACTGAAAATCATTACGGTGGGTCAGTAATGTTTGATCTTAATGGGTCATCATACAATGGAATTATGATGATCACTTTTACTCTAATGGGGTTGGGGAGGTTTCCACCTGCTAGTCACATATGAGATAGAAAGTGGTTGTATATATTGGCCATCTGAGGAACAGAAGAATCGTGAGTGAGTACTTCCGGTTTTATATCTAAATACCGCGAAATGAATTTGAGCATTCACCTGGAAGATACTTATATTGACAGTAACAGCGGCGCAACAATACAACACTTGGCTTATATTGGACACAAGATCAGGTCGATGACAGCTTTCAAACCAATCCTGATGACTCTCAAGTGATTGATGTTTGCAAGTGAAACCATAACAACTGCAACATTGAGACGAAAACTGTGAAAATAGTAAAAATTCATTCAGCTTTTATTATTGTATTGTCATGAGGAGTAATCAATGCGTAGTTTCAACGCAGTACTCTTCCTATTCCTGACGATTTGCATCTCAGTCTTTCCCGCTGCTTTTTACCAAACTTCATACACACTATCACATACTGTAATGTTTTAAGGACCGTTATGTCCCAGAATGCTCTTACAATATTGCGTTTTCTGAATGGCTGGTGATGGTCGAGTAATTTACAACATTGTATTACCATATTGGAGACCAGTCCTTTGAATTTTCGAACTGCCGGTTGTTTCTGTAGTAGACAGCAATTCACTGTCTTCCGGCTCGTTACACATTGGACCTACTGGGACCACGTGTAATTCTCCACTACAAGTTTCAGTGTCAGATTGTCGATAATACTTGATATTGCTGTGGGTGTCCCACCGCCGAATTGGTCATGCATATAATGCGAAAATATGTGAGCTCACATAATGCTCTCAGTATATATAAATCATCTCTTCGATACCGAGTAATATACATAATATACAGTTGATTACACGAACTGATATATGGCAATGAAATTCATTATCCATTTGTAGTTTTCTAAGAATCGCTGAGCGTATATTGCGAAAAATACGTGTTTAAGTTTCCGAACAACCGATAAACAGAATCGTGAAAAATGTTTACTGCTTATAAACTGAAGACGAACTACATTGGTCGTCTAGCGGAAGAAAAAGGAATCGTTGGGTTTGATCTTGCTTGTTTTCTTCACATGTTGTTCGTATATGATGATGTTTTATCGAGAAAAGAATCTCTAAGAAATTGGAATGATTTTAGTATTTTAGGGAAATCCTAATTTCGGTGAGCACTGTGGAAATATGAAAGGAGAATGTTGTGGATCGATTAAGTCCAACAGTCACGTGTGCTGTGGTGGAAATTCGTCACACACCAGTCCCAGTGAGAAATGAAGCAGACATGCAACAAGCTGTCAGCCTCGATCAGAAGAGTAAACATGTGGCAGGAACAATACTGAACTCGAGCAGGCACGTTTTACATGCAAACTCCTTTCCCTACCAAACAATCACCTTTAGCACCGCTTACCCGTTATGCGCTTTTTTTATTTTGTCTTTTCATACAACAATAGTACAACAAATGATTCCCAAAATGACACAAGATCAATAGTGAGCTACCGAGGTGGTCATTGTTTCCGGAGATGGCATAATTCCAACCTTGGGTAGTTAGGTCATATATCAACTAAGAAGACACTTTGAACAACGCCACATCTACAATGAGACTGATGATTGATAGAAAACACAATGCTATTTGAAATTATTGTCCAATCAACAGTAACAGATTAGTTTGGATGAAGATGTAAAAGTGCATTAACTAAATAAGTGCAACATAAAACTGCGGTGGTCAGTTTCTCACAGATGAATCACTGCTGACCTGTATCGCTGAGACTGGACGGATCATCAATGTCAAGCCAATCATTCTGTTGTATGATGAACTCCCATCACCAAGTGCTCTGAGATGTAGTGATTTACTGTTGTGACATTCCAAGCCAACGGACATCCATGGGGAAACCACTTTTATAAAAAGGTACACGAAGTGTCGATCCATCAAGACAAATGTAAATTCACATCGCCTGGTTGCTCTCGACCAAATATATACTGGCGTATCAATACTTCAATGCAATCTACTCACTTCATTTTCTATGCACGAATTCCGTAGGAATTTATCTGACTATTTCTCGTGTGAAATAACCACGAAATGGTACCCGCTTCTCCTATGGTTTGCATAGTAATGAACAGCACTTTTCTGTGCCTGCGCAATGCAGATCGTGATCGATCACTTGGATGTTCATCTCGTTCACCAGCCACAAACCTGGTACCACTGGTTGCGTTATTTTTCTGTCTGTCGTGTATAACTTTCAACGTATTGTTTCGTTGTCGTATAAGTATAGCAGATTGAGCGGCAGATGCAATATGGGAGCATATTCACTGACTACGCCGCGTATTATACCACTAAATGACTTGAAAAGCTAAACATCATCTTTCGGGAGACGTTTGAGCAAGGCTTATGAACGTGTTTTTATTCCGATCTCACATCGAAATTCCAACGTAATCCCCTCTGTTGAACGAATAGAGAAGATACATTCCAGGGGAATGATGTGACAATTTATTGTATTCAACGTGGACATTACCGATACGAGTAGCACACGGAATACGAAGTGAAAATTTCAGGTGCAATATTTGGTCTGTGCCAGCTGGAAAGAATGAGGACAAGGGTATTCACCAACGTTGCAATTGTGCCACAAGTGGTTATCTCTTTACACGGGATTTACGCATCGATGAATGCGTTTTGCTCCCAGGTGGAAACAGTCATAGGGGATCCAGCCAAAAGGAGTTATCGCGAACTAATTCCAGGGGCCGATGGACACGTTCATCAAGTGGCGGTCCATACCAGTGATGAAAATCGCTGTCGAGATGTTCGATCCGTTGGCATACGAGAAGTAATCGAATTGAAGTGATAGAATGAAAATAAGCAGTTTTCTCGATGTAATGTGAACTCTGCATTCGACTAAAAAATAGCTTTCTTAGTTAGTCGCAATTAACGTCAAAGTGTCTTTTGGGCAGGCGTTCAAATTGTTTTTGGTTGTTGAACGGGCAATCACCACATACAGTGTCAAAGAACTTCCCCAACTTGAGCCAGGCAAATCGTCTGTCGTTGAATCATATTATGTGAAACTGCATTCTGCATTGATCTTGGAATCGTACAGAATAGAGATTGGATCCGATTATCCAAATCATCCAGGTTCTCGACCTTGTGGTCCTCAACTTATCTTTCAACATAACCACCGAGGAAATATTCCATTTGAGCTTGATGCGCAGGTCCTGGAGACTACGGTATACGTCCTTTTTCGTCCGATCCAATGCAAAGGGGACTTCCAGTCGAGCCACTGGGCTTAGTCCCTAGAAAACATATTTTTGTAGCGAGATCAACCTTTGTTCATTTGCATACCGCCCCAACTTATCCGAAGGCTTGTTTGCCCATTCCGATATCCAGTTGACCGTTTCATGTTGGGCTGCATGCCATCGGTCGCAATCCAGCTCCGATTTTCCTAATGATCTATCAACTCCACGCACAACTGAACTACCCAGATTTGAATCTCCTAAATGCATCGGGGAAATTCAGACACCGACCTTCAACGATATTCTTACGTCATTTGTGTGCACGAGTTGCTTTGCTTCACAGTTTTAGTCTCATCTTAATGGCGTTTCGAGTCAATTTCGTCCTATTATCCAGATACAATTTCATACTAATCAGAGGGTGGCCTTTTCTTTCGAATTGGAAAACTCAAGCAATTCCTTTCTGTAAGTCGCGCATGTAATGAAACTTCACCGTAAATCGGGTGTATTAGGGCGATCATTGACTTGAGTTATCGACCACATGGCCTGAACCTGAGATAAGGCAGTCAGTACCACTCTGCACGATAAGTAAAGAAGAGCTAAACTGTCATCTTATTCCTCTCCTGCTTGAGTGACACAAGTGATCAGAATTTTCGAACCATTGATCTTGTTTGGTTTCTTTACATATTATTCGCATATGAGGTTGTTTTATCGAGAAACGAATCTCTACGATGTGGAAATTATTGTAATTTTTAAGGGAAATCCTAATTTGGTTTATCTGCCAGATGAGTTTTGTGGAAATATGAAATGAGAATGTTGTGGATCGATTAAGTCCAAAAACACGTGTGCTGTGGTGGAAATTCATCACACACCAGTCCCAGTGAGAAATGAAGCAGACATGCAACAAGCTGTCAGCCTCGATCAGAAGAGTGAACATGTGGCAGGACCAATACTGAACTCGAGCAGGCACGTTTTACATGCAAAATCCTTTCCCTACCAAACAATCACCTTTAGCACCGCTTACCCGTTATGCGCTTTTTACATTTTGTCTTTTCATACAACAATAGTACAACAACTGATTCCCAAAATGACACAAGACCAATAGTGAGCTACCGAGGAGGTCATTATTTCCGAAGATTGCATGATTCCAACCTTGGGTCGTGAGGTCGTATATCAACTAAAAGGACACCTTGAACGACGCCACACGTAAAATGAGATTGGTGAATGATGGAAAACACAATGCTATTTGAAATGATTGTCCAATCAACAGTAACAGACTAGATTTGATGAAGCCGTAAAAGTGCAATAACTAAATAAGTGCATCATAAAACTGCGGTTCACGTTTCCACCGTTTTCCAATGATCATTCCCACACGTTTTGGTATTCGATCCGCCAATGCTTACATATAGCGATTAGCAATATTGCACGTTTTTGGACCATTATGTGCATCAGCAACACACATGTGAAGCAAGTGCCGAATTGGCACCATATCAAGCGAAACTGTTGTAAAATAAAAATTTGACGGTCATCTTGGATTTATTGTTGGACAGCGTAGTAAAACTACTTTGATACCCAATCAGTTGGCCAAATACTGCATGTCAAATCATACTGAGTTAATAAGTAGGCAAAATGAAATAAATAAATAGCAATTCATTTTACTTCTTAGTTGTTACACATCATCAATCCGATGGCTCATTAGGACGGTCACACAATCATGAAGGCAGCTATTGCAGTGACTGACCTATAAATTAATTAAGGTATGTTCGATAAAGAATAAATAACAAGGGTGACATCATTTCTCATCTAGTATATACAGTCAATAATATCACGAAGAATGACGATAGCACACCTTGTCATCAAGCAGCTGAAAAGCAATCTGTCTACACATGAATTGAATTGAGAAGTAGCAGTGAAGCAGATATGGTAAACGAGTGACATCAATCGCCCGTTACACATATCCGAAAACTGAAAGATGTATTACGTTGCTGTAATCCCAATTTTGTTCACCTCTTGATTATTTCTCATTTTACGAGTAAAAGGCAGAATATCCGTGCATTCCAGCTCTCAGTGTGGGGCAGGTGACGCAGGCCGAACAACAGAAAGACCGTATCAACGCACACAAACGTATCACCCGAGTTGGTAAAATAAACGTCTAGTGAAAAGCGGACAAACGACATTTACCATCTCTTCCAGTGAATCGGATCATTGAATGAATACTAGTGGAGTCCCTCTTCCCAAATAAACTGTCAAAGTGAGAGCAACAAGAAATGCCAAAGGCCAGATCTCGGCAACCGCCGATTGAGTCCCAATCCGCACGAAACAACACCACAATATGTGCTCAGAATCAACATTTCGGGTCTCTGAATGTATCCTGGTTACCCACAAAAATAATGTGAATAAATCACTAACACCAAACAATTGATAGTTATCAAAACAATATCTGTCGTAACGCTGATAACACCAATACTGTATGGACACGAATTTGGCAAGTGCTGTAATCAAGATTATCGACTATCTATTTGATTTTCTATCATCCAGTGTGCAAAATCCATAGAACGTGTGATATGTTATCACGAATGGGACGGTGACAAATAGTTGTTTTGATACCGACTGTTCTGATGTCTCAATCATGTGTTCTCACTCAACCGTATTTGTCAAATCAGATGAATATTCATTAGTTGCAGGAAACTTTTGTTCAAATATAATCAAGAACCAAAACAAACAGGTGAATACGACACTGGTAACCGTCACTTCAAGTTCAGTTTCACATATGAACAACGTTCCTCTAGTTTATCTTCTAACCTGCCATAACTGGAAAATAATGAACATATGAAAATTTCTTAATAAAAGCTCTTTTCATCAAATTATAAATTGGGAAAAACGCATTCCATGTACGATGTAGGATCGTTTTGTAACTTGCCTGTCTTCTGCGGTTGGGCAGCTTTCAGGGCGCGTCTGACGCATGAAGCATCACCAAATCACATCGCCACTAACACTACCACCAATCAGTTACGATACTCACGTCAAACTGATTGACAAGTTCGAATATTGTTGAGTCAAATGGTAACAGTCAACAACCTGATATCCACCTGCATAGCGTGAGCACACATGACCTTGTTCATGTGAGATTTCCTGCCACAGCGACATGAGTAATCACGTTGAGTGAATCAAGTCTATCGGTTTGGAAACATGGTTGGATCACGTGATGGTTTCGAGTTGTTCATGATGCCATGTGCTTCTAGTTTCTCCATTGGGGAATATCATTGGTGATGACGTAAGGCCTTGTCTCCGAACGACTTGAGGAAGTCACTATTCTTTCATCGATTGATGATGCAATCGTGTTGAGTTTATTTCTCAAGTCACACTCGAATGTGTTGAGTCTTTGTATGATGGTCAACTGTCTTTCAGAAAGTGACTGGACTTCGTAGCCTTCTGAACCATTTTATAAGTTACTATGTTGTAGAGATTTGGTCATTGATGAGACTACTCGTTCTGTTATCTGTATTTCCCGTGTTTTTGACACACGGAGCGATTTTAAAAGAAACGTTTGACTGAAGTTATCATCACTGCCGTTGAGAGTTTCCATCAGAGAAAATGAGAAACATTTGGTCATATTGTGTCAATAGAGCTTCGTGGGTGAATAGAATAGTAAGTAAAAAATAAACCTGTTTGGGGTAAATACTGGTCTACATCGTCTACTCGGTTCACCTCTACCATTTTCGCTACCCGATGTCTGAATTCTGTGTCACGATAACAAAATGAGCTTCTGGGTGAATAAAATCGCCCGAAGGAACCAAGATAGATTAGGCTGATGGGAATCGATGTTTGGAAGGAACGAAAAGTAGTTTATGATGGCCTACAGCACAGAGCTTTAGGAAGTCCCATTTCTGAAAATGTATATGTGCTGTCTGGTGGGCAAATTGGACTTGCAATTATAGGGGAATCGAGGTTATTCGGAACAACCCCCTAATCATATTTGTGCATCCATTTTGTTTTTCGTCTCCATGTTTTCCGACATTAAAACCTTTTTCTGGTTGCTCTTGAAAACCATCATTATGACGATATCAAAGTGGTAGTTACAAAATGCCGATCTACCCTGTGCAATAATTTGCTTCACATCAGATTACTCAGAATTTATTTGACATTGGGATAGATGTGGTTTGGTTCTACTTGGTACAGGACTGTTCCCAAAAGATACGTGTGTGGGATATGCCACACGTTTTATTCTACAAGGCTCTTGCCTAATTAAAATTCTTAGTAGACTATGGTCACGTGTTCGTACATGATTGTGAGTGATTGACCGATGAGGGCTAGTATGTACTCAAAAGGCTATGTATTCTGAATACAGATTGCATTTTGTGTTGATGCAATTATTCCTCATGCAAACATGAAGCGATATTCAGTGAAGCTCAGTTCAGTTCAGTTCAGTTCAGTTCAGCTCTCCTCAGCTTGGTTTAGTCTAGATCAGTTTGTTTCAAACACATATTATTCACGAAGTGGTTATGGTAGTTCTCGTTTCTATCTCACATTTGGAATCTCAACTGGAGCTCAAACAATCAATGGTACAAAAAATATAAGGCGAGAACTACGAACAATTCTATCCAGCACAGGAATAATGCATTTACAAAAAACGCTATTCGAATGCATTAAACCCCTATGTTGGACCACACCCAGAAAGTCTACAACAATACACATGGCTTTTCCATACCTTTCTTTCATATTATGTCATGGACTGGCCAATTTCATTGATCTCTTCTACCAACTACCTCCCTAAGCGAACGTAGCGCTCCACGTTTTCCTGTCCAGCGATATGTAGGACACTGTTTCATCTAGAAGTTTGTTCTGTGCACCCAATACACTGCACCAATCCTCAGTAATAAAAAACAATATTCACGCCGCATACTAGACCGGTGCCTGAATTACCAATCGACTCTTTGAATGCAATTCTCTGAATTTATTATCACACTGGATGAAACAGTCCGCAACGATATTTTCGGCAAATCAAATGGATAATGTTATATGCTCACCGTATAAGCCCAGAAAAAGGACCGATTATGTACAGACATCTACAAAGAGAGATAAATTATGTTATTCCTGAGAAATCTGCCAATTAGTTAATTGAGTACATGGGCAGATAATGGATTCTGATTTCTTGAGAAGCGACTTTTGCTGTGAACCATAAAATGTTGGTCTGTGATCGACGAAGGCAAGCCTTATAGATTTTCGCGAATCATTGATGGATTCTGCAATGAAATGGACAACCATGCTATTTTCTCATACGTGAACCGCTAGGATTCATACGCAAATTGTTTTTCGTCATTTAGACATCTGACAGCGTTTTGAAGGCCATGGAGTTCATCAGGTCCAAACAATTTAAACTACCACGAGAAAATTATAACTGTGTGATCTTTCTTGGATCCTGTTGGGTTACTGGACCCTTTTGGTATGATAATGTGACTGACCTCATTAATCAACACCTCCGACCGATGTCTAGTTCCATGCTTGAGTACTGTACAAGTATAACCGTCCGAACGAGACGTTCTGGTGAACTTGGTGAAACAAAGAGGCTTGATAAGCTTGCCGCTTGGGAAGTTCCTATATTCCGAATTGTTATCTAGTTATAAATTTGGGAAACGGTTTGTCGGATAGTGATCATGAAACTGTATCACCGTTTTACGCATAAGAAATGTTGATAACAATACCAATCTTTGGTAGGGAAATCAAAAGTATATGGATTGGAAATGTAAAACAATTCGAAAGTGGAATGGTTTCACCCTATTTGAATGCAAGTTGGAATATAGTCTACCGATAGCTTCGCCCACCTTCCTTCTCTTCTCCGTGCCATAATAAATCGAATAGCCAGCAAAAACATATTTGTTCTTATTTTATTGTGAAGCGTCTGTTCCATTCTGTTCTATTTCAAGCTGTATTACGGTGTGAAAAGAAACTTGGTAGACGGCTGTACAAATGTGTTGGTTTCATGTGATCTTGCCAAACGAGTGGTCCCGTGTTTCGATAGTGATTCCTTGTGGAACTGATTTTCGTACAAATCCATTAGAACGAAGGTGAATTCACATCGTCTGGTTCCTCTTGACCACGTAGATACTGGCGTATCAACACTACAATAAAATCTATTCACTTAATTTCATTTACATGAATTCCGTAGAAATTGATCTGACTATTCCTCGTGTAAAATAACCACGAAATGAAATCCGCTTCCCCAGTGATTTACATTGTAATGAACAGCGCTTTTCCGTACCCACACTTTACCGATCGTGATCGATCACTAGGATGTTCATCTCGTTCACCAGCCACAAACCTGGTACTGCGGGTTGCGGTCATTTTCCGTCTGTCGAGTATAACTTCCAACTTATTGTTTCGCATTCGTATTAGGATTAGCAGATTGAGCGGCAGATGCAATATGGGAGCATAATCACTGACTAAGCCGCATAATATACCACTGGATCACCTCAAATGCTAAACAAACTTTGGGAGACGTTCAAACAGGGCTTGTGTACGTTTCTTTATTCCTGCCCCACAGCGAACTTCCAAAGAAATCATCTCAATCAAACAAATAGAGAAGATGCTAGCCGATGGACAGATGCAACGATGTATTCGATTCGAGAAATACACGAAATGCAAACGATCGCTATAAAAATGAACACCATGTGCAAACACAGATACATGCCCGTGAATGCACAGACGAAACGGTGTATGTACTCACCGATTATTCGCCAAACAAATGCACATTATTTTATTGACCCATTTTGTAAAACGTGCCCGTAGGTCGCGTGCATTTCCATTCACCTAAAAGCACCCAGTTAACGAGTATTTAAATCATCTAACCTTTATGTTGTAACAATAAGGTAGTGTTGACGGCTAAATCCAAATCGGGAACTATCATGAAAATAACCAGAGGTTTATGCTACCGGCTATCTTCTCATGACTTTCATTAGTTAGAAAATAATGGTAATATTAGTTCAGAGAACTCCCAAAATGATGTTCTTTATGCATACGTTTGTTGAAACATGCCGATTGTATAGAAAAGTCTGATTTCACGTTCAGCCGTTCACATATACGGGATTTCTACTTCCCCTCCATGAGCTGTATTTAACGAGTGTAATTCTGCATATCTCTGTACTTGTGTAGCGTTTTAGTCCAACTGAATAGTTACCTTCAGTTGACACTCCCTCACGGTCAACCACCCTACTAGTCATAAAAACATCCCACAACTGGTTAACCGTGGTCTGGACAAAAAGCCAGCGTAGACACAAAACAACTCCCACTCAGCCATAAACAAAATATCAGTTCTTCACTACCAGTTCGCCTACCAGGTGGCATCACAGCAGTCAGTTTGAGAATCCGATCTCTTTTGGTTGATGCTATTGTTTTCGCAGCACGCAGCACAAGAAATCATATTTTCTTGCTATTTTTTACTACACCTTGCTGAGAATCCAATCTCTGGGAGCAAAACGGGGATCTTAGAGTCATTGATTCGCACAACGTGAAGCTGAGGATTGTTACATATGATCACACTGCCTAAAACATTTACCACATGCCTCATTTGTAAATTGATCTGCATGATTTATTTACTGCCTACTGGTTGTGATACAATTATATATAACCAAGTAACAGTCTGTGACTAGTTACAACAGCTGTCTTCATTATGTCTCTTGAAATAAGTAAAATATTAGCACATTATATGTCCACACACTATCCAGAAATCACGGTTTGAATCACACTTAACTATCGAATGTGGTGCAAATCTTATCACATCTCACTCAAATTGAGCGTGATAAAGATCGAATGCTTCCTCTAAAAAACATTTCAACTTCATATCCCTGGTATTTCTTATGTTTACTAGATACTCCCGCTGATGATATCAATCAGCTGATTGACAGCGTTCCCAACTTGTTCAATACAGGTGTTAATCAGTCCTTGTGCAGAATGGCAGCTGATTTCAGTAGACTTGACTTATCCTTTCTAATCACCTTGCATTGTATTGAGTCTTGTACACTTTCTTACTGCTTCGATGCCCTTTTGCATTCAGTATTAGTAAATTATTGAAGTATTTTCGCAGTATTTCCACGTGCTTCTATTGGAGTTTCTGATCACTGTATTACACTTATTGATACAAAAGTGTGTTTGCTAAGAAAAAGCCTTCACCAGCTTTCTAAAGTCATCGCGCACTGTCTGCAAACGAGTTTGCACTTTGGAGAATCTCAAAAAGCTTGGGACATTTGCCACCTCCACTGATTTTCCCAATTCTTACACGAGGCTTTCTCTTTCTGTGAGCAACTAACCGATACCCAAACCTCCATGATTTGTGTTGCCCCATGGAAATCTTTTATGTTCAACACAACAGGTCTCCCTCTCCCGTGGGTTTAGGGGCAAGGCACAAACATCTGACTGGCATCAAGCCGTAAAAGGCTACTCACACTCATCAAGACTGAAATAAGACATCTGAATAACCTGTAAGCATACACAGTGTTGGGTCACGTGATATGCCGTGAGATGTGAAACGCCACTTATCTGTTGTGCTTTGCCATGCTCAATGTGCGGCTATGCGTCGTAGATTCTAATCACCTGTTCACTGTTAAATCTGACACATCCTCACTTCCTCAAATACCTGGAATCCCATGAACTAAACACTGTCAACCTTGCCTCTGATCCCACTGTTCAATGACAAGCCTAGTGCCGTGAATCTGATAGCCTCGACTAAATAACATCAATGTTGCTAATGGCTTGCTCTTTCGAAATCATATCCCATCTCGTCTTATTGATTCTGAGGTGATTGCCAATCATCGGATATTTATACGCACTCAACCTGTATCAAAGAAAGCATCCGAGAAATACCGTCAGATAGATTGAACATTTGCATTGCTGAAAGTAAGTAAGAATGCACTCATCGATTGCATAATTCTCCAAGTTCACCTTCGTGACATGACACAATTTCCCTATATACCCTGTCTGTCAACACGTGATGCAAATGCATCCATTGCTAATTCATCAGCTTTTACGCGTGATCACGATGGCTGTACTGTCAGGCTACGTTTTCTTAACTACGGACGTGCATTTGGTTCTCCCAGTCGCGGTTATCTGCTGTATGTTGTACGTGTTAATGCGCTTGACGGCGTTAATTGAAAAGACCTTTGTGATTATTTTTCCAGTGGCATACAGTTTATTCCTTATTTGCATTGTCACTGTAATAGGAACGAAGGATTGCATTTTCCTCGAAACAGTCTGAATGAGCTTGTCCGCTTGTCTGCTTCCCGTTCTCTTTTCCCTAACATCCGTAAGTGCGTTGATTTGACGTTCAAACTTCAATTCGGATCTCCCTCCCATTCTGTTCTCAATAACATTCCATACCTTTTCTCTCATAACCAAAATATACCTAACGCTTCTACCGTCTAATTTCCATCTTACCACCAAATCTCGAAAATTGCTACCCGCTGTTGCGTCAACAATAGATATATTCTCACTGAATACATCATCAGCAGGCATTTTGATTCGTGTGACAAATTAACATGTCACCATCGAACACTAATCCTTGTCTTCCCTCCACACTCTATAGAGCCGCATCTTTCACTTTCATTTGCTCGAAATCTAAAATCCTTCATTCACACACGTTTACATGTGGAAATATCCTCAGCCCTCACCATGTCCACTTTCTCGTAGACCACGACGCAATAATGAACGATCTTGTTATTCGGCCTCGACATTAATCTAAGTGTACTAACTGCTTGATTCTTCCTCCACGAATCCCTCTGGACCTTTCAATAACAGCTTTTATTCGTTTCTTTCAGATTACTACGTAAGTCGCACATGTATTGAAAATGCACCTTAATTCGGTAGTATTAGCACGACCATTGTCTTGATTTACTGACTGCGTGGCCTGAATCTGAGATAAGACAGTTAGTACCACTCTGCACGATAAGTAGAGAAGAACAAAACAGTCACCATGTTTATTGTTCGGAATGAATACAGGTTATAAATCATTCCGCAAATGGATCAAATGTGCTACGTGGGAACTACAAAGAATTTCTTGTTTGATGCTGCTGTACTGGGTTGGCCCCAACTAAAATATTTTATTATGAAGAAAGCCCTAGCTGGAGTAGATACGTTTTGCGAGTGAGGCATTTCCATCTCATGAGGTGAACAGATAACGCAGAATTGTTAATGCTATCTACAACGACATTCCTCACAGGAATACTCATCAGTAGGCAAAATATCAATATATCTATATCGGCATCTAACAGTTGGCCTTTACTAGGCCTTAGATTCTGCACTCTGGCAAAATTTTCGCATGTGATTGTACCGTATTATCAAGGTCACTGAGGGGTAATATTAGCATATAGTCCATTACTCGAAGGTACAAAATAAAAAAGTCTTGTTCAACATTTATTTTTCTAATTGTCCAAATTGCCTCCCGACGGCTTGATCACAAGGAATTAAAAAGTGAGCGTCATCAATACCATTTCCTTCAGAATATAATGGACAAATTGAACGTACTTACTGGAGTAGATAAATGGGTGGGTTACCAGTTTGAACATTTTCAGAGGTAATGTGCCAGTGGCATCTCCGGTGTATAGAAACATCAACATCCTATATTTTTGGAATTTCCGTGTTGATAAAGAGATTCGGGGTATTCATTTGTATGATCCGTTAATTGGCTGTCGGATAGCCCACCAAATATTGCCCTTCATCATCCGAGTTCTACAGTGAGGATCAGAACACAGTGTGGAGGGATTTCTCACTATTCCTATTAATTGCTCCAACCCCGCTTTTATATCAAAACAATCCCAAAGAAAAATCGGTAATTGTGAATCAATACCAATTCGCTTCTTTCTCTTGGTACTCATCGTCCTGTTTCTCGGCAAAAACCTTTTCTACCAGCAATATACACCAAACTGCGATCGGTGGAGCAGAGCTTTCACTTGACACTTGGGAGGTCAGAGGTTTTAAATCCTCGAACGACAATATTTTTCGTGGTTGGAGGAAATCCATTGTGACTCGGCTGGTGACCAAATCTGACATATTGGGATCTTATGCTGTCCCCCACTCCAAGCCGAACAGTCTGGTTTCCGGTTTACTTTAATAATGCAGTGGGCTTTTGTGGCTATGGGACCTCATATCGCTCACACTGCATTCATGAACAAGCTCGTATTTTCCTCAAAGTAAGCCAAACTATTTCCTGATAAAATGAATCCAATGAGATCCGTATTGCGACTGCGCCAATTTGTCTGTAAGCTCGGCCAATGGAAGAACACGATAAGACTGTTGAGCATGGTAGTAATTATCGTTCCTGAAATGGGACTGGAAAACCGATTTTGAGTTGGTTTTGCTCTACATGGTAGCAGATGATATGTATAGCCTCCCTAAAGGAAAGTTCGTGAACAGTGATTGGACATCAAATAAAGCCGTGTGTTTCCCTTCCACAATGATGAATTAATCATTGATGGTATTTGTCTAAGTGAAACTTCTGGTTTGTGTAGTTTCGGTGGACCATACAGTTGTGGATTTTGAGTTCCATTTGGTTTCAGATGTTGAGCTGTGGTCTCACAGGTAAAATGTCTTTCTAGTAGAAAGTGTGCTTCTGCCGATACTCCTTGTTCTAGTTCATCAGGTTCATTGCAGTTATATAGGCGCACAAACGTGCTGGTATAGTCAAGAACGGTCTTCATTTTCTCATATTCACTCCAATGAGTCAGCACGGGTCTGGAATCATTGTTAGGGCGTAAGATTATCAAGCCATATTGTAACCGTAGATTTTTGATAATAAAAATACACTCAGGTGTGATTAGTGACTGATGTCTGGACGATGTTACCAGTTACTATTGTTCGATATCTACCAGCTCCGCTTGGAAACACGTCTGCGCATCTTTTTAAGTGGGTTTGAATATTTTCAGTCGTTCGAATAGATATTCGAATTTTCCTTGTGTCTGGTTATGGTCCAGTTGGGTATTTGTGGATTCGATGTGACTGTGGACATGTTTACCTTTTCACGGTGGAAAAACCCCAAGTGGCACAGTGCACATTTCTCACCATGCCGCGACCTGAATTAGTTGCGGCTGTTCCTGGAACACGGTTATGAACAACAATACTCACGAGATACAAATGCATATAGATCGTCTTGTTCCATAGACGAATCCCACCATTGTTTTGCAGCGAATAAATAATGCCAGTGCCATTCGTTTCCATTCGTTGTGGCCAACAGAATTGCTCTCATGGAGAACTGTACATCACACCGTAGGTGGCGATACGTTCCGATCGATGGGAATCCAGCGGACATTCATGGAGAAACCACCCTTAGTAAAAGGTATACGAAGTGTCGATTTCAGGTGCAATATTTGGTCTGTGCCAGCTGGAAAGAATGAGGACAAGGGTATTCACCAACGTTGCAATTGTGCCACAAATGGTTATTGCTTTACACGGGATTTACGCATCGATGAATACGTTTTGCTCCCAGGTGGAAACAGTCATAGGGGATCCAGCCAAAAGGAGTTATCGCGAACTAATTCCAGGGGCCGATGGACACGTTCATCAAGTGGCGGTCCATACCAGTGATGAAAATCGCTGTCGAGATGTTCGATCCGTTGGCATACGAGAAGTAATCGAATTGAAGTGATAGAATGAAAATAAGCAGTTTTCTCGATGAAATGTGAACTCTGCCTTCGACTAAAAAATAGCTTTCTTAGTTAGTCGCAATTAACGTCAAAGTATCTTTTGGGCAGGCGTTCAAATTGTTTTTGGTTGTTGAACGGGCAATCACCACATACAGTGTCAAAGAACTTCCCCAACTTGAGCCAGGCAAATCGTCTGTCGTTGAATCATATTATGTGAAACTGCATTCTGCATTGATCTTGGAATCGTACAGAATAGAGATTGGATCCTATGTTCCAAATCATCCGGGTTCTCGGCCTTGTGGTCCTCAACTTATCTTTCAACACAACCACCGAGGAAATATTCCATTTGAGCTAGATTCGCAGGTCCTGGAGACTACGGTATACGTCCTTTTTCGTCCGATCCAATGCAAAGGGGACTTCCAGTCGAGCCACTGGGCTTAGTCCCTAGAAAACATATTTTTGTAGCGAGATCAACCTTTGTTCATTTGCTTACCGCCCCAACTTATCCGAAGGCTTGTTGCCCATTCCGATATCCAGTTGACCGTTTCATGTTGGGCTGCATGCCATCGGTCGCAATCCAGCTCCGATTTTCCTAATGATCTATCAACTCCACGCACAACTGAACTACCCAGATTTGAATCTCCTAAATGCATCGGGGAAATTCAGACACCGACCTTCAACGATATTCTTACGTCATTTGTGTGCACGAGTTGCTTTGCTTCACAGTTATAGTCTCATCTTAATGGTGTTTCAAGTCAATTTTGTACTATTATCCAGATACAATTTCATACTAATCAGAGCGTGGCCTTTTCTTTCGAATTGGAAAACTCAAGCAATTCCTTTCTGTAAGTCGCGCATGTATTGAACTTCACCGTAAATCGGGTGTATTAGGGCGATCATTGACTTGAGTTATCGACCACATGGCCTGAACCTGAGATAAGGCAGTTAGTACCACTCTGCACGATAAGTAAAGAAGAGCTAAACTGCCATCTTATTCTTCTCCTGCTTCAGGGACACAAGTGATCAGAATTTTTGAATCTTTCGGAATCCTTCGAACACCGTGTCTACTGTTTGGAATGAATACACTTTATGAATCATTCCGTAAATGGATCAAATGGGCTACGTGGTAACTACAAAAAATGTCTTGTTTGATGCTGCTGTACTGGTTTGTCCCTGAAAAAATTATTTTATTAGTGAATCAAGCGCTAGCTGGAGTAGAAACGTTTTGCGAGTGAGGCATTTCCATTTCATGAGGTGAACAGATAGCGGATCAGGTGTCGTCTCGCATGCAGAAGGTGCCACTGGTCTTTACTAACCTCCCTCATCAGTGATGCTGGCATGATATCCTGAGGTTCATCACCGGTCGAGTATGCACCGTCACAGGTAATTTCGTTCGTTTTTATAGTTCAGAAACACGAACGTTGGGGTATATGTTAAACCGAAATTATCGGTGTTTGATCATCAATCCCTCCGTTCCATTGGTAGAATATATATATATATATATATATATATATATATATGTTTTCTTTCATCCTACTCAAAGAAGAATATCATACGTTAACTGGCATTGTCTGCCAGTACCCAAATCTCTCCTGCCATGGCTTGCATCTGTAATATTGTGTGTTTATCTGTACTCACGCGTGCATGCAATCGAGTAAATCCGATGCGAGCAACTGGATGTTTCAGTCGAAAAAGGCGAGGTATCAACATTCCTTTCGATGTTTTTTATTGCCTAGGTAATGGGAAATAAAATTTGCACAGTTTTGTTTGCAGCTATCAATAAGAGACACAAAGCGATAAATTTGAAGAAGAGATTCTACATGCAATCTTTCAAGCTCTAACACATCTTTATGGTAAGGACTCGCTCGAGCTAAGAAATTCAGTAGTATATTTAGTTGTGCATTTCCTATATTCTGACCATAGTGTACAAATTATTCAAAGAAGATCAAATATCCCGAGAAATAGGGTAACGAGCACAAGCAGGCAGGCAAGGGGCAAACAAGTATACGCGACTGGATTAAGAGAGGCATGCACACTAGCTGGAGGACTACCTCTAGTTGTTAAACCCCCAAGGGAGATGACAATTCCCGCGCTATGCAATGGTAATGTCCGGTCACTATTTGGTAAACTGGTATTTAGCGTGGACAGCCTTGTGACCCGTATCCAAGATTTTCGGTAAAACAATAGTTTGAATACAGGCCTTATCTCCCTGGGAACTTTGAGTGCTTTCTACAATACAGAACACAATACAAGGTGAGGACAGCCTCTGATGTTGTAACGCACATCAAATCCGACTGATCTGGTAGATCTGAAATTGTTTTCGATTTCTTGCCAGACGGTTTTGACTGTGATCAGCAGTCTGTGTATGGCTCCCTTTTTCTCCCAGAGAAACATAAACCTGTTTCTTGACGTTTTCATGCCTATCCTGATTCCATCGCTGTCCAAAAAAATGATAGAACGACTGGATTACGTTGCATTGACCACGATATGCACCCGTTTGTAAACCGATAATCGTAACCACCCTAATTAGTAACAGATGTTAGAAGATACCACCATTTTCTGTTAGATATGATCTATTTTTGCTGTAACGATCACTCCGATGCTTTCAAACCACAGTCACGGAGTTCGTTTTAATTCATGAAGATTACTTATACAACTTATACAACAACCTATCAACCAAGTCAAAGGTTCTCCAGATCTTAAATGGTTTTGAGTTGGGCCAACCCAATCCTGCAACATCATCTTGAAAAACGCATACCGATCATTGTTACACAGTTATTCATGCTGCTCATAAAAGCTTGCAACTGACCTGGATCTTCATAATGGAGAACGATGTCACTCGCACCACAATCATCACCTGAAAGAAGTGCTGTTTCTAGGGCTGTATCAATCACTAAGGTAAAGAGAAAGGGAGAGGGGTGTACTCTCGATGAACACCAATTCTCGTGGTGAACTCTGGTGAAGGAGAACCGTAAACCCTAACTTAGCCTCGGCTGTTCACATAAAGACATTTCATGGTGGAACCGAATTTCTCTGGTACACCCTTCAACAACAGGCAAAGTCAGAGAACTTTGTGGTCAACTGAGTCTAAGATCACTTAGAGATCAAGAAGAAGGAGTCTATTTGGCCTACTAAATATGTGCCTGTGTTCGAAAATTTGTCGGAGAGTAAAGATATGATCAACACAACATCGATCAAGTCTAAACCCATCTTGATTCTTGCTCGGGCACTGTTCCCGAGTGATTGATGAGTAGTGGGGAATGCTAAATGCAAGTATTACAGATGTGATGCTAACCAAACTTACTCACGGGTGGTTACCACAAGAAGAATCACCATCCTTCTTGTTAATTGGCCCAATGATAATATCACTCCAACTCTTTGGAACTTGTTCCCAGTGACCTTCGGAATCAACTCCAGTACCAATTATGATCCATCATCCTCGAAAGTAGACATGGGCAACTCATCCGGTCAAGCAGTCTCGTGTCATTTAGGTGGCCTAGCCCAAAAAAAACCTCCGAATCTGACAGAGGACTGGTATCTACAACCAGAGTTAGAGCTATGACGTTTCTTAACAAGCCTGACGGAGATTAGGGCCAATTGAACTGCTTTCTTTAAATGCTTCTGCCAACGGACTAAACGTAGCTCCTGAATGTGAGTCAGTCAGCCCTTTGTCTCTTAGAGCAGTTCAATAAAGTCTGGCTTTCGAAGACGAGTGTTTCAGTTTAGTCGGATAAGACTGCATCTGCCGCCAATCTCTGCAGCTTTTTCCACCTCCCTGTACTTTGCAGTCCACCACTACTAAAGGCCGTTTATCAGGCTTCGAATCAGTTAGCGTTTAAGGCACCTCTGTGTTCCATCATATATGGTATCCGGAGAAATCGATCGGCGAGCATCTCACAGCTCAACTGAGCGTGCAGATATCCATCGCTTCTGTGAGTAGCTGGTTGTTGTATCATGGGCAGGAGTAGCATCCTCAATTAGATCCCGCTGGACTTTGCTTATTACTCATCTGGTTCCTTTGCATTTCACTTCATCGACACTCACGTGAACAGTTGTGATATCGAAGGGAGTGTCAATGGCAAGACAAGGTTCGGAAAATGTATGGGGATTCACAAAACTAATTGCATACACAGTTCTCTCTCTTCGCATCATCGAAATGCTTTCGGGCCAAATACCAAATATTGAAACACCCCATGTAGTCGTCAACCGGCTGAGATATGGAACTCACATCAAGAGGTTGCATTTCAGAAGAAATTATGGTTTGAATCCATTGCGCGACGCCAAATATATTACCCGACAGATTGAAAAGGCTGAACCCGCACAGAACTACTGAGAAGTGAGAACTTCAAGAACGCATATAATGTTCAAAAGAGCAGAGAAATACGAACTGTGTTTCCCGAAGAAACGATGGAGATTTTTAGGCATATTATTCTTGTTGACTGCCCACAACGCAAAAATAGATTTTACTTGGATACTCTTTCCGTATCCACTGAGTCAAACGTCTGACCCAGAAGATAGTGGGGCGCTAACCCAACACGAGATACTGACCGAAGCACCCTTGAAGGAACTTCTTCTGGTCTGTTGTGTGAGGTCTGCTGGTTGCAAGTATTCTGTCTCGTCTCAACTGATGCTCCGATGGTTGTCGAGGTAACGTAGTGCAGCTTACTACTCAAACAGACAGGTGGTCCACGCATAGTAGGATGGACTAGTGAAAGCGGATGATATGGGAACAGCTTGGTGAGGTCCACCCGATCCTGCACTGTCCCTGTTCGGAGGTCACCAATGTGCAACTCATTGTCACCCCCAAACTACAGAATTTCGGTTTACAAGCGATTGAGTGAAAAACAGATACCCTTACATTCGGTCACCCATGTTTTGGTTTTTTTTGAAAGCTGGTAGTTTCAACTTACTGGGCGAAAGCTGTGTGTATCCTAGTTTTGAGTCCAACTGATTCCGTTGCGGAAGCTGACCAATAGTACATCGTTTTATTGGAAAGAATGCAAACTCGTACATAACAGTTAAAATCAGTCAGTTGAATGAAATATGAAATGAGTAATTGATACTGTTCTTGCTGAGAAGAACTCCACAATTTATCTTACAGAGGGTTTTGACCACACGAATGTTGAAGACAGCTGGTGATTTTCCACCTATTACAAGTTTCAACAAAGTTAGATCGAAGCGCTTATTTATACTCCAATATTCTTGAGAGAAATACAGACGAATACGGACTTATCCATTTGGAACAGCTTGGTTATCCACTAAATACTAAATTAAAGTGCAAGCAATGAATGAAATCAATCGTAAATTCTCGCAATTTCAAAGCAGTTTAAACAGCGTAATGCATGTTGTTGAATACTGAAGACCTCTGAAGATACTCTTGACAAGAATGACCGGCAATGCATAATATGTGGTTCATGAATGGATGCTGTACTACTTCAATGCAGATTATTTCATTGAACCAATGCTGCGTGCTTCACACGATACTGCATCACGTAGAACTCAACTACACATTGATTACCACCGAAACTCTGTAACGATTTCCAGTCTAAATGATTAGTCTCAAGTCCGACCAGCGAGAAAGAGAGAGCGAGAAAAAAAAACGTTTTCTTGTAATATATGCAACACCCATGCTGATCGGATGTGTTGTAATTGCTCCCAACCGAAACCACGTAATCCAAAATAGCAAGAATGCCAATGCTGCGGAGTAGCACAATTATTTCATTCCAGAACTGATTTGTATAAATTACCATGCATATAAGGATTTGATCAATCACATAGGGCTTCAGCTCTACCCGTCCGCGGTGATCATAATTGGTTGAGGATTCTAAACGCCATTGCGGCAACAAAAATGAACTTCGCCTTATCATGTGTGTCGCTCGCTAAATCATCACATCTCTCCTCCTTCAAGAGCTTCTAGTTATTTTGGCTCTCCTCCTGGTGGATATGGCTCGGCCGCTGTGGCCGTCATTTCGTTTGGAGGAATAAATGGATCCTTGTTGTCGGTGACCAGTACTTAACGTGTTGCTTCTCAGCTAAGGCGGTACCGTGAAACCTGGATTACAAACAAGTTGTTTGGTAAACTGATCAGGAATACTTCTAACCATTTGAAATGGGAGTCACTCAGTACACGGGCTTGATTTTCGTTCACGAATGAGACAAAAAGTCTGCGTGAAACCTCTGCCTCCGGACTACGGGTTCATTGCCACAGTGCAATTGTCCGCATCCAATTTCGGCTACCAACACATCTGTCAAGCCAGTGACTTCATTTTATTCACACCCAAGTGGCCTGAAAGCAGTGCAACCAAACAACAACAACAATCATGCACTAGCCAGATCAATTTTTCAGGAACACTTGCTATCGAGCATGCATTTCCGGCAGTTCTTCGGTTCCACCGTGGTTGCCGAGCATCTGTTTGAGCATGGATTCAAGAATAGTCGCTGGTTACCGCATCACTTACCATCGCCACCACAATCGGAGTCACCCAAGTGGATTGAGACACAATCACAATGACACCGTCTGGTTCCATTTGGAATAGCATCTTCAGAACACAACTGCTGGAGAACAACCTGATCCACCGGAATACCGAGTGACTTTCGAATTGTTGTCTACGCGGGGCTTCCAACCTAAAATCAAGGGACTGTCTATGGAAATCGGGAAGCGTATCAGGATATATTCACTTTCCAAACGAGCCATCAATGTAGTCTCGCGCAACAGTGGAAGTCGACGATGAGTCACAACGTGAATGAGCACATCAGTGTGTTATATAGGTACACTGGGTAGAGTCATTACAAATACGGATTTCCGAATAATGGACAAGCGGCTCCTGATACTCAACATGAATCGACGTCCCATGTTTCGGTGAAACTGGAGTGATCTGTACACGATTCACTCGAAATCTTCAGTGTGTATATCGGATTGTCATCGTTTTTCGGATCTTTAGAGGTAGCAATCGTCACATTGCACTGTGATTAGCGGTACACCTTGCGAATAGGACCTTTCAACCACAAGAACAGCATACTGCATGACGGATGTGGCACGTGGAGCGTAGGCGGATTTGCACTGGGTTTGTGTTAGGGAGTCATCTCTTTGATCGGCTGTGAAACGGGCTGACAAACGTATTGGAAGTACAGTACGGACTGTTCAGCCGTCTTATCGAGTACGTCAACGGATTGCTCGCGCGTCAACCGGGCCTCGGCAAACGTGAGGTAGGTCATCAGCAGAAGTTTCATCTGCCGCCTCGGTGACGCATATCGGCAATGAGGAGTCTTTTTCAATTGGATCCTTGATTGGTCACCAAAGTAACACTTCTGATCTTGTGTTTTTAGTGTCGGGACGAAATCACGAACCTCCTACTGGGACCACAGACTAGAAAATGGAATTTGGCCAACGGACCGAAATTTCGTTGCTGTATAACAGAGCCTTCAAGTTGTTGAGCGGATTTGCAGCACAAGCTCTCGTGTATGCGATATTTTTAATTGGCGAACACAATGAACGGCCCCAGCAGTCAAGAAGATTGCACTTCGGTTCTCTTTCTTCACATCCCTGTGTATGGTGCATAACAATAAAGAGTGGAGATCGTTTGAAATAGTTCAGGTGTGATACCGAGCAAGACCTTAGTGGATAACTGTCTGCTGTGAGCAGGTTGCATCGTAGACCGAGTATAGAAATGTTTTGCAACGCATGACTGTCCAGGTTCGGAATTTCTACCAAGCTGAATATTTCCTCTCCCTCACTGTGCCATCCACTCTCGTTTGTTTCGTACTCGTATTGATCCGTACTCAACTGACTATATTGATGCACATGCGCATACGGTCCTTTGATGTACGTGTTTGATCGTTCACATTTCTAATAAGCGCGTTTGCAGTCGCACCACTTCCGCCTCTTCACCACAGTTAAGCAAATTACCCACACGATGGCACACGCACAAAGGCAGATACACAGTTACCGGCAACGTGTGCACCAATAATATTTCTCTTTTCTGTGACCCTGCTAACGGGACCAAGCGGAATGGGAGGTCTTGTAATTCATTGACTGACCGTGGTCTTGTAAAATGTCCTTCATAATGAGAATTGAATACACTCAGTTTGTGTGTAGTGAAGTAGTAAATAACACTGGCGACAGTGTTCCTTTCGTTGAGGCGGAGCAGTAAAGTTAGCAGGCTGTTACCAGTCATACTGGAGTTCGAATATTGCATTTATATGGTCCTGTTGTTGCACTGATTGAGTCATTGTACTCACGGAGTTCCCTCGATTTTTTTTTGAAGATCAAACACGAGCAAATCCCACGGGAGACATTGATCCTTGCATACTACTACTTAATCGAAAGTCTAACTAATAGATTTGTTCTTGTAGGGCAAGTTAGGCTTTCTAGGCGAGGTTCAAGAGACCCTGCCAATCAATGGTTAGATGCTTTGAGAGATATGGCTAGATGCCGCGATTTGTTCGGCTATTGCATCCGCAAACTTTCTCCATCGACCTAATTCCAATAACGTGGTTTTCGTATCATACTCACTTCTCCTCCATTATTCCCTTGTGAGATTGCCGTTATGAGATAGCAATCAAAGCAACCACACACAATGCATGGTAATGGTTATCTGAACAGAACAAACCTGTATCTCATTGTATTGCATCGAGGATTCCATTAGGCTAGCAAACTCAACTATCAGTCGAATAGGAGCACAATTGATTTTTGCCACAGTGAGATGAATAGCGGGAAAATACTACTGAGAAGAAAGCCAGGTTCCGTGAGTTCACTCGATGCATTTCATTTTGTCAGATGGAAAAAGTGCTAAATTATACATTGTAGATGCGAATTGGATAGTTCCAGGGGATGCGATAAGCTCAAACACGAAAGCTGTAAATGAAAAAGAATAGGTGACGGATGGTGATCAAGCGATCATCATGGAAGTCTCCAAACCCAGAGGCCTAGAATTGAAAGAAAACTTTTTGAACAATTGACTATCGGGCTTTAAGCTTCTGAAAGAAGTTAGATGAGTGTTGAATTTCATGCTGTACAAAACTAGTTTCGTCGACAGTATTACCATATCGCAGCCGACATTGTACTGCTCCGCGAGAACTGGAGTTTGTGTGTCCATGGTCGGCTGAGCCACCTATCGACCTGCTCTACTCATCACTCTGTTTTTCTTTTGAGCTCAGGTACAAGATGGCCGGCTGCTCTGCAAAGAAACGATTTTCACTCGCAACGCATATCCGATGCGTTGGGAATGAGGTGCAATAGCTTGTTGGAATCACTAACCCATGCTGCAGTCTCCACGGCTTCAGCCACTTCGATCAAGTATCGCGTAAAATCAGGCCTAACGGAGAGCGAAGCTCCCCGTTGCAGTCTGTAGTTCTCGCCATTTCCTTATATCTGGGCTTCGTTTGTTCGGCTGAGAGCTTGGACGAGTCTTCAGAAATCCATTCTGGTAAGCGTCTTTTACTAGGATGTCCGCGTTGACTCATCCGTGGGACTTGTGAGAGCCATCCAGTTCCAAGCGATAGACAGAATGTCACATTTCTCGATCTCATTGAATATATTTTACATACTGGCGTCGAATTCATCATCGCAATCACTGTCGAGGTTCCGGGAAGCCCCCGAGACGTGCAGAAGGAAGTCTTAGGGAAATCGGCTCCCAAGCGATCCAAAAGCTTTTGAATTTACTGATAGTATCGAATGTGACATCGTGGCTCTCAGATTGGTCTGCCTTGTCGCTACTATGAAGCTAGCAATCCGTCTCTTGTCCTGGAATATTTTTGCCCTGAGTGCCACAGTTAAGTATTTGGACTTCTGAGAAACAAGCCATGTAGATGTTTCAATTTTAGTTCATCGGCGTCCTCATTGTGAGGCTGCCAACGTATGGTAGAATCCTTACATTCCAACAAGCTGCACAAGCCTGTTTCCGACAGTTCAGTATTCCAGTTTGTTGTCTTAACACCTCGACCATTGGAGAAGGAGAAGCGTCACTTGCCGGACAAGCCTTGGCATGATCAGATTGCATGTTTTCCAAATTATTCATAGAGGTTCTCGGGAAACGTGTGCGTGGCGGTGTTTCCAGCACTGTTCAGGGATGTTGTATTACTCGATTGCCCAGTCAGCAGTAGAAATTAAATTAACGGTGACTAATCCAGCCTTTATTCAGATGATCTCATTTCAGTCTTTAGACATCCAAATGCAACCCAGAGTGCAGCAGAATTGTTCCACATGAGCCGGTGGCCTGTTGTTCGGCTAATTTGCCCATTCCGGAATACCAGGTTGGGTGGGTTGGGTCGATTTACTGTGTAGCCCATGGGTCGGTAGTTCTTGTCCACCCATTAGGGAGTACCTGTCTAGGCATACCGAACGTCGTCTCTTTTCTAGAAATTAGGGCCTTAGTTACCCTCAAACTTATTTAACGCCCTGTTTAGCGGTTCGCCGAGGTGTGGCCGCTCATGCTTGCTTCAGATTTTTGGGGACACAGGTGAGAGGTGGGAAACCGATGGAGACCAATGAAATGGAGGATGTCCTACGGGAATCGACACAACACAATGACGCTACCTCCCAAGAATTACCTATTATTCCATCGAAAAAATTTATTCCCAAATTCTATCGGGCTAGAATCAAATACCACGAAAATCAAAAGTAAATAATTTTACTTATGGCCATCAGTGAAAAAGCTGTCCATCAATGACCAGCCGGTAGAGTGCGTTCCATCAATATCGTCTAAAGGCTCTACGTTGCCTCCGATCGATCAGCTTTGATACATGATATATTCATGAAGCCGCCTCGTCGTCTAGTAGGAGACACTTGCGTGTAAGTAAGGTAAAGAAAGGAATAAGTGTATCGATGTATTGATAGAAATGTGCTTCCCTTTATTCACCCAGTTTTAGACCATCGTTTGTCGTTTATCAAGATATGCCTGGACTGGAATTTGAAACTACTCTCAAAGTACAATCATGTTATTCGCTGTCATGATTGAAAAGGATGAATGACATATATAGTTCCACAAGAAGATGCCCAAGAAAACGTGTGTTCCTGCCGCCCCATAACGTCTTAAGTTCGAATTAGCCAGGGAAGTTCCGAGTGGTATTCGACTGTGCGGCTGTTCGTGAGAGCATTTCACTCAACGAAGTCCTAACACAAGTACCTGATCCAACTGATCATTTGTTAGGAGTAGCCGTCAGGTTCGTTGATATGTCATAGCTCTTTTAACTCGAATTGAATAGATATTCCAGCAAATTAGGTTTCCAAAGTGTTACAGGATATCTATAGGCTTCCTTCACTGGTCAGATTACGATGTGAGAAGTAGTGCGATTGTTTACGAAAAGAAGGCTCATCCGTCTGGCACTAGTTATTCATCGTGTTGTGCCAAGCTGTCCTTAAGAAGAGCTGCCGAGGACAGCAACCTTGACTTTTTTCATTAGCATTATCTCCGATGACTAATAACTTTTGTGTGGATGGTTCATTGTTCTCGCTGTCGTATGACGAGTAAGCCTTCACATGACGAAGGATTTCCTACGATGACTCAAACAGATAGACAACACCTAACAGAATGTGTGTCGTAAGGACCCAGACTATGAGCAGAATTGATGAACGGTGGAAAATCGAGTACGTACTTCAAATTTTATCAGCAGATCTTCGTGGATCCCAGAACATTAGGTATCCAGTGGCATATACACGATGACTTTTTTCTGCCTTCAATTCACTTAGGCGAAGTTCCAATAACGATTGATGATCTAATAAGATTTTTAGCTTCATTTTATGAACCATTATTGTCTCTCGTGCCCATTTTATGCCTCCTCGTGGAACATTTCATGATGTTTGTCACCAAAATGTAGAGTAGGTCAATGAAGTAACTAAGACTGTCAAAATGTCCGTTCTTCGGGAAGAGTAATCAGTATAATTATTGTACTCAACAGGGAAGTCTTGAATATTTTATCTATTTGGTAGTTTACAAAGCCTCAGATTGCTCAACTTGGAATGATGCAAACATTTATTCTCAGGCTTGGACTGTTGACTGTGTTCGAAGTGCCAGAAGCCACGGGAATCGTCGTCGAGTGCTAAATATGCCTAACCCATACCTCAAGTAATGTCACACATGCCTGATTGCCTACGGAAAGGTGTCAATTATTTCAGACCGTTTCATATCAAGGTAGATTGAAATGAGCACAACAGATTTGGGTGTCATGCAATGCACTTGGAAATTGGATATAGTATGACTGCGGAAGTATTTCTCATGGCAATGATACGGTTTATAACCAGACGCAGTAGACTTAAGGTGATGTATAGTGATGGTGGGTCTAACGTTGAGGCCGCAGAATGTGTATTGAAAACTGCTTTGTGTGCTAATAATCGACGAGGATATATCGACATACATGGCGGAGGTTGGACGTATCATCAAAGTTAGATCTCTAGTCTCCGTGTTTCGAGACCTAGGGCATCCACACGCACTTTGGCTTAGTGATTTATAATTGCTTCCCTCAACACATCCCTTTGTGCAGGGAAGACCAAGCTAGTAGAAACTTGCTTCAAAGGTGACGTAAAGCAGGAAATCTAGATGCGATATTTCGAAAAGAATGTAGTCGTGAAGATCTCCTTACACAAAGGGCTCATGGATGAAACGAATTTGTAAAGGGAGACGTGATTCCGATGTCTGGTGACAGTGCACCATGCAGTGTTTTTAGCTAATGATGAGTATGTTCGCCAGAACTTGGTGGGAACCGCATCATATATCGACGGTAGAGATATGGAACTATTCTGTTTATTATGAAGTGCATGAGAACTGAAGAAAATATAAGGAGCGTGATGCAAGCATTTCGTTTGTTCCCGTCCACCGCCTACGTTAAACATTTCAGTTTAAACAACACAAGTAGAGAAATGATACAATTAATTGGGTTCGATTGAAAGCTTTAACAGTGAGTTTGATAGGGGGAGATCGGGGTCCTTTCGGTTGGTGCCATAACAAACAAACACTTTTGTCAACCGCTTTCGTGCATCGCTTCGGTGAATGCTCACAGCTTCAATTTGGGATTGCGCAACACAGTTATGAGATAAGTTGGGTCAGCTTTGTGACCTCATGCAGTGAAATGTTTCGCAAAAAAGAAAACCGTAGACCATACGTCTCAGTTGTTAGTCTTTTCGACTCTACACGGACCGCCAGTCCTTCACTGTGATGCCTCCCATAGAGCAGACATGGCAACCAGAGTTTTGTTTTCCACGACCCATGAGATGGTGAACACGATTAATAGGAAGGAAGTGGTTAGTGTGCATTGCCAGAGTGTGCGTGTAGCCTGCACGTGCAACGATCAAATTACTACCGTGCTTGATATCGGGAGTTCGTATAAACAATAAGATGGTTAACAAATAAACAAAGCTGATTTCTGCTACCAGACTTCCGCATACTTTAGATGCTGCTCGATGAACTTATCGGGAAAGCAGTTGGCCAGCGACGTTCTTTCTATGAACTCTTCTTCATTTTTGCATTTATTCTTTGGTGCAGATATTTCACGCTCTGTTGAGGAGGATTCGAACCAAACCATGATTGTATATCTTCGGTGCGAAACTGGAGAATTGCAAATAGCGACCTTGCCTAGTTACTTTGAGATGGACACTGCGTGGGAATATTTCATCCGAACATCTAATTATTATAACATCTAAAAGGAATGGACTATTGACTAGTTTTTCTTCGTGAGTGACATATAAATTAGGAAGAATAGGATAATGGTGTTCCTTCAGCCAGATAAGGAATCATTCAGAATGAATATGAGGAAGAAGGAATACATGTACGAAAAAGAGACTACATATCAAACCTCTCAAACGGGACACAACATGTGGACAGAGAAACAAATGATGTCAAGACATCTTTAAATTCTGTTCTTTATTGGGTTCTAATCCAAAAACATATTAAACAACTCAAATCATTTGGAAAGCAGGCTTCTGTTTTGACAGGATCACCAAACGTTCACAAGTCTGGAGTTACTTTGAGGCCTATATTATACATGCAAAATCGCCATACCACAAAACTGGCTCGATATCAAGCACGGATTTCATTTGACCGTTGCACGTGTACGCTACAATCACGATCTCGGAATGCTCGCTAATTAATTCCTTCTTAATAACCGCGTTATCCATCTCGAGAGTCGCGGGAAGCGATAATTGAGTTTTTGTGTCTGCTTTATGCTAAGAATCAAAGTGACGGACGCGTAGTCCGCGCATAGTCGAAAAGACTGACGAACACGTGCAACTGAGCAACTGAGTTTCAACCCACCTTACGCATCAAATACAATCAACATGAAGCAAGTTTCTATGGTTTTACTTTGAACAGGTGACCACTTTTAGTGAAGAATATGTATATTTTAAGTCAGCCACAAGACACCCATAGACTGTGGTGCAAATACTTCAGTTACTGATTACCAACATGTCAGGATTCGAATGTCATTCAGACAGTCTTGCCGATCCTAATGTATCACATATTTTCTATCAGTTAGCTTACAGTTACGGTGACGCATCCAAAGGAAGAACGGATAGCTGCTTGGCACAACCAGCGTCGGAAAAGTTATTGAAATGGTTGGCAAAACCGATGACACCGCGCAATGCGGCCACAGAGAATGACGTCAAATCTTTAGTTTCTTCAATTGCGTAATATCTAATTGAATCAGGTCACAAATTAGATCCGATTACATCCCTTACGTTGATGTTGTTGATGTTGATGATGAGCCTAGTACACAATATGTCCTTACATTTGCAGCTGCTTGAGTTATTCACATATAATACGATTCTCTAATTAGGCCATACATATATCTCCTAATTTAGGTCCTAAGAAGGATGCTACATAAACTCTTCATTATAATACAATCAGTCTTCGTGGAATTCTAACTTGATGTTGTTTATACATAAACAGATGAGTCTTTTATGTTCATCTACAAGCAATCCATTGGGTTTTATCATTCTCCTATCTAATGTTTTTATATTTTTGATAGATTCTTCCAAAGGCTCTCGCAGGTAGAGTAGATACATGGAGTATCTGGACCCTCTCGTTAGACGCAATTGTGTCTTTAATGACATCTGCAAATGAAATGAATCCTTTGACCTATATCTTGTAATCTTTCATCTGATAGATTGGATAATTTTGTTTCATAACGTTTTCTTCCATGCTCATGTCCAGAACTGGAACATAACGCTTCCCCATACATTTTAGGTTGGACATTAAGATGATTTGGGATATGTTAACTGGATGGATTCATTCAACCTGATAAGTGAATTCAATTAGACTTATAAATGTATACAATCACATTGGAAATAAAATCCACACCTTGTTCGCTTTTCTCAGACGCATTACAATCATATGAATCCGATGGCGCATTAGGACGTTCACTTATTCATAAGGAAATTTTATCAAGTCCATGCACAAGCCACCACAGATTCGTATTATTGAGACAGAATAAGCAACTTCTATAGTGATTGACCACTAATGTTATTAAGATATGTCCTATAAAGAAAACGTAGAAGGGTGAAATCATTTCTCATTCCGAATGTACACTCCGGGTGCTTCATCAATAATGGTACGGAGCATTACGACAGCACACCTTGTCATCAAGCAGTCGAGAAGCAATATGTCTACCCATGAGTTCAATTTAGAGGTGGCAGTAAAGCAGATGTGGTAAACAGTCCATCTCAATCGCGCGTTAGCCATATCCGAAGTCATAACGATGAACTACGCTGCCGGAATCCATGTTTTGTTCACTTCTCGACTATTTCTCATCTACGAATGAAACGCAGAATATCCGCAAATTTCCAGCTCTCAGTGTGGGGCAGGAGACGTATGTTGAACAACTGGAAGACCGTCTTGACACATAAATGCTTATCACCCAAGTCGGTTAAACAAAATACAAGTGAAGAGCGGACAAGTGACAATTACCATCGCTTCCATGGATTCGGATCATACGATCAATAATCATGGAGCCTCTCTTCCCATATAAACTGTCAAAGTAAGAGCAACATGAAATGCCAACCGCTGGATCTCGGCAACCGCCGATTGAGTCTTGATCCGCACGAAACAATACCACATTATGTGCTCAGAAGCAAGACACAAAATAATGTGACGTAATCACTAATACCACGTTACTCATAGTTATCAACACAATATCTGTCGTAACTCTGATAACACCTCTACTGTATGGACACGAATTTGTCAACTGCTGTTATCAAGATTATCGACTATTTTTCTGCTTTTCTATCATCCAGTGTGCAAAATCTGTAAAAGCGATACACATTTTATCAGAGGTAAAACACTGACAACTAGTTGTTTCGATGCCGAGTGTGCTGATGTCCTAATCGAGTGTCCTCACTCAACCGTATTTGCCAAATCAGATGAATATTCATTAGTTGCAGGAAGGTATCACAAAGTACAACCATGAACCAGAACAAACAGGTCAGTACGACACTGGTATCCAAAACTTCAAGTTCAATTTCACATATGAACATCGTGCCTCTAATTTATCTTTGACCCTGTCAAACCAAGAAAATAATGAACATGTGTGAAAATTCCTTTTTGTAATTTGTATTTTCGACGACATCTTCGCTTGTCTTACTCGTGAGTAGCGTGTATATGCCTCATGAACCTCGAATACTTGTGATCCAATTCTCTGTTTTTACGGTATTGACACTGTTCAGATTTACCCCTTTGCGACGTATGGTGCGTGAACATTTTACGTTATGTTCCCGACTCGATTGTTCTATGATTGTACATTCCCCTTGTAAGAAAATTTTGCAGAACGTTTCACTTACGCTTCTTGACCCACTGTCTGTACCGCAACCGAGCTGCGCTACAGTTTTGCATGACTACTTGCTGAGTGGACCTGGCTGTAAGTCATTGCATTTATGTATTTTTATGTATTGCATTGTTTAGAACCACGAAATTACGACAAACACGGTTATACATTTGGAATTTGTTCTGCTGCCCGTAGCCGTGTACAGCCCATATCGTGCGTAAAGCTAGTGAGACTAAGTTTTCTGCTATACTGAAAGTTCAAGTAATCGGGATAGTTTCTACAGTTAGCCAGTAACCAATATTGTCTGGAATGAAGTCAACTGCGTGCAGTATACAGTCTTCTTTTTATGAATTCCCTGGTTTGCGGAAAAACTGCTGAGAGGCTCAGTCAGCAAATCGCATGAAGGCTCATTCAGCAAACCGGTGGGAGGCTGAGTTAGCCAGTAACCAATATTTGTCTGAAATGGAGTCAATGGCGTCCAGTTTGCAGTCTTCTAATGATAAATTGGCTGGTTTGCCGAAACACTACTGGGAGGCTCATTCAGCAAACCGCAAGGAGGCTCATCCAGCAAGCTGCTGGGAGGCTCATTCAGTTAACCGCATGGAGGCTCATCCAGCAAGCTGCTGGGAGGCTCATTCAGTTAACCGCATGGAGGCTCATTCAGCAAACCGCATGGAGGCCTATTCAGTAAACTGTATGAAGGCTCATTCAGTAAACTGCATGAAGGCTTATTCAGCAAACCGCAAGGAGGCTCATCCAGCAAGCTGCTGGGAGGCTCATTCAGTTAACCGCATGGAGGCTCATTCAGTTATTCGCATGGAGGCTCATTCAGCAAACCGCATGGAGGCCTATCCAGTAAACTGTATGAAGGCTCATTCAGTAAACTGCATGAAGGCTCATTCAGCAAACCGCAAGGAGGCTCATCCAGCAAGCTGCTGGGAGGCTCGTTCAGTTAACCGCATGGAGGCTCATTCAGTGAACCGCAGAGAGGCTCAGTCAGCAAAGGGCTCAACCTCCAGAGCAAAGCTACAACGTGAACTGCGACTGGCTAGGTTGAAGCTTGAGCAATTAGAGCTGGAGGCCGAGACTGCCAAACGCATAAGTGAAATCAAGGATGAAATCGTCAAAGAGTTGTCCGACTATAATTGCTGTTTTACATCTGAGCCTTTACTGCCACCTACGACACCTCCCGGTGAAAGGCTGAAAATTGTGCACGATTATATCATGTCCTTACCAGGGTCGAAGACGAGGCAGGAAGACCAAATTACACTAAATGGACCGGGAATACGTGTTCTGCCCGCCGAATCCAGGGAATTCGACCGCGTCAGCGAGACCGCCGGGTTGTTGCAAGCTTGTATGAACCTGCCTGCTCGCCGATCAGTCACATTCGATGGAAATCCCATGGATTTCATTGGTTTCATGAGAAATTCCCAGTCCACGGTCGCCAGGTTCAATAACGACCCCGCCTACCTCCTCGATTACTTGATTTTGGCTTGTGAGGGGGAACCAGCTGAAGCCATACGAAGATGCACGGTCCTTATGCCGCAGGAAGGTTACGACAAAGCCATACGCATACCAGAACGCCGGTTCGGCAAGCCTCACGTGATTGCCAGAAAATGTATCGATGATCTGAGTGACAGCTCCGTGCTGAAGCAAACTGTAACCAAGGCGCGCACTGTATCCCTTGCATTCACTTTGCTAGAAAATCAGGAAGTCATCCAAGTCCGCCAAGCACGGGCGGTAGAAAACTTGCCTAAACTGAGACCACTCAACCTAAAGCAAGATTCAGAGGGTTGGGGTCAACTTCAAGAAGTCCCGATGCCAGCCATTGATGACTACGACATCCGTATTCTCATTGGTGCCGACGTACCAAAAGCACATTGGGTGTTACAAAAACGAACGGGCAGTCCGAATGATCTTTATGGCATGAGAGGACCTCTAGGATGGGCGATATTAGGACCAACTTCGTGCCAACGTCCTTGTAACGCGAGGGCTAATGTTAGTCATGTCACGGCCACTGAATTGGATATGAGCTTGGTGCGTATGTTCAGCTTTGAGTTCGTGGAAGCGTCTTGCATCAAACGGAGTATGCCAGAAGATGATAAAACAGCTTTACGTCATATGACCGCCTCAATGCGTCGGGTCAACAGCCACTATACAATGACCCTACCATGGGAGCCTGGTGGGCCATGCTTGCCGGAGAATAAGGATGTTGCACCGAAGAGACTGCTGTTTTTCAAGAAGCGATTCGAAAGGGACCATGACCTTAAAAAAAATCCGCAGCTACGACCAACGAGTACATTACGGAAGGCTACGCTGAGATTGTATCCGGCTCAGAACAGAACTTGACTGGCCCGCATGTATTGTATCTTGCGCACCATGGAGTGAACATGCACGGAGATCAAGCGAAGGTTAGAGTTGTATTCGATTGTGCTGCAGAATGCAACAAAACGTCCCCGAATAAGCAACTACTGACGGGACCAGACCTCGTCAAAGGTCTATGGGGAGTGCTTCCGAGGTTCCGGGAGTATCGGTACACCCTGGTTGCAAATATTGAAGCCATGTTTCACCAAGTAAAGGTCTCGTGGAAAGCACCACCATTGGATGCGACGGCCGAACAAGAGAAGTCATGGTACGCACTGCTAACAGCATTCACCGACGAGATCTACGACAACTGTGCTTGCTGGAAGGTGACGCTTCAATTACGAATATGGCCGGTGAGGTTCCCTGACCCGGGGGCAGTGTAAATTACTTTTTGTAATTTGTATTTTCGACGACATCTTCGCTTGTCTTACTCGTGAGTAGCGTGTATATGCCTCATGAACCTCGAATACTTGTGATCCAATTCTCTGTTTTTACGGTATTGACACTGTTCAGATTTACCCCTTTGCGACGTATGGTGCGTGAACATTTTACGTTATGTTCCCGACTCGATTGTTCTATGATTGTACATTCCCCTTGTAAGAAAATTTTGCAGAACGTTTCACTTACGCTTCTTGACCCACTGTCTGTACCGCAACCGAGCTGCGCTACAGTTTTGCATGACTACTTGCTGAGTGGACCTGGCTGTAAGTCATTGCATTTATGTATTTTTATGTATTGCATTGTTTAGAACCACGAAATTACGACAAACACGGTTATACATTTGGAATTTGTTCTGCTGCCCGTAGCCGTGTACAGCCCATATCGTGCGTAAAGCTAGTGAGACTAAGTTTTCTGTTATATTGAAAGTTCAAGTAATCGGGATATTTTCTACCATGTGCATATCTCTTAATAAAAGCTCACCTTATCAAACTATAAATTGGGAAAAACGTTTGACGATCATTACTCACATTCCATAAACGATGTAGGATCGTTTTGGTACTTGGCAGTCTTCTCCGGTTGGGCAACCTTCTGGGCGCGTCTGTAGCATGAAGCATCACCACAATCACATCACCACTACCACTACCACCAATCAATTACGATGCTCGCGTCAAACTGATAGACAAGTTCGAATATCGGTGAATCTAATGGTAACATTCAACAAGCTGATCTCCACTTGCGCTGCGTGAACACATATAATCTGGTTCATATGAGATTAGCTGCGACTGCGAAATGAGTAATCATGTTGATTGAATCAAATCTATTGGTTTAGACACCTCGTTGGATCACGTGACGGTGTCGCGTCGCTCCGTGAGGAAATGATTTCCGGTAGGGAAGTTCACTATGACCGCCTGTCTGGTAGTGACGTAATGATGACGAAATCGTGTTGAGTTTCTTTCTCAAGGCACATTTGGCTGTGTTGGTTCATTGTTTGACGTGTGACCGGGGAATAACGTGAACATAATTACAGGTTCGGCAGTATAGTAGATTCGCTGGAAGTTGACTTCAAACGTTTGCTGATTTGGTTGATCATAACGTATCATTTGTGAGGAATTCATAATTCCATTTCCAAGAACAGTGAAAGACTATTCTTTATCAGCTTGATTTGATAATAATTTGCCAGGAATTATGCTGGATACGCAGTAGACATAAGTGTTTTAATAATTCGAATGATTTCTCACTCCAGTGGCTCTGTCATCCAAATTTACTCTAACTCGAGGAACATTGTTTGCACTGTGCACTGTGTACTTCTCTGGAACAATTTGAGTGCAGTATAGATAGTGTCCTTGTAGACAGATCTTTTAATTGATCCATTCTCTCAGTCTTCGCTGCGGATAGGTAACCCTATATTTAAACTTAGAAAATTGTAGCTGGTCAACTGTGTTTCACAAAGTAACAGGATTTCGTAACCTTACCAACCGTTTTATTAGTTATTTTTTAGAGCGGATTCGGTCGATGATGAGACTACTCGCTCTGTTCCGTCTGTTTTGTCATTTTGAGGACACCTTTTACTGAAGTGACTCATGGCTAAGATGTATTCATTTTTAATGTGATGCTTCTAATCTATTTTGTTCCAGTTCAAGCTGTAGTATTGTGTGAAAAGAAATTCGGTACACGATTGCACGAATGTGTTGGTTTCATCTGCTCTTGCAAAACGAGCGATCCCGTGTTTCGATAGTGATACCCTGTTTGAACTGAATTTCATACAAATCCATCAAGACAAATGTAACTTTTCACCCACTGGTTCCTCTTGACCAGATAGATTTTGGCTTATCAATACTACAATAAAATATACTCTTTTCATTTTTTTTCCATGAATTCCGTAGAAATTGATCTGACTAATTCTCGTGCCGATAACCAAGAAATGCTACCAGCTTCTATAATGGTTTGCATTGCAATGAACTGCTCTTTTCCTTGCCTGCACAATGCAGATTTTGATCGATCATTTGGATGTTCATCTCGCACACCAGCCACAAACCTGTTACCACGGAGGTCCAGCACCATGCTTCTGTACTGTACAAGTAAAGCCCTCCGATCCAGGAAGTTTCGGTGAACTTGGTGACAGGCTTGTTTCTTGGGAATTTCCCAAAGTCCGAATTATTAGCTAAGTATAAAATTGGGAGATGGTTTTTCAGATAGTGATCATGAAACTGTATCACCGTTTCACGCATGAGAAATGTTGATAACAATACCAATCTTTGGTGGGGTAATTTCAAGGAATGGGATAGATAATGTAACACAAGTGGAAAGTAAAATGGTTTCACCTTATTTGAATGTAAATTGGAATATAGTCTACCGATAGCTTCGCCCACCTTCCTTCTCTTCTCCGTGCCATAATAAATCGAATAACCAGCAGAAACATATTTGTTCTTATTTTAATGTAAAGCGTCTGTTCCATTCTGTTCTATTTCAATCTGTATTACGGTGTGAAAAGAAACTTGGAAGACGGCTGTACAAATGTGTTGGTTTCATGTGCTCTTGCCAAACAAGTGATCCTTTGTTTCGATAGTGATTTCTTGTAGAAATAATTTTCGTACAAATCCATTAGGACGAATGCAAATTCACATCTCATGGTTGCTCTTGACCAGGTAGATATGGGCGTATCAGTAGCTCAATAAAATCTACTCACTTTATTTCCTATGCATGAATTCCGTATGAGCTGATCTGATCAATTCTCGCTTGAATAATCATGAATTGATATCCGTTTCTTCAATGATTTGCATTGTAATGAACAACTGCTTTTCGTGCCAGCCACAAACCTGATACCGCTGGTTGCGTTCATTTTCTGTCTGTCGAGTATTACTTTCAACTTGTTGTTTCCTATCCGCATTTGGATTAGCAGATTGAGCGGCAGATGCAACATGGGAGCATATTCACTGACTACGCCACATTATACACCACTGAATGACCTCAAATGCTGGACAAGCTTTCGGAGACGTTTGAACAAGGCTTATAAACGTGTCCTTATTCCGGTCTCACAGCGAAATACCAACGAAATCACCTCTATCGAACAAATAGAGAAGATGCGAGCCGATGGACAGATGCAACAATGTATTCTTTATAAAGTGGTACGGAAATAGTAACTATACGAGAAATACACAAAATGCAATTGATCGCAACGACGAATCAGAAAGCGAAGCGCGAGCCTGTATAGTCAGCGCGAAACTGAAGGCAGAGTTATTCAAAACGAGATGAGAAGAAACCTCGGAACCGTTAGTTCAGTTAAACATACGCAACCGAAGAAAACAATGAGGTCAAAATCAGACGTGAGAAAAGACCGTAGGGAAAATAAATCCAACATTATATCCAGAAAAGGGTCATTTTCTCAACTCTATCGAGGCCACTGGAAATCTATCTTACTTTGCACATGTGAAAACAGTCTACGTTTGACCTCTGAGGTCATTTTGCAAACAGTGGGTCAACTGATAACAATTCGAATTCAGTACGATCAAGCACATCCTGAAACCAAGCAAATTGTCCCTCGAAAAAGAAAATTCAGCAAAACCAACTACACAATGAAAGTAATGAGGTCAGCAAAATCGAAGCTGACGTCAAAAAATCGGGCAACATTTAGCTGACAAGTGAAATAGGCAGACGTGCTAAGATTCATGCATAAGGAGGAGCATTTCTTCGAATAATTTTTCTACGACTAACAAATCGTAGAGCACGTTGATAACATTGAATAAAGGGTCCAAAGCAACTCATTATTCTGATGTAAGTAGCAAGATATGAGATTTTCATAGATTCATCACGCAGCCTAAAGATCCGAATCACCATGAAGAACCACGGACCCACTACACAGCTGTTTCTCCTCATTACAAATCATCTTCATGGTTTTCAATGAAGATCTGAGCATTCACTCTACTTCATGGCTCATATTATACCTCATTTCACCGAACTTATTTTTGAGGCGTTGGTCGGTTGTTTGATAGAATATAACTAGATCGCAATGTATTCCGTTCTGCGTTCATTATTTCTATTGCCCTCTTAGGCGTGAGTGCATGTGAAGGAGTACACCCATAGCATCAAAGGCCCACAACACTTACTTGTGAAATGAAAAATGGAACAAACTCGACTCAGAAAATGGCGTAATCTGTCCACCGATCTGAACGGGCGAGCAGAGTCTTTTTTATAAATAGGCACAGAAACCACAGTGCTCTAATACCGTTCTGATAAAAAACTCGGTCAAATATCACACCATACTAATTTGTGGCAAGATCACAGACACTACTCATCTACGAATTCGTCTTCATTGTTTGATCTGCTGACTACTTGTCTAACGAAAATCTGCAACAGTCCTTCGTTTCCCTGACCAATGGGTTGTCCACGTGTGTATTGTCCGATGGAAGTTGACAGTTCAATAAAATGAAGATAACACGCGGTAATCAGTCCGGTTTCCCAATAATTAGTGCTCTATTTGACTGGTGATAAGCAGTTGCTTTGTGAGTGAGATTGGCAGCAAAATTTCACAAAAGTTGTGATTCCGTAAATTGCTTACGGTGACACAAGAAACTGAGAGTGTTATGACATTACTTGATGGAGTTCAAATATGTGACCTGACGAATAAACTGATCTCATGTCTCAGCTGTTGATATGGTTGACAGAGGCATATACAAACGGACTTTTAGGCTCATAAGTTGAAAAGTGTACCGCGCATTGAAGAGCACATTCATCTGAACATAGCTGGCGTTCCAGTTAACGCTCGTTGTTATTCGGATTGGTTTTGCTGTGACCACAGCAGAAGCAATCTGTTCGTAGCCTTCGTTGAGGATCACTTGTGCGTTCGTAACAAAAAGCATCTTCCAAGACAACATGACTAACTGTGATCTATAGAGTACACAGTTCATTTTTCATTCAGCATCATCACTATATTATACAGTAATCAGGTCAGATACCCCGTGGACTCATTTGTATATTTTGACACATTTTGTCATCAAAAAAAGAACCTACTTGCGATACGGAAGACCTAGAGCAGCTTACTCAAACCAGGAAGATAAACTGTTCGAAAACCACTCGTTTGTCACGGACAATAGATTTACACTTCATTCGGCATGTCATCGTTTCTTATTACTACTCAGGAAAACTATTTCCTTTTTTCCTCATAAGTGTGTTGCAGTAGTCGATTCACATTTGAGCTAGTCCAAAAAACGTCTCAATTTATTCAACCACAGTTTAAACGAATTATATGTAAAATTCAAGCAACTTTCCTACTCAGTTTATTTTCGTATTTCCGTGTATCGATGGCTGGGACAATTGGGACATCCGATTGCACACGATACAGTAAACTGACTACGGATTTACAAACGAGATAAATTACAATCCCATTATTCAGTGTTTAGCCGTGTTTTATTTACCTCCTGCTTTCTGAACTGTGACAACGAACAAAGGTCTCGATCATAGACGTTTCTGTATTGGTAACGGCTTGCTCGTTTGCCTTAGAATTCAAATGCAATTTGAATTAATATTTACTTCCTGACTATCATCACCCTTCTGTTTTGTCGATTCACGTGTGCGTCGGATGTTTTTCGTCTAATCCGCAGTCATGCTCTTTTTTATTCATTTAGTTTGTGTCACTTGTACCCATCACTCCAACACAGGTTTGGTAATACATCAAAAATAGCTTCCATGAATGTGATTTTCCTTTCTTGTGAGTTTGTGTTCCTGATCCAATACGCCGGCTTCAATGAAGCGACTGTTCTAGCCCACTAAAACAGAGCTCTTGATAGAAAGTAGATGGAGGAAAGATCAAAATATGCATGTGACCAGAATGATTTCATTCAATATTGGTTTCTCGTTGGAAATGAAACTGGAAATGAAGTGAAATATTTGCTTCATAAGATAAATGTTTAAATTTTTCAATGTGAATGAATGTGTAGCTGGTGAGGATTCACTGAAAATAAAATTTATATCTGAATGACATTTTGTTTTATAAGTGGTAAACAAAATTGCGCAGAATTGTTCACGCAATGTGCAACGACATTTCTCACAGGAATACTCATCAGTTAGCAAAATATCAATACATTCATGTGGGCATCGGGCATTTAGCCTGTTGTCTAGGCCTTAGATTCTGCACTCTGGCAACATTTATGGTGCCAATTTTCCAGATTGCCTCCCGACGGCCTGATCACATGGAATTAAAAAGTCAGCGTCATCAGTACCATTTCGGTCTGAATAAAATGGACAAATAAAACGTATTTTCAAATGAGTAGTAGGAGATTAGATTTGTATATAATATGATTCATCATGCAGCTTGAACGCTCAACTCACCATTGAAAACCATGGAAGCACTGTACAGCGGTTTCATCCTTGTTGGGAATCATCATTCACCGAGCCCCCACGGGGACTCGAACCCGGGGTGAACGATTGTGAATCGATCACCTTAAACACAAGGCTATCCGGGCTGGCTCTCAACGGTTTGTTGAACATCTACACTACATGATATAGCACCCTTCCGTCACTGGCTTTTGAACGGTAACGACCCGCTTCCCACACAGCGACGGCCTCCGTAAAGGAAAGTTCGTGAACAGTGATTGGACATCAAATAAAGCCGTGTGTTTCACTTCCACAATTATCTGGCCTAAAGATCTCGATTATTTCGTAACTTTTTTTGATAGTGTCTCTTGCCATTGGATCATCAACTATCTCAAACAATTTCAACACCCATTTCACCAATTCGTGCTGTGATGAATTATTCATTGATACTATTTGTCTAAGTGAAACTTCTGGTTTGTGTAGTTTCGGTGGACCATACAGTTGTGGATTTTGAGTTCCATTTGGTTTCAGATGTTGAGCTGTGGTCTCACAGGTAAAATGTCTTTCTAGTAGAAAGTGTGCTTCTGCCGATACTCCTTGTTCTAGTTCATCAGGTTCATTGCAGTTATATAGGCGCACAAACGTGCTGGTATAGTCAAGAACGGTCTCCATTTTCTCATATTCACTCCAATGAGTCAGCACGGGTCTGGAATCATTGTTAGGGCGTAAGATTATCAAGCCATATTGTAACCGTAGATTTTTGATAATAAAAATACACTCAGGTGTGATTAGTGACTGATGTCTGGACGATGTTACCAGTTACTATTGTTCGATATCTACCAGCTCCGCTTGGAAACACGTCTGCGCATCTTTTTAAGTGGGTTTGAATATTTTCAGTCGTTCGAATAGATATTCGAATTTTCCTTGTGTCTGGTTATGGTCCAGTTGGGTATTTGTGGATTCGATGTGACTGTGGACATGTTTACCTTTTCACGGTGGAAAAACCCCAAGTGGCACAGTGCACATTTCTCACCATGCCGCGACCTGAATTAGTTGCGGCTGTTCCTGGAACACGGTTTTGAACAACAATACTCACGAGATACAAATGCATATAGATCGTCTTGTTTCATAGACGAATCCCACCATTGTTTTGCAGCGAATAAATAATGCCAGTGCCATTCGTTTCCATTCGTTGTGGCCAACAGAATTGCTCTCATGGAGAACTGTACATCACACCGTAGGTGGCGATACGTTCCGATCGATGGGAATCCAGCGGACATTCATGGAGAAACCACCCTTAGTAAAAGGTATACGAAGTGTCGATTTCAGGTGCAATATTTGGTCTGTGCCAGCTGGAAAGAATGAGGACAAGGGTATTCACCAACGTTGCAATTGTGCCACAAATGGTTATTGCTTTACACGGGATTTACGCATCGATGAATGCGTTTTGCTCCCAG
The DNA here is from genome assembly GCA_948099385.1 of Fasciola hepatica. Classification (NCBI taxonomy): domain Eukaryota; kingdom Metazoa; phylum Platyhelminthes; class Trematoda; order Plagiorchiida; family Fasciolidae; genus Fasciola; species Fasciola hepatica. The sequence goes on from CANUEZ040000198.1 coordinate 4,742,734, forward strand.
GTGGAAACAGTCATAGGGGATCCAGCCAAAAGGAGTTATCGCGAACTAATTCCAGGGGCCGATGGACACGTTCATCAAGTGGCGGTCCATACCAGTGATGAAAATCGCTGTCGAGATGTTCGATCCGTTGGCATACGAGAAGTAATCGAATTGAAGTGATAGAATGAAAATAAGCAGTTTTCTCGATGTAATGTGAACTCTGCCTTCGACTAAAAAATAGCTTTCTTAGTTAGTCGCAATTAACGTCAAAGTGTCTTTTGGGCAGGCGTTCAAATTGTTTTTGGTTGTTGAACGGGCAATCACCACATACAGTGTCAAAGAACTTCCCCAACTTGAGCCAGGCAAATCGTCAGTCGTCGAATCATATTATGCGAAACTGCATCCTGCATTGATCTTGGAATCGTACAGAATAGAGATTGGATCCGATGTTCCAAATCATCCGGGTTCTCGGCCTTGTGGTCCTCAACTTATCTTTCAACATACCCACCCAGGAAATATTCCATTTGAGCTTGATGCGCAGGTCCTGGAGACCACGGTATACGTCCTTCTTCGTCCGATCCAATGCAAAGGGGACTTCCAGTCAAGCCACTGGGCTTAGTCCCTAGAAAACATATTTTTGTAGCGAGATCAACCTTTGTTCATTTGCATACCGCCCCAACTTATCCGAAGGCTTGTTGCCCATTCCGATATCCAGTTGACCGTTTCATGTTGGGCTGCATGCAATCGGTCGCAATCCAGCTCCGATTTTCCTAATGATCTATCAACTCCACGCACCACTGAACTACCCAGATTTGAATCTCCTAAATGCATCGGGTAAATTCAGACACCGACCTTCAACGATATTCTTACGTCATTTGTGTGCACGAGTTGCTTTGCTTCACAGTTATAGTCTCATCTTAATGGTGTTTCGAGTCAATTTTGTACTATTATCCAGATACAATGTCATACTAATCAGAGCGTGGCATTATCTTTCGAATTGGAAAACTCAAGCAATTCCTTTCTGTAAGTCGCGCAAGTATTGAAACTTCACCGTAAATCGGGTGTATTAGGGCGATCATTGACTTGAGTTATCGACCACATGGCCTGAACCTGAGATAAGGCAGTTAGTACCACTCTGCACGATAAGTAAAGAAGAGCTAAACTGCCATCTTATTCTTCTCCTGCTTCAGGGACACAAGTGATCAGAATTTTTGAACCATTCGGAATCCTTCGAACACCGTGTCTACTGTTTGGAATGAATACAGGTTATGAATCATTCCGCAAATGGATAAAATGTGCTGCGAAGGAAGTACAAAAAATGTCTTGTTTGATGCTGCTGTACTGGGTTTGCCCTGATCGAAATTATTTTATTAGTGAAGCAAGCGCTTGCTGGAGTAGAAACGTTTTGTGAGTGAGGCATTTCCATCTCATGAGGTGAACAGATAGCGGATCAGGTGTCGTCTCGCATGCAGAAGGTGCCACTGGTCTTTACTAACCTCCCTCATCGGTGATGCTGGCATGATATCCTTAGGTTCATCAACGGTCGAGTATGCACAGTCACAGGTAATTTCGTTCGTTTTTATAGTTCAGAAACACGAACGTTGGGGTATATGTTAAACAGAAATTATCGGTGTTTGATCATCAATCCCTTCGTTTCATTGGTAGAATATGTTGAGAACACCGTGTCAGCAATACGGAAGTTTGGTCTAGGTTGTTGGTAATCAGTGTTCAGTCACTGAAACACGTACTGAATCTGAGCAGTAACGCCACAAAATCAATGAAGCCGCACTTCGACTGTCGTGGATTTATGAAATACACTGATTTCAATTGTGGTTGTTGGAAGTCGCTAAAACAGTGAGAACAATATGAAGTTTCTTTTATTGTGTTTCTGCTACTTCTCTCGAGGAATATTCCCTGGTAGATTTGAAAACACTTTGAACTCATAAATATCGAACTTGAGTAAAGTGGCTTACGCGTTTTCATTCACGATGGAGATAAAACTGGCGGTGTACATGAAACAGTTTTCATGCTCCAAAACAGATGTCAATGATGCACTGTCACCTTCGTGCTCGTCTCCAGGAAGATATAAGATGATGATGATGACGTGAATAGTACCGATATTGACGACGAAGAAGACAATGAAGTGCAAGCATATCAGTTTGAATTTGTAGTATTGGTATCGATATTTATCGTGATAATACATGCAAACTGTGAATTCGGGTTGTAGGCTTTGACTTACTTGACTTTACGCACTGTGCACAAAAGACTATCGGCTTCTCTGACATATGATAGACGTCGTATTTTGCAGCTTTTCTTGGTTGTTCAAGCACTTCAAAAGGGATTGAAATTTGAGTTATCTGTGCACCGATAATTCGCACTCTATTATTGCGTGGTTGTTTCGAGTTATGAACAGACTCAAGCTAGAAATGTAATTCACAAAACGCAAAATACACCAATCCATATAAAATTGCACAAATTGATTTGTGTGTGATGTGCAGAACAGCTCTGATTTTTGATACGCAAACTTCTGATAAGTCACAGACAAATATTTCACCTATTTGGAGATTCATTGTTGTGAAATGGTTTCTATGACTTGAGTCATGTGCTCGAAACGGAAAGAGTGGGGACACACAGGATGCAACGACCTAGTCACTTTTATTGTTTCGCCGACTTTGTCAGTTAAGGAATATGAGTGTGGTGGGGAGTATCGCTCCGGAGATGAGTAAATTCACTCGCGTGAATTCACTTACAGAAATCAATATAGTCACAATTACCTAACAAATTCCTGATTCTTATTAGTTTGTAAGCAGTTCTGTGTCACAGGACTTTTCGTTGTTTTTTCACTCACACCAACGGCAACTGATTTCAGCCAACTGCTTGCGAATATTTTGACTACTCCACTCGCGGACGGTTGAACCGTAGCTCTATTAGTTCAATTCGTCTGGTGTTACTCTAACTTCTGGAAGTGATCGAAACATTCTAGTGTTTCGATAATCATTGGGTCCTCTGGTTTCTACCGTGTCCGAAACAATTTTTAGGATCTACTATCTCGTACCTGGAGTTGATGGAATGTGATCTGAACCATCGATTGTGAAAGGAAAAACGGTAACCGAATAAATTCAATTTCCGAAATCATACAACAGTATTTGTGATCTCCCAGCTCTTTTTCTTCTCTCTCATGCATAAAGATCAGTCAGTATTGGTTCCTGTGTACTCATCCTACTCTCTTCCTTCCAAGGAACAACGAAGAAATAATTCGGAGTTCCCAAGCGGCCAATTTGATCCATTTAGCAAACGTTTGGTAATCTGCACCTTATTAAAAATATATACATGGAATTGCAAATATTTTCTAGCCTGTCATCATGCATCACACACCTGTTTGAGAGAAAAAAAACCATCAAAATGGGAAAAGAGCGTTACCACTGTAGCACAAGGCAAACCTTATGGAGTCTGCAAAGGACCTGATTACATGTCGAATTTGCCACATATATTTCCTTGTGAGATTGCCGTTATGAGATAGCAATCAAAGCAACCACACACAATGCATGGTAATGGTTATCTGAACAGAACAAACCTGTATCTCATTGTATTGCATCGAGGATTCCATTAGGCTAGCAAACTCAACTATCAGTCGAATAGGAGCACAATTGATTTTTGCCACAGTGAGATGAATAGCGGGAAAATACTACTGAGAAGAAAGCCAGGTTCCGTGAGTTCCCTCGATGCATTTCATTTTGTCAGATGGAAAAAGTGCTAAATTATACATTGTAGATGCGAATTGGATAGTTCCAGGGGATGCGATAAGCTCAAACACGAAAGCTGTAAATGAAAAAGAATAGGTGACGGATGGTGATCAAGCGATCATCATGGAAGTCTCCAAACCCAGAGGCCTAGAATTGAAAGAAAACCTTTTGAACAATTGACTATCGGGCTTTAAGCTTCTGAAAGAAGTTAGATGAGTGTTGAATTTCATGCTGTACAAAACTAGTTTCGTCGAAAGTATTACCATATCGCAGCCGACATTGTACTGCTCCGCGAGAACTGGAGTTTGTGTGTCCATGGCTTCCAACCTAAAATCAAGGGACTGTCTATGGAAATCGGGAAGCGTATCAGGATATATTCACTTTCCAAACGAGCCATCAATGTAGTCTCGCGCAACAGTGGAAGTCGACGATGAGTCACAACGTGAATGAGCACATCAGTGTGTTATATAGGTACACTGGGTAGAGTCATTACAAATACGGATTTCCGAATAATGGACAAGCGGCTCCTGATACTCAACATGAATCGACGTCCCATGTTTCGGTGAAACTGGAGTGATCTGTACACGATTCACTCGAAATCTTCAGTGTGTATATCGGATTGTCATCGTTTTTCGGATCTTTAGAGGTAGCAATCGTCACATTGCACTGTGATTAGCGGTACACCTTGCGAATAGGACCTTTCAACCACAAGAACAGCATACTGCATGACGGATGTGGCACGTGGAGCGTAGGCGGATTTGCACTGGGTTTGTGTTAGGGAGTCATCTCTTTGATCGGCTGTGAAACGGGCTGACAAACGTATTGGAAGTACAGTACGGACTGTTCAGCCGTCTTATCGAGTACGTCAACGGATTGCTCGCGCGTCAACCGGGCCTCGGCAAACGTGAGGTAGGTCATCAGCAGAAGTTTCATCTGCCGCCTCGGTGACGCATATCGGCAATGAGGAGTCTTTTTCAATTGGATCCTTGATTGGTCACCAAAGTAACACTTCTGATCTTGTGTTTTTAGTGTCGGGACGAAATCACGAAGCTCCTACTGGGACCACAGACTAGAAAATGGAATTTGGCCAACGGACCGAAATTTCGTTGTTGTATAACAGAGCCTTCAAGTTGTTGAGCGGATTTGCAGCACAAGCTCTCGTGTATGCGATATTTTTAATTGGCGAACACAATGAACGGCCCCAGCAGTCAAGAAGATTGCACTTCGGTTCTCTTTCTTCACATCCCTGTGTATGGTGCATAACAATAAAGAGTGGAGATCGTTTGAAATAGTTCAGGTGTGATACCGAGCAAGACCTTAGTGGATAACTGTCTGCTGTGAGCAGGTTGCATCGTAGACCGAGTATAGAAATGTTTTGCAACGCATGACTGTCCAGGTTCGGAATTTCTACCAAGCTGAATATTTCCTCTCCCTCACTGTGCCATCCACTCTCGTTTGTTTCGTACTCGTATTGATCCGTACTCAACTGACTATATTGATGCACATGCGCATACGGTCCTTTGATGTACGTGTTTGATCGTTCACATTTCTAATAAGCGCGTTTGCAGTCGCACCACTTCCGCCTCTTCACCACAGTTAAGCAAATTACCCACACGATGGCACACGCACAAAGGCAGATACACAGTTACCGGCAACGTGTGCACCAATAATATTTCTCTTTTCTGTGACCCTGCTAACGGGACCAAGCGGAATGGGAGGTCTTGTAATTCATTGACTGACCGTGGTCTTGTAAAATGTCCTTCATAATGAGAATTGAATACACTCAGTTTGTGTGTAGTGAAGTAGTAAATAACACTGGCGACAGTGTTCCTTTCGTTGAGGCGGAGCAGTAAAGTTAGCAGGCTGTTACCAGTCATACTGGAGTTCGAATATTGCATTTATATGGTCCTGTTGTTGCACTGATTGAGTCATTGTACTCACGGAGTTCCCTCGATTTTTTTTTGAAGATCAAACACGAGCAAATCCCACGGGAGACATTGATCCTTGCATACTACTACTTAATCGAAAGTCTAACTAATAGATTTGTTCTTGTAGGGCAAGTTAGGCTTTCTAGGCGAGGTTCAAGAGACCCTGCCAATCAATGGTTAGATGCTTTGAGAGATATGGCTAGATGCCGCGATTAGTTCGGCTATTGCATCCGCAAACTTTCTCCATCGACCTAATTCCAATAACGTGGTTTTCGTATCATACTCACTTCTCCTCCATTATTCCCTTGTGAGATTGCCGTTATGAGATAGCAATCAAAGCAACCACACACAATGCATGGTAATGGTTATCTGAACAGAACAAACCTGTATCTCATTGTATTGCATCGAGGATTCCATTAGGCTAGCAAACTCAACTATCAGTCGAATAGGAGCACAATTGATTTTTGCCACAGTGAGATGAATAGCGGGAAAATACTACTGAGAAGAAAGCCAGGTTCCGTGAGTTCACTCGATGCATTTCATTTTGTCGGATGGAAAAAGTGCTAAATTATACATTGTAGATGCGCATTGGATAGTTCCATGGGATGCGATAAGTTCAAACACGAAAGCTGTAAATGAAAAAGAATAGGTGACGGGTGATGATCAAGCGATCATCATAAAAAGGCTCCAAACCCAGAGGCTGAAAATTGAACAAAAACCTGTTTTGTAAAATGTTGGGAGCATGATGTTTGGAAAAAGGTACACTGAAGCCGGCTTTCTCTGGGTACTCTAAACCTGCAGTCATCTAGGGCAACGGCAATCAGTGATCAGTAGTGGTGATAATGGAACAAACGGTAAAAAACGAACTAAAATTTGGACACTGACTATCGGGCCATAAGCTTCTCAAACAATTTTGCTCAGTGTTCAATTTCATGCGGTGCCAAATTAGTTTCGTCCAAAATATTACTATATCCATCAGTTGTTCATATTTCGCGATGCGCGCAATCGTGTGTGCGGAATATTTGTACTGATTATGTAAAGTTTATTCCGTAGAAACTAGTACACATTTTTGTGTTCGATGTTTTTGATTTACCTCGTTCATGGTGCTCTCTGATTGTTCAGAGAGTGACTTTTGATTGGCACACTGTAAATCGAGAAATGCGACTGGTGCCAGCGACTTTATAAACCACCGAATATTTACCAATATCGAGAATACTTCGTTGCCCACTGTTACAATATTCTGACTGCTTTTCACGAAGAACTGACTTTTGATATCATAGAGGTTTGCTCTTCAAATTTAGCTACTGAAAATGGCTGCAGCAGCCAGGTTTTGACAAATTCTATTATCCGACAAGAAAAATCGCGTTTTATAGTCTGTTCGATAACAAGGGTGGTCTGATAAAACAGAGAACGGTCCTACGTCCTTGTATACTTCTGGTTATGGAATTTTGGATACAGTTCATGCTTGTGCTTGATTGTGGTGGAAAAGGTATATATATCATGGCCACAAAGGCCCACTCAACATTCAGGGATAACCGGCAAACAGAGCCTGGGAATTCAAAGGAGCGCCACACAAGTTCCAAATAGGTCAGGTCCCGAACCGAGCAGGGCGATAGTGTAAATGCTGTCCACAAGCGGCTTTCTCGTTATTTAGTTGACTGATGATTGTGAAATTTCATCAGTATTCGGCGTATCACAGCCGATATTGTACTGCCCTCCGAGAACTGGAGTTTGTGGGTCCATCGTGTAGTATGATGGTCGGCTGAGGAACCTATCGACCTGCTCTACTCATCACTCTATTTTTTTTGTGCTCAGGTATAAGATGACCGGCTGCGCTGCACAGGAATGACTCTCCCTTGTAGCGCCTATCCGATGCGTTGCGAATGAGGCGGAATTGCTTGTTGGAGTCACTAATCCCTAATACAGTCTCCACGGTTTCAGAATGTTTGATCCATTACCGCTTTCAATCAAGCTTAACAGAGAGCAAATCTCCCAGTTGCAGTCTGTAGTTCTCGCCATTTCCTTAAATGTGGGCTTCATTTGTTTTGGCTGAGAGCTGAAATGGCTTCCCAGAGATCCAGTCTGGTAACCGTCGTGACCTAGGACGTCTGGCGTTGACTCATCTGAAGGACTTGTGAGAGCAATCCACTTCCAAGCGATGTCCAGAATATCACATTTCTCGATCTCATTGGATTTCTCTTAGATATTGGCGTCCAATTCATCGTCGCAGTCACTGTCAAGACTCTGTGGAAGCCTCCGAGACGTGCAGAAGGAAGTCTTAGGGAAATCGGCTCCCAAGCGATCACTGTACTGTTGGATTTACTGCTAGTATTGAATGTGACATCGTGGCTCTCAGATTGGTCTGCCTTGTCGCTACTATGAAGCTAGCAATCTGTCACTTGTCCTGGAATATTTTTGCCCTGAGTGCCACAGTTAAGTATGCGGACTTCTGAGAAACAAGCCATGTAGATGCTTTAATTTTAGTTCATCGGCGTCCTCATTGTGAGGCTGCCAACGTATGGTAGAATCCTTACATTCCAACAAGCTGCACAAGCCTGTTTCCGACAGTTCAGTATTCCAATTTGTTGTCTTAACACCTCGACCATTGGAGAAGGAGAAGCGTCACTTGCCGGACAAGCCTTGGCATGATCAGATTGCATGTTTTCAAAATTATTCATAGAGGTTCTCGGGAAACGTGTGCGTGGCGGTGTTTCCAGCACTGTTCAGGGATGTTGTATTACTCGATTGCCCAGTCAGCAGTAGAAATTAAATTAACGGTGACTAATCCAGCCTTTATTCAGATGATCTCATTTCAGTCTTTAGACATCCAAATGCAACCCAGAGTGCAGCAGAATTGTTCCACATGAGCCGGTGGCCTGTTGTTCGGCTAATTTGCCCATTCCGGAATACCAGGTTGGGTGGGTTGGGTCGATTTACTGTGTAGCCCATGGGTCGGTAGATCTTGTCCACCCATTAGGGAGTATCTCTCCTATTATGCGGAACAACGTCTTTTTTTCCTAGGATTTTAGGCCTTAGTTACCCCAAATCTTATTTAACGCCCTGTTTAGCGGTTCGCCGAGGTGTGGCCGCTCATGCTTGCTTCAGATTTTTGGGGACACAGGTGAGAGGTGGGAAACCGATGGAGACCAATGAAATGGAGGATGCCCTATGGGACACGACAGTCTACCACCACACAGACGATACCTCCCACGCTTTAACTAGTATTCCATGGAAGCAATTTATTCCCAAAATCTATCGGGCTAGAATCAAATACCACGAAATCTGAAGGTGAATAAGCTCACTCATGGCCATCAGCTCAAAGGCTATCCATCAATGACCAGCCGGTAGAGTGCGTTCCATCAATATCGTCTAAAGGCTCTACGTTGCCTCCGATCGATCAGCTTTGATACATGATATATTCATGAAGCCGCCTCGTCGTCTAGTAGGAGACACTTGCGTGTAAGTAAGGTAAAGAAAGGAATAAGTGTATTGATGGTTTACCGTGGCGTATTGATAGAAATGAGCTTCCCTTTAATCACCCAGTTTTAGACCATCGTTTGTCGTTTATCAAGATATGCCTGGACTGGAATTTGAAACTACTCTCAAAGTACAATCATGTTATTCGCTGTCATGATTGAAAAGGATGAATGACATATATAGTTCCACAAGAAGATGCCCAAGAAAACGTGTGTTCCTGCCGCCCCATAACGTCTTAAGTTCGAATTAGCCAGGGAAGGTCCGAGTGGTATTCGACTGTGCGGCTGTTCGTGAGAGCATTTCACTCAACGAAGTCCTAACACAAGTACCTGATCCAACTGATCATTTGTTAGGAGTAGCCGTCAGGTTCGTTGATATGTCATAGCTCTTTTAACTCGAATTGAATAGATATTCCAGCAAATTAGGTTTCCAAAGTGTTACAGGATATCTATAGGCTTCCTTCACTGGTCAGATTACGATGTGAGAAGTAGTGCGATTGTTTACGAAAAGAAGGCTCATCCGTTTGGCACTAGTTATTCATCGTGTTGTGCCAAGCTGTCCTTAAGAAGAGCTGCCGCGGACTGTTAACGTTTGTCTGGACGGTTGTTTGTTGTCACTGTAGAATGAGGATTCATTGCGATAATTCAAACAGATAGGCAACACTCAACTGAATGAGTGTCGTAAAGACGTTCACTACGAGCAGAATCGATGAACGGAAAAAATCGAGTACGTACTTCAAATTTAATCAGCAGATCATCGCGGAACATAAAGCATTAGGTTTCATGTGGGATATTTAGTATGACTGTTGTCTGCTTTCAATTAATTTATCCGAGGTTCCAAAAACGACTAGGGATTAACTATGATTTTTTGCTTCATTATTTGATCCATAACTGTTTGTAGTTCACATTTTATTGCCTCATCAAAAGAAACTTCATTATGTTTTTCACAAAATCTAGAGTAGGTCACTGAAAGAACAAAGACTGGCAAAATATCTGTTCTTCGAGGAGAGCAATCAGTACAATTACAGTATGCAGCAAGGAAATCTCTGATATTTTTATCCAATTATTGGTTTTATAAGACTTAGGATTGCTCTATTTACGATGCTCTAAACAACCGCTGGCAAGCTGCGACCGTCGTCATTTTTCGAAGTGCCAGAAGCCGCTGGAACTGTCGTCGAGTTGACTCAGACATACAATTTCGAACAAATTAGATTGTTGGAAATGAATCCCAATAGATGCGCTAAAACTCTCAACATGATTATGTTAGAACCAAGGCTGCTCGACAGTAAACGATATCGTTGTGCTAGTAGGTTGATGGTTCTACCATCTCGTCCAAAATTCACTGAACCTTTGAAGCAACACCACCACCAGATTCCAGGATATACAGGCTCGGGTCATGTTTGAACTCGCATCAAGAAAGACTTCTGAATTTTGAAAGCCATGCCAACCGTGAGACGCTTCCTCAGTGAGTGCCTAATATGCCCAACCGATAGCTCAAGTAATAACACTTTTGACTGATTGCCAATGGGAAGGTGTCCATTATTTCGGACCGTTTGGTATCAAGTTAGATTGAAGTGAGCACAACAGATATGGGTGTCGAGCAATACACCTGGAAATCGCATATAATATAATTGCGAGTATATTTCTCATGGCAATGATACGGTTTATAGTCAGACGTAGTATACCTAAGGTGATGTAAAGTGATGGTGGGTCTGACGTTGAGGCCGCAGAATGTGCATTGAAAAGTGCATCGTTTGCTGTGATAATCGTGAAATTATTCAATAGGGTACGTTACGCTATGAAATTGATTGACACATTAGGCCATCAGGTGCAAGCTATGTGAATGTTAGACTGATATTGTCGGCATTCAGTTCACATCAACCCCTAAAAGGCGAGGAATCATCGACATACATGTTGGAGTTTGGACGTATCATCAAACATAGATGTTAAGTCTCAGTGTGTCGAGACCCAGGGCACCCACACGCACTTTGACTAAATGATTTATAATTGCTTCCCTCAACAAATCACTTTGTGCAGTAAAACATAAGCTAGTAAAAACTTGCACCAAAATTGACGTCAAGCTGAAAATTTAGATGCGATTTTTAGCATAAGTTGGAGTCGTGAATATCTCTCTACATAAAGGGCCGAAAGATGAATCGGACTTGTAAGGGGAGACGTGATTCCTATTACTGACGGAATTGCAGCATGCAGCACATGGCACAAAATATTCTATAATTAAATGTTTTTGGCTAACGATGAGTATTTTCGCCAGATCCAGTGTGGGAACCGCATCATATATTGACGGTGGGGATATAGAATAATTCTGTTTCTTGAGAAGTACATGGGAACTGGAGAAAAATATAAGTAACGTGATGCAAGCATTTCGTTTGCTCTCGTCCACCGCCTACCTCAAACATTTCAGTTTATATACCACACAGCGAGAGAAATCATATAATTACTCGAGTTTGATTGAAAGCCACAACAGGGAGTTCGAAAGGTGGTCCTTTCGGTTGGTGCCATAACAAACAAACATTCGTGTCAACCATTTGTTGTGCACAAATCACTCACGAATGCATTCTGATGGACTTCGCTTCGGTGAATGCTCACAGCTCCAAATTGGGATTGCGCAACACAATTTAAGCGGATTACGTAGAGTCAGCTTTGTGACCTGATGCAAATAAAGTTGGAACAATAAAAGAATCCGTAGATGTGACTTTTTAGTTGCATGTGCTCGTTAGTCTTTTCGACCATGCACGGACCGCCAGTCCGTCACTGTGATGCCTCGCATAAAGCCGACATGACAACCAGAGTATTGTTTCCCACGACCCATGAGATGGAGAACACGATTCATAGGGAGGAAGTGATCAGGATGTATTACCAGAGCGTGAGTGTAGCATGCACGTGCAACTGTCAAATTACTACCGTGCCTAATAGCGAGAATTCGTATGAACAATCGAATGTTAAGCAAATAAACGAGGCTGATCTCTGTTACAATATTTCCGCTTGCTTGCCTCGGTTTTCGATGTTGCTCGATAAACCTATCGGGATATCAATTGGCCAGCAACGTTCTTTCTATAAACTCCTATTCATTTTGCACTTAATCTTTGATGCAGATTTCCCAAGCTCCGTCGAAAGGGATTCGAACCAAACCATGATTGTAGGTCTTTGGTGCGAAAGTGGAGAATTGTAGAAAGCGACCTTCCTAAAATACTTTGAAACATATAGTGCGTGGCAACATTTTACCGAACATCTGAATATTACAACATCTGAAGTGGGTAGGCTATTGACTAGTTCTTCTTCGTGAGTAACAGAGGGATTTGGTAGAATAGAACAAACGGTATCCCCCCCCCCAACCAGATAAGGAATCAGGCCGTGTAAACATGAAGAAGATATGCACACATAAAAAGTGAAAGACATACCTTCAGAAATAAAATCTTACAAACGGGACACTACTTTGGATAACAACATCCTGACAGAGAAACAAATGATATCAAAACATGGAATCTTATCCGGAAACATAATAACCAACTCAAACCATTTGAGCAACGGGCGCCTAATTCGACAGGATCACCACAAGTTCAAAAGTCATGAGTTTCCTTGAGGCCTATATTATGCTTGCAAAATCGGCATATCACAAAACTGGCTCGCTATCAAGCACGAATTTCATTTGACCGTCGCACGTTTACGCTACAATCACGATCTCGCAATGCACGCTAATTATTTCCTCCCTAATAACCGTGCTCTCCATCTCATGAATGGCGGAAAGAGATAATCGGGTCGTCGCGTCATTTTCATGCGATGCATCAAAGTGACGGACGCTAGGTCCGTGCATGGTCGAAATGACTGATGAACACGTGCAATTAAGCAGAAAGCTTTGTAAGTTTCATCCGACGGTAGACATCAAATACAACCAACAAGAAGCAAGTTTCTATGGTTTTAGTATTCGGAGGTGACAACCTCATCATTGAAACATATGTATACATAAGGTCAACCAGATGACACTCATAGACTGTGGTGCAAATACTTCAGCAATTGCCGAATTCGTGCCCATACAGTATTGGTGTTATCAGCGTTACGACAGATATTGTGTTGATAACTATCAGTTGTTTAGTGTTAGTCATTTCGTCACATTATTCTTGTGGGTAACCAGGATCTGAAATGTTGATTCTGAGCACATATTGTGGTGTTGTTTCGTGCGGATTGGGACTCAATCGGCGGTGGCCGAAATCTGGCCTTTGACATTTCTTGTTGCTCTCACTTTGACAGTTTATTTGGGAAGAGGGACTCCACTAGTATTCATTCAATGATCCGATTCACTGGAAGAGATGGTAAATGTCGTTTGTCCGCTTTTCACTAGACGTTTATTTTACCAACTCGGGTGATACGTTTGTGTGCGTTGATACGGTCTTTCTGTTGTTCGGCCTGCGTCACCTGCCCCATACTGAGAGCTGGAATGCACGGATATTCTGCCTTTTACTCGTAAAATGAGAAATAATCAAGAGATGAACAAAATTGGGATTCCAGCAACGTAATACATCTTTCAGTTTTCGGATATGTGTAACGGGCGATTGATGTCACTCGTTTACCATATCTGCTTCACTGCTACTTCTCAATTCAATTCATGTGTAGACAGATTGCTTTTCAGCTGCTTGATGACAAGGTGTGCTATCGTCATTCTTCGTGATATTATTGACTGTATATACTAGATGAGAAATGATGTCACCCTTGTTATTTATTCTTTATCGAACATACCTTAATTAATTTATAGGTCAGTCACTGCAATAGCTGCCTTCATGATTGTGTGACCGTCCTAATGAGCCATCGGATTGATGATGTGTAACAACTAAGAAGTAAAATGAATTGCTATTTATTTATTTCATTTTGCCTACTTAATAACTCAGTATGATTTGACATGCAGTATTTGGCCAACTGATTGGGTATCAAAGTAGTTTTACTACGCTGTCCAACAATAAATCCAAGATGACCGTCAAATTTTTATTTTACAACAGTTTCGCTTGATATGGTGCCAATTCGGCACTTGCTTCACATGTGTGTTGCTGATGCACATAATGGTCCAAAAACGTGCAATATTGCTAATCGCTATATGTAAGCATTGGCGGATCGAATACCAAAACGTGTGGGAATGATCATTGGAAAACGGTGGAAACGTGAACCGCAGTTTTATGATGCACTTATTTAGTTAATCCACTTTTACGGCTTCATTAAAACTAGTCTGTTACTGTTGATTGGACAATCATTTCAAATAGCATTGTGTTTTCCATCATTCACCAACCTCATTTTACGTGTGGCGTCGTTCAAGGTGTCCTTTTAGTTGATATACGACCTCACGACCCAAGGTTGGAATCATGCCATCTTCGGAAACAATGACCTCCTCGGTAGCTCACTATTGGTCTTGTGTCATTTTGGGAATCAGTTGTTGTACTATTGGTGTATGAAAAGACAAAATGTACAATGCGCTCGACGGATAAGCGATGCTTAAGGTGATAGTTTGGAAGGGAAAGGATTTTGCATGTAAAATGTGCCTGTTCGAGTTCAGTATTGTTCCTGCCACATGTTTACTCTTCTGATCGAGGCTGACAGCTGGTTGCATGTCTGCTTCATTTCTCACTGGGACTGGTGTGTGATGAATTTCCACCACAGCACACGTGACTGTTGGACTTAATCGATCCACAACATTCTCATTTCATATTTCCACAAAACTCATCTGGCAGAAAAACCAAATTAGGATTTCCCTTAAAAATTACAATAATTTCCACATCGTAGAGATTCGTTTCTCGATAAAACAACCTCATATGCGAATAATATGTAAAGAAACCAAACAAGATCAATGGTTCGAAAATTCTGATCACTTGTGTCACTCAAGCAGGAGAAGAATAAGATGGCAGTTTAGCTCTTCTTTACTTATCGTGCAGAGTGGTACTAACTGCCTTATCTCAGGTTCAGGCCATGTGGTCGATAACTCAAGTCAATGATCGCCCTAATACACCCGATTTACGGTGAAGTTTCAATACTTGCGCGACTTACAGAAAGGAATTGCTTGAGTTTTCCAATTCGAAAGATAATGCCACGCTCTGATTAGTATGACATTGTATCTGGATAATAGTACAAAATTGACTCGAAACACCATTAAGATGAGACTATAACTGTGAAGCAAAGCAACTCGTGCACACAAATGACGTAAGAATATCGTTGAAGGTCGGTGTCTGAATTTCCCCGATGCATTTAGGAGATTCAAATCTGGGTAGTTCAGTGGTGCGTGGAGTTGATAGATCATTAGGAAAATCGGAGCTGGATTGCGACCGATTGCATGCAGCCCAACATGAAACGGTCAACTGGATATCGGAATGGGCAACAAGCCTTCGGATAAGTTGGGGCGGTATGCAAATGAACAAAGGTTGATCTCGCTACAAAATAATGTTTTCTACGGACTAAGCCCAGTGGCTCGACTGGAAGTCCCCTTTGCATTGGATCGGACGAAAAAGGACGTATACCGTGGTCTCCAGGACCTGCGAATCTAGCTCAAATGGAATATTTCCTGGGTGGGTATGTTGAAAGATAAGTTGAGGACCACAAATCCGAGAACCCGGATGATTTGGAACATCGGATCCAATTTGTATGCGATGTGATTCCAAAATCAATGCAGGATGCAGTTTCACATAATATGATTCCACGACTGACGATTTGCCTGGCTCAAGTTGGGGAAGTTCTTTGACACTGTATGTGGTGATTGCCCGGCCAACAACCACAAACGGTTTAAACAACTTCCCAAAAGATACCTCGACGTTAATTGCGACTAACTAAGAAAGCTTTTTCTAGTCAAAGGCAGAGTTCACATAATATCAAGAAAAATGCGTATTTCACTCTATCCGTTTAATTCGACTACTTCCCGTATGCTAACGGATCGAACATCTCGACAGCAATTTTCATCACTGGTACGGACCGCCACTTGACGAACGTGTTCATGGGCACCACGATAACTCCTTTTGGCTGGATCCCCTATGACTGTTTCCACCTGGGAGAAAAATGTATTCATCGATGCGCAAATCCCGTTTAAGCGATAACCATTTGTGGCACAATGGCAACGTTCTTGAGTACCCTTGTCCTCATTCTTTCCAGCTGGCGCAGAACAACTACTGCACCTGAAATCGTCACTTCGTATTCCGTGTGGTACACGTATCGGTACTGTTTCGGTTCCACGTTGAATACAATAAATTGTCACATCATTCCCCTGAAATGTATCTTCTCTATTCGTTCAACAGAGAGGATTACGTTGGAATTTCGATGTGAGACCGGAATAAAATCACGTTCATAAGCCTCGCTCAATCGTCTCCCGAAAGATGATGTTTAGCTTTTCAAGTCATTTAGTGGTATAATACGCGGCGTAGTCAGTGATTATGCTCCCATATTGCATCTGTCGCTCAATCTGCTATACTTATACGACAACGAAACAATACGTTGAAAGTTATAATCGACAAACGGAAAATGAACTCAACCAGTGGTACCTGGTTTGTGGCTGGTGAACGAGATGAACATCCAAGTGATCGATCACGATCTGCATTGCGCAGGCACAGAAAAGTGCTGTTCATTACAATGCAAACCATAGGAGAAGCGGGTACCATTTCGTGGTTATTTCACACGAGAAATAGTCAGATAAATTCCTACGGAATTCGTGCATAGAAAATGAAGTGAGTAGATTGCATTGAAGTATTGATACGCCAGTATATATTTGGTCGAGAGCAATCAGGCGATGTGAATTTACATTTGTCTTGATGGATCGACACTTCGTGTACCTTTTTATAAAAGTGGTTTCCCCATGGATGTCCGTTGGATTGAAATGTCACAACAGTAAATCACTACATCTCAGAGCACTTGGTGATGGGAGTTCATCATACAACAGAATGATTGGCTTGACATTGATGATCCGTCCAGTCTCAGCGATACAGGTCAGCAGTGATTCATCTGTGAGAAACTGACCACCGCAGTTTTATGTTGCACTTATTTAGTTAATGCACTTTTACATCTTCATCCAAACTAATCTGTTACTGTTGATTGGACAATAATTTCAAATAGCATTGTGTTTTCTATCAATCATCAGTCTCATTGTAGATGTGGCGTTGTTCAAAGTGTCTTCTTAGTTGATATATGACCTAACTACCCAAGGTTGGAATTATGCCATCTCCGGAATCAATGACCTCCTCGGTAGCTCACTATTGATCTTGTGTCATTTTGGGAATCATTTGTTGTACTATTGGTGTATGAAAAGACAAAATGTAAAAAGCGCATAACGGGTAAGCGGTGCTAAAGGTGATTGTTTGATAGGGAAAGGATTTTGCATGTAAAACGTGCCTGCTCGAGTTCAGTATTGTTCCTGCCACATGTTTACTCTTCTGATCGAGGCTGACAGCTGGTTGCATGTCTGCTTCATTTCTCACTGGGACTGGTGTGTGACGAATTTCCACCACAGCACACGTGACTGTTGGACCTAATCGATCCACAACATTCTCCTTTCATATTTCCACAATGCTCACCGAAATTAGGATTTCCCTAAAATACTAAAATCATTCCAATTTCTTAGAGATTCTTTTCTCGATAAAACATCATCATATACGAACAACATGTGAAGAAAACAAGCAAGATCAAACCCAACGATTCCTTTTTCTTCCGCTAGACGACCAATGTAGTTCGTCTTCAGTTTATAAGCAGTAAACATTTTTCACGATTCTGTTTATCGGTTGTTCGGAAACTTAAACACGTATTTTTCGCAATATATGCTCAGCGATTCCTACAAAATTACAAATGTACAATGAATTTCATTGCCATATATCAGTTCGTGTAATCAACTGTATATTATGTATATTACTCGGTATCGAAGAGATGATTTATATATGCTGAGAGCATCTTGTGAGCTCACATATTTTCGTATTATGAGCATGACCAATTCGGCGGTGGGACACCCACAGCAATATCAAGTATTATCGACAATCTGACACTGAAACTTGTAGTGGAGAATTACACGTGGTCCCAGTAGGTCCAATGTGTAACGAGCCGGAAGACAGTGAATTGCTGTCTACTACAGAAACAACCGGCAGTTCGAAAATTCAAAGGACTGGTCTCCAATATGGTAATCAAATGTTGTAAACGACTCGACCATCACCAGCCATTCAGAAAACGCAATATTGTAAGAGCATTCTGGAACATAACGGTCCTTAAAACATTACAGTATGTGATAGTGTGTATGAAGTTTGGTGAAAAGCAGCGGGAAAGACTGAGATGCAAAACGACAGGAACAGGAAGAGTACTGCGTTGAAACTACGCATTGATTACTCCTCATGACAATACAATAATAAAAGCTGAATGAATTTTTACTATTTTCACAGTTTTCGTCTCAATGTTGCAGTTGTTATGGTTTCACTTGCAAACATCAATCACTTGAGAGTCATCAGGATTGGTTTGAAAGCTGTCATCGACCTGATCTTGTGTCCAATATAAGCCAAGTGTTGTATTGTTGCGCTGCTGTTACTGTCAATATAAGTATCTTCTAGATGAATGCTCAAATTCATTTCGCGGTATTTAGATATAAAACCGGAAGTACTCACTCACGATTCTTCTGTTCCTCAGATGGCCAATATATACAACCACTTTCTATCTCATATGTGACTAGCAGGTGGAAACCTCCCCAACCCCATTAGAGTAAAAGTGATCATCATAATTCCATTGTATGATGACCCATTAAGATCAAACATTACTGACCCACCGTAATGATTTTCAGTAATCTGTTACTGAAGACTATGTGCCGTCGTGTTTATTGTTGGCACCAACTTGGTCAGAACTAGACACTGTGTGAGCAACTTTTATTAGCAACGTTTCACACACAAATAACTGAACGTCCCAAGTCACTAATACTGAAGCAAAACAGATTGTACTCATATTACCCTGCCGCACATCAATAATTAGGCCCAGCTTTTGAGAGACAGGAAACACCGGGATGCACAAAACTGATACCTCGAAAGGCAACGACACTCTTTATCACTACGGAATTCTCGAACCGTCATCGCGAAACAAGACGGCGAAATGGAGCATTTTTAGCGACGACCAGCACAAGCTTAATTAGGTCACAACTATTACCGTTTATGTTGTATGTTCGGACGAACTTACGGAAAACGTCAAATGACCAGTCGGAAAGGCAAGAACACGATGGAAACTACTACTACGGAGTGAATCGAAAGATCCAGTTACTGGGCTACTGAACTGTGTTTCAGTAAAAATAGCCTTATGGATGGAAATGGCGTGTTTAAAATGCAGAATAAAGGTGACTTTCTATAAACATGACTATATTTGATGGAAAACGAATTCAATCCCAGCGTAATCTCAGGTTAGGAGACGCTAGTTTAGGTTTTTGTCATTCCGGTTCTACCAAGGACACATTTATTTGAAAATAATAAACGCGCTGCTATCATAAAATTTTATGAGTAACTGAATCACAAAGAGGTACAAAAATATATTTTATCGAAAATGTCAGCCCTGGAGTCATGTACAGGCAAAGTTAGCAAGATCTCGATGCGGTTCGCATAAATACATGTAAGTGAAGGCAGATAAGACAAACTGGAAGTATAATAACTAATGCATTCCGGATCGGCATCACAAAACAGCGTCAATCAGAAAACAAACGTGTTACTCACAGGAAGTTCAATGCTGATTTTTTGTCTATCGTTGATTATTCTCAGCAGTTCCCTTATTAAACTTCGGAAGTTGGGAATTAGAAAACAAATAAACAAAAATTCTCACTTTCGACTTCTCAAACTGTTTTTTTCCTAAACCGCAATCACCGTATGGTAATAGTTACATATATACAGTAATGTTCACCAATTGAATTTGCACTGTTTACCTCTGCGAAAATATTAACGAGAACTTTTTTCTATCAAAGCACTGCACGTTGGAAAATTCTGTAACATTTTGAATCCCCGATTTGTTATTTTGTGTAAGCTAGAATTCAACGTTAGGAAGAGGATTATGTTTTATAACGTAACCAAATCTAAGTGTTGCGCTCCAGCCAAGTCGCATTTTTATTCAAGAACGTATCGACACCAGAGTTCTTCAGATTTAATATTTTGGGCTCGGTTTTTCTGCGTAACTGCTATTCACTTAAATCCAACTTCATCAGTGTTTGGAACCAGAGTTCAATTTTTGGATCAAGTATTGAATTTTAACGGATTTAAGTGGCTGCAACATACGTTACACATGCCCACCGACAGACTTTATCGGTGTATGCTGTTCACAGAAATTATTATTCGCACGAAGAAACCGAATCCTATATAACAGAATAATCGAATTGCCTTTTGACACCGAAAAGGCCAACGCTGCGAGCAGAAGTCGAACAGGCAAGATTCCCGCACGGATGATTACCCTTCTGAGCGGTTGCCGCCAAGTTGCTCAGAATTTTGCAGTTTTTCAACATTTACAGCTCAAATGTGACGAAATCATCCACTAATCACCAAGTGCCTGAAATCTGCCATCGAACACATAAGCGACGCAGTCAATATGGTCAGCATATTTACAACCAGGCAGATGCCAACACCGTCAGTGAAAGAGATGCTCTCTCCCCGTACCCAATCCAAATTTATCTATTGAATCACATGGACATGTTCACCAGTCTGCATAGACAGAAATGGGAGACAAATATGTCACCAAATAAATGATCAAATTCCGGTATGACCTCAAAAGATGACGGATGGCAAGTTCACACCAATGATGACATCTACGAAATCAAATGCAATCAGACCATGAATTGGGCCACGTATAACTAAACAGAAACAGTATGTAAGTCCATACAATTAGCGTAAATTCATGTGCAACATTACAAACACCAGATTATTCAAATATGCTGAGGCCTTTGCCATTCCTGAGCATGAACCGAAACTGTGAAAACTGTGCGTGAATGTCCTATCAGTTTAGTCCCACGTTGTCGACACAATTTATCCCCTCCTCATTATTGTTGGCTCCTATCCCTTATTACTGACCTCAGTCTTATCTCGGTATCAACAGTTCCTTCACTGATGATAATTAACCACACTGACCGCAGTATACTCGTTTACAGATGCACGGCAATTGTAAAGGATGCATTGTAAAAGCCTGTTTTCGACTCCTTTATACAAAATTTTGGTGGACAGTCATTGCTTTCTATTATGGTGAACGTTTGCCGGCAAATTTATGACACTTATTTTGTTGTTTGAGGTTCATGTTCTCACATGTTTGTGGATAAGCGCCATATACGAAATAGTAAATTTATTGAAGTTGTCATGCTCACGCAGAGGAAATTAACCGAATAGACTTTGCATGTAATGGTCATCAACTGGTAAGAGCTTGTGGCCTAACAAGTTTGTTTAGAGTCGAGCATTCCATTCGGAGCATGGATTCATTCAAAACTCTAAATTTTCATCTGAATTCCGATAATTCCTTGATTTTGTTTCAACAGTAGGAGATGCGAACCAGGATTTTGCGATGAATTGCAACAAACCAAGATGCAAAGAACTTGAATCTTTCAGAGGATACCTGGGCTTTCAACATTTTGTTCATAATAGCAGACGTTTCGCAACTGAAGCATCTATCAGCATCAGTGCAACCAGTGGATTTCCAAGTCATACAGTATCCCACCACCTGCCGCGTTTTGCTCCTATATTCACTTTTTTATTTTTACGCTGCTAGCTCCTACAAGAGGATGAGCCAAGACGGCTTGTGCATGTCCTCAGCAGTACGTACGCGGTGTGTGTGTGTAGATGAACTGTTTATCAGGGATCTCGGGAATTATATCCGAAGTGACGTCCCTAGCGTTATTAATCTATCAATATGTTCAACTTGCTCTTATGAAGGATTCCTTCATATTATCCATTGTGACCCGAACAGATGACCAACAGTATTGCTTCGTAAAATGACTCCTCATTTAGTATACACATTCAACTCACTAATAAAAACACAGCATCGTTGTTCCATACATGTTGGGAGTAATTAGTAGTGCACACCTGCCGAGTTCACTCTAGGAGTGGAAACAGAACCTGAGCAATCCGGGCTAACTCTCTCAACGATTTGATTCGCAACAACAACTTATAAAAAACAACCATATCCCATGCCTCTACGAAGATTCGTAAAGTAGGACTGCTATTTATACATGTTTTGAAACCTTTTAGGTGATGCCGAACATGAAAATGGTCAAGTGTCTCAGTGAAGCTATGAAAACAGTAACAGAAAATTGCATCTCATGCACTGAACTCCACCTTTGTTCCACCTACAGCTTCCGTCATGCAGGATACTGTTCTCGTGGTAAGAAGGGTTGTATTTGCAAGGCTAGCCGCCAATCTAAATGCGCTGTCAGGAATGCCACCTCATAGTATCCGGTATACACACTAGAGGTTCCGAGTGAATCCAACCAATTCGTGTACAGATAAGTCCAGTTATACTGTGGCTTGAGCCTTCGAATCATGTTCGATATCAGGAGCTGCTGGTCCATCACTCGGAAAACCGTATTCGACCTCATTCAGTCCAGCGTTCCCATACAACACACTGATGTGCTCATTCACGTTGTGACTCGTCGTCGACTTCTACTGTTGCGCGAGACTACACTGGTGGTTCGTTTGGAAAGAGACTATATCTCGATACGCTTCCTGAAATCGCACAATGCTCAAATAACGAAAGCGCCATGGCACTTGAGCCCGCGAATTTGTGAGTGGGTGTTGACGCGGAGCTCATGAAACACTGAGTTTTGCCGTATGGTCAGATCGAAGGTGTTCTGAGGGTGCTTTCCCAAATGGAACATGACGGTGTCATTGTGTGTGTGTCTCCATCCACGTGGGTGACTCCGACTGTGTTGGCGATGATAAGTGATGGACAGACACTTCCAATTTGCAGTTACCACCGACTGTCCTTGAACCCCTGTTCAAAAAGACGCGCGGCAACCACGATGGATCCGCAGAATTGCCAGAAATGCATTCTCTGCAGAAAGTGTTTCTCAAAAATTGATATGACGGATGCATGTTCAGAAATTCCACTGCACTCGGAATAGCAACCATAACCAACCATGAACAGTCCATGGCTTTTTCTCCAATATAATTCCTTGCCGTTCCGTATGCATTTGTCATCCAGGATATTTCAGGCCGCAATCGACAAGGTGATCCGCGGTATGAATGGGATGATGACATATCAGGATGGAAAGCTGATTTCTGGTTCCCCGTAAGAAAGAACACTACTGCCGATTGTGACAGCTGCTGAGGAGATTTATGGAATAAAACGTATCGAAAAAGCGCAAATTTGTTTTCACCAAAACAG
This sequence comes from Fasciola hepatica, assembly GCA_948099385.1. NCBI lineage: Eukaryota > Metazoa > Platyhelminthes > Trematoda > Plagiorchiida > Fasciolidae > Fasciola > Fasciola hepatica. The sequence goes on from CANUEZ040000198.1 coordinate 4,766,197, forward strand.
ATTTCCTAGGCTTCGCTCTCATATCAAACGGATATCGACCCGATCCCGATAGTTCCAAACCAGTGATCGTCAACTAGTCACCAAAAAATCACGAGAAAATACAATCGATTCCTGGATGCTCGCAGGGCTACTTCAGATTCATTCCCAATTCTTTGACATGAGCCGAACCTTTTTTTCTGGCCCATTCATCCGATGCAGAGCAGCGAAACAAGCAATTTGGAAAAAAAACAGCACGTGTTCTTGTTCAGAATATCGTTTGCCGACCGATACTAACCTCGTTCGCGCCGTCTGAGTGGACCACACGGATCACTGACTCGTCCAAATTGGCGATAGGTGCACATCGGACTGAAGTTTACAATTGTCACCGACCACCAATCTAAACAGCTCTCATTTGATGCAGATAAATTCGTCTCCCATTCCAGGGCTGCTGTGACTCAACGACGAAGCATTACCTGAGCTGCCTAAAACTACGACGTCCTGCATCGATAAGGCAAAACCGTCATAAAGACGGATTTCCTGGCACAAATACCATTTCATTACTGCGACCGCTCTCATGTTCACGTCAAAATTGAGGGGGCAGAATAAAGGATGCTACTCTTCGGTGACTTCAGCGATCAGAAATGGGTGGCGACCCGGACTGAGGCGGAATTTTCTTCACTTTTTCGTACTGTGAGTGGAATCAAGTATCCAATTTGATGGTGTCCAATGCTGAGGTGACCAACTTAAATTCCATTTCCATTTCACAAGTCGGGTTTGGTTCAACTGTTTTTAGGCCATTTGGATGTGAATAAAATGAAGCCACTGGCTTGACAGATTTTTCGGTAGCCGGAATTGGATGCAGACATTTGCACTTTGGCAATGAACCCGTGGTCCGACAGCAAGGGGTTCACTGACTCATTGTTCAGATGTCCAGAATTGTTCCTGATTAGTTTGCCAAACAACTCGTTAGTAATGCAGAATTAACGGAAGCACCTCAGCCGAGAAGCAACTCGTTGGGTACTGGTCACCGAAAATGGATCGTAGTTCTGCGAGGCGGAGCTGAAAATTTGTTCGAGAAAATCGGATGTTGCCATTTGTGTACAGCGCCACGCCACCCGTGCTCTAACGGTGCATCAGAAACCTTGGTGCGCTTCGTGAAAAGTGCCCTATCATCAGGGATTGCGAGAACGTTGCCCGACTTGGAGGTGTTCCTGGACAGTTTCCTGTTGCAATACCGAGACGCAGTGCACACGACCACCAGGGAGATTTCAGCCGTTCTGTTCATGTCCTGAGAACTACGGTCATCGTTGACATGTCTTGATTCCGGCAACCTCGCATTATATCAGTAGCAACCACTTAACTTGAGGGATCAGTTGCAGATAACTTGCTCAATCGATGATCGAGATAACGTAGGTGGATGATGAATCGGTGCACCGGCGCCACATCAGTCAAATCCATTTCAAATGGCGACCGCCAATGTGGCCGATCACACTGCTGAGACGACCGAAGATCCAGATGGTGACCGTGTTGATGACAGGGATCCATTTATTCTTCTAACCAAAACGACGGCGGTAGCCGCCGAGCCAAAGCCACCAGCCCCAGTTCGGATATCAGTGCGACTGAGGATCCCAATAACAAGGAGAACCTGATAAAGGACAGATGGGATTATTCAGTGAGCATCAAACGTGATATGACCAAGTATATTTTCATAGCTACGCTCGCGTTTAGGATCCTCAACCAATTAGGATTGCCGTGGACGAGTACAGGTGAGCCCGCTGTGATTGATCAAATTCTAACTTGCAAATAATTTCTTTTGCTCCATCATTTATACAAATCTGTTCTGGAATAAAGTTATCGTGCTATTTCGCAGCCGGGGCATTCTTGCCATTTTGGATTATGTGGTTTCGAGTGGGAGCGATTTTAACACATTCCACCAGCTTGTGTACAGGGAATATCACAAGAAAATTTAGCTTTCTTTCTTGTTCGACGTCAGAATAATCATTTATCTTGGAAATCATAATAGAGGTTTGGTGAAAATCAATGTGTTGTTGAGTTCTATATAATGTAGTACTAAATGAATCGCGCGGCTTTGGTTCAGCATAAAAGGCCAAAGAGCTGAACGGGATGGACTACTTGAGCCAAAGATGAAATCATGACTGGCAGGTCAATGGGAAACATCGGGTTCTAACCACTGTGCCCGAGGAGAAGACACTCCAGTGAATGAAAAAGGGAGAAACAATTCACCGATCTGAAAAGCTTCACTTGATGGACGTAGGAGTAGCGTACCCCGGTTTTATATCGACGGCGAGAGATCATCGCACATCGTTGAACAGCTATCACCAAACTAATCTTGACATCCTTTGACGCAAAATATGTTATCTCTTCCACGTTTCACTTTCTCTATTGGGTGCATTGGGCTAAGGACTGAATCCAAAGCGTGGATCGGTAACAAAACACCATTGAAGACAAGACAGAGTACTTGCACATTCAGAATTCAAGCGACAGACCAGAAGTTACTCCACGGGTTCTTCGGTTATTTTCCCGTGTTTGGTAGCGCCTCATTATGTTCTGGGTCATAGTTCCCAATTAAATGTCCGTTCTGTCTTGTTGGTAGTCGCCAAATACGATATGCCCAAGAATCTCCATCGCTCATTTCGGGAAGCAAAGTTCTTGTTTATCTGCCCTTTAGCTCTCTCATCCCAATTCTGAATACATATGGGAGGCTGCAATGAGTCGTGACCGTGAACTTCTATTTCTCGGTACCGGTAGCAAATAAGAGACAAGAATAAAGAGAATCGTTGTTCATTGTGTCCTCAAAACACGCATAATAGACCTTACTTCAGCGGTAACACTGTGCTCACCTGCTTTGAACTGGACTTCCCATTTCACTCTTCGCACTCCGGGTCATTCGGTGTCTAGTGCTTGTGGTAAGGCTGGCGTTGGCATCCTTCTCGGCATGAAAACTGAGCGTGCACTGCTCCACTGGATTCCAATGACCAGTCGTCTATGTGCTAAACGAGTGAACGGTTCTATACATGTAAACATCACTAGACTGAAGAGTCCATGTCTGTTTGTCGTTTATGTGCATGCCCCAAATGACTGCAACTCGTCTGAGGCTAAAGATGGATACTACCATGATTTGTATCCATTGTTCTTTAGCATGCGTTCAACGGACATCATGGACGTTGTTGGTGAATTCTGTGTTCAAGTTGGAAGCCTAGAAGAGACGAAGAGGAATAAAGGAAACCGTTTCGACATTTCAACCGATGGAACCGATAACAGTAACCGACTCATTCCACTATGTCCCTACCATGGACTTTTCCTAGCGAATACAAATTTCGGGCACAATAAGCTCCATCGAGTAACCTGGCACCCTGCTGCGTCTCCACATTTTTGCACTCAGATCAACCATATTGCTCTTAGTTTCGCCTGGCACGGATAAACTCTAAACTGCTGATCATTTTGGTCCCCATCTGTTGCCAGTATTCACATAGTTGTCTGTGTGAATTCGAATCTACCTCTCGACGGTGGCCGGAGATATATCAAAGACGAAAATCCTCGCCGGCCACTACTTGACGATGTTGAAGGATCTGCCTCAAACAAGGAATATTGTGAGAATCAAGACTATCAATTCCTGTTTTGTTTTCCTGTACTCTCTCTGTTATAGTACATAATGGTACCTTAAATGATACTGCCCAGATGAAAATTTGAGCTGCGTTCTATGCAACTGTGATGTTCCTGCTCATCATTTGTTTTGTGCAGTGTTCAGTCTATTCAATCCATTTGATTTCACATGTGGCGTCACTTAAAAGATTCGAACAATGATTGCATCTGAAATGAAACTCATATGTAAGTTCTAAATCCTAACCGGCTGTCGACTGCATTGAATGTTACTTTAGTTCGTATTTGGCCCGAAACCATTTGGGCGATGCGAAGAAAACAATGTTTTTCTTTCATTCCATTTGCAGAAATGCATACAATCTCAAGAGAACATCGTCTTTTCCGGATCCCACCATCAGTCTACCACACGACAAGTTAAGAATCATCATTTTGTAGCATTTCATCTTAGTCATTTTCACTGCCGCTGGGAGAGCCATACAGAACAGCCCCACAAGACCTGAAAACTTATCCGTTCGTGACTTCATTCTTCAGCTGGAGACACAGGCAGCGGAGTGCGACTAAGGTTTGACATGGGAACATCAACTGTGCAATCGCTTGATTGTAGGAATCAACCTTCCAGTTTGGAACAGAGGATGCTGCTTGCAACTGATCAGACCCTTCATCACGTTAGCCGAATTCGTGGAAAGTATCGGGAAATAAATGCTGTTTCGGAGTCCACACTGTTCAATTCTTCCAAGAATCAAGCAGTTTGGCACACTCAACATTTGCCTCATTTTACCAAGCCAATACGTTGTCGTGGCAGTCAGCTCCACTTGAGCGATCGATTCGTTCGAAATCTAGCCATAATAGTTCCGATTTTGGCAAGTGTATTTCATATGGTCAGTGACGTCGTTGTTTCACATATCCCCGTCGACAAGCTATGTGTTTTGTCTGTGGTTAGTTTGGTCACATTGATAGTGCTTGTAGCAGCAGCTCACCATATCGACAGACAATCCCCTCAACATCATCTGTCACTTCTTTACTTCCTACCAGATTGTCGACAATACCATTAGCCCACTTTTCAGAGAACGTTCCACATATTAACCACGAATGGCATATTTCACAGGCTAAACAACACATTTTTTGTTGAAACCGGGAGTGTAGAATCCATCATTTCACCTAAAGCTATAAATCGCGTTTATCCCATCGATAAGAATAATCCTACCAGTGTGACTATTCCAGGGATTACTGGATACAAGCTCCCATATTTCGGTTCTTGTATGGTTCTAATTCACCTACGTGACTCTGATCCTATTGAATGTAAGTTTTTGGTTTCTGATTCTGGACTTCCACTTTTTGGTTTTAAAGTTGCTCGTGAATTGGCACTCTCCTAATCTCTTCACCCGATTCATTGAATATACAACAGCGTCTTTTAAAATGTCCTCAGGTTTCTGGTGGAATGCACATTCCTGGATCAAAGTTAGAGATATCTAGCCATCCCGTTTTTCCAAAGCGCAGAATAATTGCTTTTGGTTTGAGAGAACCTCTCCGTCAAGCAATGCAGTCTGTGTGAGCGAGGAATTACTGGCTATGTGGAGTCGTCTGACTGGGCCACACCAATTCCGTTAGAGGATCACAACGGCCTGCCCACATCGAAAGAACAGCTAATCACTAACAGCGGCTTTTACACAAGGTACGTTCAAGAAGTTCCAAGTGACTTCTTTGAACATTGCTCCGCGAGGCGATGAAGCAGGTACATGGAGAATTTTGTGGATCCTTCTCGGGTAAGTGCTACCCTCCTGTGATCATTGAGGCTTTTCCCCGCTGATCAAAGGAATATTGAACAACTTCACCTACATCTGACTTCACACAGACTACGCTCAGAAAAAGATTCAACAGAGGAGGAATTCTGCTTGTGCCAGTTACTGACAGTGGCACCAATTCAGCTGCTTAACTCTCGGATAATTGGCTAAAAGTTCTTGGTTGGAAAGTAAAACACACTGCTCTTCGTCACCTGTAGTCTAATTGTCTAGCAGAGAACTTTGAATGAAATTTGTTTTGTGATTCTTCATACATTATTCAAACCTGGTCTTGCCATTGACAGTCCATTAGATATCACAACTGTCCACCGATTTATAAATGCCCAGTATCCAGTTTAGTAGTGAACAAAGGTCCAGTGGGTTCTATTTGAGGCTGTGACGGCTGACCAAGATCCAACAACCAGCTACCCACAGAAGCAATGGATATCTGCATCCTCAGTTGAGCTGTGAGATGCTCGCAGAATGAATCCTCTCAATTCCAGATATGATGGAAGACAGAGGTGCCTTACACGCCAATTGATTCTGAGCCTGAGAAACGGCCGTGAATAGTAGTGGATTGTGGAGGTGGAAAAAGCTGCAGCAATGAGCAGCAGCTGCAATCTTGTCCGTCTAAGCGAAAACACCTGTTCTCGAAAGTCCGGCGTTATTGAACTGTTCTAAGAGACAAACGGCTCACTGATTCGAAATCAGGAACATCGTTTAGTCCGTTGGGAGAAGCATTTTAGGAAGCTGATCAAGTGGCTTTTATCCGCAACAGGCTTGTTAAGAAGCGTCATAGCTCCAACTGTGGTTGTAGATACCGGTCCTCTATCAGAAACGGGGGTTCTTCGTGAGCTAAGCCACTTAGATGACATGAGACTGCTTGACCCAATGAGTTGCTTCCGTCCAATTTCAAGGATGATGTGATTGGGTTGGCAAAACTCCTCGATTTGGTAGGTCACAGGGAACAAGTTCCAAAGTGTTGGAAATAATCTGTGATTGTGCCAATTTACAAGAAGGATGGTGATTCCTCTTGTCAAAACCACCCGAGAATAAGTTTGGTCAGCATCACATCTCAGATGCTAGCTTTTATCATTTCCCACCACTCATCGACCAATTGCGAACTGTGCCCTAGAGAGCATCAAGATGGGTTTGAACTTGATCTTGGTTGTGTTGATCATATCTTTACTCTTCGACGCATTTTGGAACACAAGCACACTTTTATCTGGCAAACTGCCCTCCTTTTTCCTAATCCTTCAGCGATCTCAGACTCAGCTGACCACATAGATCATTGCCTCATGTTGGAGGTTGTATCAGAGAAATTCCATTCCACCATAAAGCCCCTTTATATTAACAGTCTTGGCCGTGTTAAGGCTTGCGGTTCACCTTCACCCGAGTTCACCACGGGAAGTGGTGTGCATCGAGGTGACCCCTTTCTACCTTTCTCTTTACCTTCGTGATTGATATGGTCCCGGATGCAGCAATTTCGTCAGATGATGATATTAATATCAAAAGTTTCCTCAGTTGAACGGTCTTAGAACTTGAATATGTGAGTGACGTCGTTCTCCTTTATGAAGATCCAGGTATGTTGCAATTTTTTATGAGGGGCATGAATAACTGTGTACCATTGGTCGATATGCGCTTTGTAAGATGCTGTTATAAGATTGGGTTGGTACAAATGTAAACCTTTCACTATCTGGAGAACCATAGAATTGGTTGATAAATTGTTTTCTGGACAGCTGGATTTTACTGGGAAAACAGATATCGGTTCAGGTGTTATTCTGTGTGCAGAAATTTTGCTTGACATTTGCCAATCTGAGTCATTTGTGGATTTGATACGAAATCTGGTCATCAATCAAGGGTTGGATAGACGCTGCAGCAGTCAAGCCCGCACTTCTCTGTGGTTCAGATAAATGGCTACTACGGGTGGAGAATATGAGATTACCGGCATTGGAACACCGATGTGCACATGTTACCTGACAGGAATCCGCGGCACGCCATACATATTATCCTCGTTGTCTGGTTTTCGATTGCTTCAATTTTCTCAGTGGTGTTTTGATAGCTCATAGCCATCCTGAAGCCCTTGATTCCCAGCTTCTACAAAAACCGCATCGTTTCCTCAGCCTTCGTGAACCCATACAGTGGTATTGTCACCGGTGTGATTTTCAGCACCAGTGACGCCAACCGTCACTTTCGCTTGAAAATCGATGAAAGGTTCCATTATTCACGATCATCATCGCATTTCCTTGTTCAAACTGATAATCAATTCAGTTGGTTCATTCACGAACCAGAAGGCACACCGCAGTAGACGCCCGACTAGCGGCCCAGAAATGTGTCTTCTATCGAGTCCTGACGCACACTATGCACGGAATTCCCTCAAACGAATGAATAGAAAAGACCGGTGTAGGCGAGTTTCGAAAATGTTCCAACGGTGAGGTGCACGGTCACTTCGGTAAAGTCAATTCAGTAAAACGTATGCAACCGAGGAAAAAACAGTGAAGTCCCAATCAGGCGTCAGAGATCAGTGAGAAAATAAATCAATTACGTCTGCTAATGTGTTATTTTCAGTGCTTCACCAGATTGAATCTGGGTTAACAATAACGACAGCACCGTTTGTCCGATCCTTCATGCAACGAACGTTCCAATCGACTTCAGTGCGTCAACAGTGTTTATGATGGATATTCAATATTCTCCCAACTGATACTCCCAGCCATTTTCGCCGTATGCTTTTGCGAAAAGGAATATGGAATATTGCACACATACGTAACGGGATGTGAAATGTATATGCATACTAAGTAGGTAAATGTATAAGTAATCTTTTGAATTGAAACTAACTCCGTGACTGAGTTTGAGAACCATAGACAGAATGGTAGTCAATATGGCTGGGGTGAGGTGGGGGTTACCACTTCAATGAAGTACCGATAAAGATTGACGTGAGGAAGCAATCGCCCCGGCAGGAGAAACTGAAATGACTGTGATGTTCATTTGTAATGATTATATGAAAAGATCGTATCTAGCAAAGGATTGTGGTATCTTCTCACATCTGTACCTATTCACAAGGCTTTATTTCACTAACTTAGAATGTAAACCAGACCGTTTAACTGGTAGCAATGTAATCACAACACTTTGTCGTCAACCGACGCCAGTCTGATGATTAATTGATGGTTTGAGCGAAAGTACTGAGGGTGATTATTATTGGTCCTTTTATTTTCGATGGAAACGCCACAAATACAAAACGATCCCAATTTACTCAAAAGTATTAGGAAATTCGTATTTGTAGATACTGCTGAATTTTCTAGCTCGAACGAGTCTTTACCATAAAGAGGTGTTAGAACTTGAAAGATTGTATGTGAAATTCCTTCTCTGAATGTATCGCTTTGTGTATTTTATTATAGCTGCAAACTGAACTATGTAAATTTTAAAATCATTTACCTTGGCAATAAAATACATCTGGCAAAATAGTACCACCTCGCATTTTTCGACTGAAAAATCCAGTTGCTCTCATCGGATTTACTCGATTGTATGCACGCGTGCATACACATACACACAATATTACCGATTGAAGCCATGACAGGACACATTTGGTTGCCAGCAGATTATGCCAGTCACCAAATGTTATATTTCTTTCATGAGGATGAGAGTAAGCATCAATATATATATATATACATATTTACATATGTATGTATAGGGACATATATTAAAAGCTAGTATATGTAGTCGTGTGGACAAAATTCCCTCGGATGCACACGACTGGTTTCGCGGTTGTTGCCGCTCATCAGGTATAAGTACCCGGTACTCCTCTGCTCACTTGTCTCCATACTTGTGCACTCATATATCATATGTTCAATAAGATCTAATTTGAATCGTGTGGAGTGGGGATAGATACACTTCACTGAAGAGCCCACAAACGAATCACAACTAAGATTCATCATGGTTATTCGTGTCTGGTTCACTACATACTACTTAAAGTCAATATGAGCACTTACACGTGCAGGATGGATATAAACCTTTATTCATTGAGTTGAATGTTTATCATATATATATATATATATATATATATATATATATATATATATATAACAATATTGAATTGTGGCAAATTCGACATGCAATCAGGTCCTTTGCAGACGCCATAAGTTTCGACTTGTAACCTCTCTTTTCACACTTTGATCGATTTTTTTCCAAACGGGTGTATGATGAATGATGACAGGGTAGAAAATATTTGCAATTGCATGTATATATTTTTTAATAAGGTGCATAGTACCAATCATTCGATAAATGGATAAAATGTGCCGCTTTGGAACTCCAAAAGATTTCTTCGTTGTTCCTTGGAAGGAAGAGAGTAGGATGAGTACACAGGAACCAATACTGACTGATCTTTATGCATGAGAGAGAAGAAAAAGAGCTGGGAGATCACAAATACTGTTGTATGATTTCGGAAATTGAATTTATTCGGTTACCGTTTTTCCTTTCACAATCGATGGTTCAGATCACATTCCATCAACTCCAGGTACGAGATAGTAGATCCTAAAAATTGTTTCGGACACGGTAGAAACCAGAAGACCCAATGATTATCGAAACACTAGAATGTTTCGATCACTTCCAGAAGTTAGAGTAACACCAGACGAATTGAACTAATAGAGCTACGGTTCAACCGTCCGCGAGTGGAGTAGTCAAAATATTCGCAAGCAGTTGGCTGAAATCAGTTGCCGTTGGTGTGAGTGAAAAAACAACGAAAAGTCCTGTGACACAGAACTGCTTACAAACTAATAAGAATCAGGAATTTGTTAGGTAATTGTGACTATATTGATTTCTGTAAGTGAATTCACGCGAGTGAATTTACTCATCTCCGGAGCGATACTCCCCACCACACTCATATTCCTTAACTGACAAAGTCGGCGAAACAATAAAAGTGACTAGGTCGTTGCATCCTGTGTGTGCCCCCTCTTTCCGTTTCGAGCACATGACTCAATTCATATAAAACGTTTTACAATCATGAACCTCTTATAAGGCATAATTTTGGTGGTGGACTTATCAAAGGTTTGCGTATAAAAAATCAAAGCTGTTTTGCACACCACACACAAATAATGTTGTGCACATTTTATATGGATTAGTGTATTTTGCGTCTTATGAATTACATATCTAGCTTGACTACAGCCTAATAATTATGAGTTCAAAGTATTTTCAAATCTACCAGGGATTATTCCTCGAGAGAAGTAGAAGAGACACAATAAAAGAAACTTCATATTGTTCTCACTGTTTTAGCGACTTCCAACAACCACAATTGAAATCAGTGTATTTCATAAATCCACGACAGTCGAAGTGCGGCTTCATTGATTTTGTGGCGTTACTGCTCAGATTCAGTACGCGTTTCAGTGACTGAACACTGATTACCAACAACCTAGACCAAACTTCCGTATTGCTGACACGGTGTTCTCAACATATTCTACCAATGAAACGAAGGGATTGGTGATCAAACACCGATAATTTCGGTTAAACATTTACCCCAACGGTCGTGTTTCTGAACTATAAAAACGAACGAAATTACCTGTGACTGTGCATACTCGACCGGTGGTGAACTTTAGGATATCATGCCAGCATCACCGATGAGGGAGGTTAGTAAAGACCAGTGGCACCTTCTGCATGCGAGACGACACCTGATCCGTTATGTGTTCACCTCATGAGATGGAAATGCCTCACTCGCAAAACGTTTCTACTCCAACTAGGCCTTGCTTCACTAATAAAATATTTCCATCAGGGCTAACCCAGTACACAAGAAGCAACAAAACATTCTTTGTAGTTCCTTCGCAGCACATTTTATCCATTTGCGGAATGATTCATAACCTGTATTCGTTCCAAACAGTAGACACGGTGATCGAAGAATTCCGAATGGTTCAAAAATTCTGATCACTTGTGTCCCTGAAGCAGGAAAAGAATAAGATGGCAGTTTAGCTCTTCTTTACTTATCGTGCAGAGTGGTACTAACTGCCTTATCTCAGGTTCAGGCCATGTGGTGGACAACTCAAGTCAATGATCGCCCTAATACACCCGATTTACGGTGCATTTTTAATACATGCGCGACTTACAGAAAGGAATTGCTTGAGTTTTCCAATTCGAAAGTATGGCATTGTATCTTTATTATAGGACAAAAGTAACTCAAAACACCATTAAGATGAGACTATAACTGTGAAGCAAAGCAACTCGTGCACACAAATGACGTAAGAATATCGTTGAATGTTGGCGTCGGAATTTCCCCGGATAGTTCATTGGAGCGCGGAGTTGATAGATCATTAGAAATTTCGGAGCTCGATTGTGACTGATGGCATGCAGCCCAACATGCAACGATCAATTGGATATCGGAATGGGCAACAAGCCTTCGGATAAGTTGGGGCGGTATGCAAATGAACAAAGGTTGATCTCGCTACAAAATAATGTTTTCTACGGACTAAGCCCAGTGGCTCGACTGGAAGTCCCCTTTGCATTGGATCGGACGAAAAAGGACGTATACCGTAGTCTCCAGGACCTGCGAATCTAGCTCAAATGGAATATTTCCTGGGTGGTTATGTTGAAAGATAAGTTGGGGACCACAAATCCGAGAACCTGGATGATTTGGAACATCGGATCCAATTTGTATGCGGTGTGATTCCAACATCAATGCAGGATGCAGTTCCACACAATATGATTCGACGACTGACGATTTGCCTGGCTCAAGTTCGGGAAGTTCTTTGACACTGTATGTGGTGATTGCCCGGCCAACAACCACAAACGGTTTAAACAACTTCCCAAAAGATACCTCGACGTTAATTGCGACTAACAAAGAAAGCTGTTTTCTAGTCGGAGGCAGATTTCACATTACATCAAGTATTAGTTCGTCGATAACTCCTTCTGGCTGGATCCCCTGTGACTTTTTCCACCTAGAAGCAAAATGTATTCATCGATGCGCAAATCCCGTTTAGGCGTCAACCATTTGTGGCAAAATTGCAACGTTCGTGATTACCGTTGTCCCTATTCTTTCCAGCAAGAACAGACCAACTACTGCACCTGAAATCGACACCTCGTATACCTTTTAATAAGAGTGGTTTCTCCATGGATGTCCGTTGGATTGGAATGTCACAGCAGTAAATCACTACATCTCAGAGCTCTTGGTGATGGGAGTTCATCATACAACAGAATGATTGGCTTGACATTGATGATCCGTCCAGTCTCAGCGATACAGGTCAGCAGTGATTCCACTGTGAGAAACTGGGTAGCGGAGGCATTATCTGATAACACGGTTGTGGGAGCACTTTCCAACAACGAGAGCATTCTTTGAGTTTTCAACGTATAACATTCATGCTCTATACCATCGGAAAATCCATTCCAATTCACGCGAAAACGTGAGAAGCTCTTACAAGACCGTTTTTTCTCGTCAAACTTCTTCACAATCAGTTCAGCGATGGTATAACCCAGAGACAGGATGAGTACCAATCAATCGGTTACGGTAGGTGCCACAGGCACACAGCCGCCTAAATAAATCAAGTCTTCATACTCGGTGAATCCTAAGGGCTTCAGAATACTTGTCGCCTTCGGTGGGTTTAACTTCGAAGACTCCAGGTCCTTTTCAAAACGTTGATGTTGGGTTATTCTGATTGATATGAGTGGAGCATCACCCAAGTACTTCACTCTCATAGGTCCCAAATGGACAGTGTACTTCCGTCCAAACCCTAATGAAAAAATGGAAATAACCAATCTTCTAAGCCGAGCTACTTCGTGCATTAGCAAATCTTAGTTTTATAAAACGATACGAGGGTTCCTGCGAAAGAGACAGTGCAGTCACTAAGAATAACAAAACGATTTATTTCCACTTCTGGTATTTTTTATCAGACAATGCAAACACAGATATTTGCGTCATTGGATAAACATTAAAAATGCCTAACAACTTCGACTTGAATCCAAACGTTCCTTTCAGGCATCAGTTCCCTGACTGCGCCTCCAAATGAAACATCCGCTGGTTTCCCAACGGTCGGAACATATCGCCACCCACGGTGTGATATACAGTTCTCTATGAGAGCAATTCCATTGGTCATAACGAATGGAAACGAATGGCAATGGCATTGTTTATTCCCTGCAAAACAATGGTGGGATCCGTCTATGGAACAAGACGATCTTTATGCATTTGTATCTCGTGAGTAATGTCATTCAAAACCGTGTTCCAAGAACAGCCGCAACTAATTCAGGTCGCGGCATGGTGAGAAATTTGCACGGTTTTCCCACCATGAAAAGGTAAACAGGTCCACAGTCACATTGAAACCGCAAATACCCAAATTCACCATAACCAGACAGAAGCACAATTCGAATATCTACTCGAATAACTAAAAATATTCAAACCCACATATAAAGATGCTCAGACTTGGGTGCAAGCGGTGCTGGTTGACTTGGAACCACAGTAACTGGTCACATCTTCCAGACTTCAGTCACTCACCACATCTGAGTGCCTTTCCTCCATGGAAAATCTACATTTCAAACAGGCTTCGTAATGTTCCGCCCAAGCAATGATTCCGGACAAGTGCTGACTCATTGGAGTGAATATGAGAAAATGGGGACTGTTCTTGACTATCGCGGCAAGTTTGTGAGCCAATATAATTGCGATGAACCTGATGAACTAGAACAAGAAGTATCGGCAGAAGCACACTTTCTACTAGAAAGACATTTTACTTGTGAGACCACAGCTGAACATCTGAAGCCAAATGGAACTCAAAACCCACATCCGCATGGTCCACCGAAACAACACACCAGATGTTTCACTCAGAAAGATAATATAGATGATAAATTCATCACAACACGAATTGACGAAATGGGTGTTGAAATCGCTTGAGAAAGTCCATGAATCATTGGCCAGAGACACTATCAAAAGAAATTATCGAAATAGTAGAGATCTTTGAGCCAGATAATTGTGAAAGGGAAACACACGGCTTTATTTGATGTCCTATCACAGTTCACGAACTTCCCTTTACGGAGGCCATACATATCATCTGCTACTATGTCGAGCAAAATCAACTCAAAATCGGTAAACCAGTCCCATTTCAGGAACGACAACTACTACCATGCTCAACAGTCGTATCGTGTTTTTCCCTTGGCCGAGCCTACAGACAAATTGGCGCAGTCGCAATGAGGAGCTCATTGGATTCATTTTATCAGGAAATGGTTTGGCTCACTTTTAGGAAAATACGAGCTTGTTCATGAATGCAGTGTAAGCGATATGAGGTCCCATAGCCACAAAAGCCCACTGCACTATTAAAGATAACCGGAAACCAGACTGTTCGGCTTGAAGTAGGGGACAGCATAAGATCCCAATATGTCAGATTTGGTCACCAGCCGAGTCACAATGGATTTCCTCCTGCCACGAAAAATATCGTCGTTCGAGTATTTAAAACCTCTGACCTCCAAAGTGTCAAGTGAAAGCTCTGCTTCACCGATCGCTGTTTGGTGTATCTTGCTGGTGAAAAAGGCTTTTTTGCCGAGAAACAGGACGATGAGTACCAAGAGAAAGAAGCGAATTGGTATTGATTCACAAGTACCGATTTTTCCTTGGGATTGTCTTGATATAAAAGCGGGGTTGGAGCAATTATTAGGAATAATGAGAAATCCCTCCACAATGTGTTCTGGTCCTCACTGTAGAACTCGGATGATGGAGGGCAATATTTGGTAGGCTATCCGACAGCCAATTTGCGGATCATACAAATGAATACCCCGAATCTCTTTATCAACACGGAAATTCCAAAAATATAGGATGTTGATGTTTCTATACACCGGAGAAGCCACTGCTCCATTACCTCTGAAAATGTTGAAACTTTTAACCCACTCATTTATCTAATAAATTAAATACGTTCTCTTTGTCCATTGTATTCAGCAGGGAATGGCATTGATGACGCTGCCTTTTATATTCCTTGGGATCAGGCCGTCGGGAGGCAATCTGGACAGTTGGCACCATGAATGTTGAACAAGACTTCGTTATTTTGGACGATGTGATTGGTTGGTCTTGCTGGGATTCCGAAATCGCGTATGGAAATATCAAATCACAGTTTTAGTTTTCTACCTTAGGAATGTTGGTTCTGGAGAAGTAACTGAATAATCAAAAAAAAATGATTTTTAGGCAAGTATTCAGTGCTCTTCATTTCGGGTCTACTGATTGCCAATGCTCAAGGTATGCGGTATCGCAGAATTTTAATCCTACCGTTTAAAAATATCGCAAACTTTTGGATTTCGACCAAAATGTGCTATTCACGAGCGACCCTAATATATCCAACATATTCTCCAAATCAGTGGTGCTCCTCAACAGTAGCGTTAGGATAGTCAGTTGCTCCTATTCAGACGTAGACTCGGGAGTGGGCCTATTTGACATTTGGTGTAGTTTCAAGGTACACCCGCCCATTTCCATTTTAAAATTATGCCGTGTTCAGTTATAGGATTTTCAGAGTCAAATAATGGTTTGGTTGATATCATGGTGATTAATGAAATAGATATTGAAACAAACATGTTCGGTTTATCATGGAAGGACCAAAGCGAGCAAAGCCAAGTATTTGTGACGCACCATAATGTATTCAATCAGAGGCGAGCAGCTGGAGAAAATGGTGCACTCAGTCAAAATCTATAATGTGCAGTAGTTAGCAGCACTCTTGGAAATTGTACTTGGTATTCCCAATGGGAAAATTCGCACGGACGAAACCTGAGAGTTCTGCTATAGTAGTAACAGTGATCTCAACTGTACTGACAACATCGAGAATGTGTAGCATCAAAATTGCTGATTTTATGAAACAATGAATCTGCCTTCATTCTGCGACTTAAATAGAGTCAAGTTGTATAGTCCACCTACTTACGAGGACTATCCAAGTGACTCTCTCTAACGTCATTGGTTATTCTGTCCAGCGGGACACGTTGCACCAAAATACGATGTGCTCACAGTATAAGAGAATATCGTTATACTTCCCATTGGCTTAAGTGAAATGGGTTAAATGTTTCACGTTGAATTCTGATTGACTTAAGCGAGTGCCACAGTTCGTTGAGTCGTACAAATGTTTCACTACTGGTTCTGAAGCAAAACGCCGGGATTCGGACACCGTCGAGCAGCTGATACTCACAACACCTAACAATTAGATGGACAACGTTGTTCTCTTCCACAACAGTCTGTTTTTCTCAACCAATTAGGTAATCCCTATGATCATGAGTACACCAAGTCTCTGCGCTGTTGGAATTTTTCAGGGCCTTTCATCGACGTGAGGTTCGTTGGGGCTGCTTCCAACACATTCGCCTAACAGGCACCACATTTTTTATTCTCATAATTTATGTAAACTGCTAATCAAAGGTTTTTCAATGATATAGGTTTTTGGAAGGTTTCACTTTGTTACCACACAGCTGAAATGTTGTTCTTTCATGTTTATACACCTGTAAATGGCAATTTATCAGACATTTTGGAGGGTTTATCATCGTCGACTTATACACTGGAGAACAAAGACAACAATATTGTGCCAATGATTTGGTCGCTACTGAGATAACAGGGAGGTAACACTGGAGGTTTGTTTGCATTACATGTATGGTCCGTGAGAAAAGCAAGGTTGCATTCACAAACCACATCGCAAAACTTTGGGTAGGAAATCGGAAAATGAGTGGTATCAACACACAATTAAATGTTCAGACTTAAGATTCATACATGTCAAGTGATTCAGTGAGGAAACTCACCCCTGCAAGTTAATTGATGGAATAACCTCTAGACTGTTATTCTTGCTTCCCATTCATTTACGTTAACAGTGCAAAGATGTCCGACTGGAAATTCGATTAGTTTGCAATGCAGGGGTGAAAGATGTATTATTGAAGTGTGCTTATTCATCTAGAACCAATTTGTATGGCCACACGCTCACCATCGGTGAGTTACACGAGTGCGCTGCTATCAGTTGGAGTTCCATTGGAAACACTGTGTGTGCGTTTGTGCATATCGGCGGTGATTTCAAACAAACGGGGTAAAACAGCCACACGCGGAGTGACTTCAAGGGTTAGTCGTGATGCTTTCAAAGTGAACATCGTGTGGTTCATTAGTATACTAAAGGGAACAATCATACTTAAAGCTTTCGATGACTCACTGCACATCACTTCCTATAAAATTTTCTGTTCAGTGTTGCAAATGAAAGGTACACACACCAAAGCTGAACTCCAACCCCGGCTACTTGCTTTACGAATTACATCCCTGGTCATGGTTCGTATAAAGGCAGGCTTGTTACCAGCACACAATACTTGGTCATATACATGGAGGTTTGTGTGATAGGAAATACTGTATATCAGTCGGATCAGCAGGGCGACAGCAAAAAATCAACAGCCGGTCCAGAAGGCACAAATGAAGCACCAATCTTTATGGTTGCTAGATTTGAATAGACAAAATCGGTTTGTTCATTTTTTTCCAATAAAGATGTGGATATGCACTTGATATAACAATAGCAAACCTAATTTGATACTTCTTATCTCATTTGGAAACAATTTTGATGACGTCGTTCATCACCTAGAGGTTATCCATACAGAAATATTTTTGCATTTCGGCATTCCGTGGAATCCAAATCTACTGGAATTCCCGGCTACGTAAACGGCACTCCTACTAGTGTTTCTGTCTTTTATCTGGGTAGTCACAACTAATGATCACGTCAATGTTTGTCATTTACTTCACGATATGACATTTCAATTTGGTTTTACGAAGGAGTACACAGACTATAGAATGAAGTAAGGTCATTGCCTACTCAGTTGTGAATGAATATAAAGAATGAATAATCTGGTGAATACACCAAATTTACTGGAGGCAAAAATATTTTACTGACTCAGAATCGGGTTTGTTCAGTGTTATTCTCCAATTGCAGCCAGTAAGAGAAACGATTTGACTTGGTGCTTGTGGTAAATTGACGAACTATCACACATATAAGGGCAAAATACCTAACGTATTTCGGGATGAAAAGATCACAGTGAAACAACAAATAGCTAGGCAACCACTGGTTGTAGAACAAAACCGTAATGACAACAAACATGTCTTCAGATTGTGAGCATTGAATAGAGCTACATCTTGTTGGATATAGCAGTAAGGTTTTGCAATGAATGTGTTTTGTGGCTAAATAAATCATCGTCGCAGAGTTAACTGCTAAGTTTTGAATGACTCATCTAAGTGAAATATGAACCAACCTTATCTTGAGAGAGAAAACCCAGCAGGATTCGTAAGCGTTTCATCCACATCACTTGTTAAAGACGTCTCCAATAAACATCATAAGATAGTAGGTACAATCAACAAAGTAGTATTTTGCGGCTCTCCTGCTAGAGCGACAGAAGCCGCAAGCGTCGATCGCACGTGCAATGAAACTTATCCGCCTGACGAAATCATCCGATCCAAGGATTTGCGCAACCAAAATCGATGTACCGAGCAATTCCGGCATATTCCTTGTCCTTCTCTTTCACAATGAGAGCCTAATCACACGCACACACAGACACGTGAGTACACCGACGGAAGAAATATTTATATTCAGCCCGAAAACTGAAACGCTTGTAATCCAGCAGGCTGCAGACTAACCGGTGAACATCGTATGCAAACCTACCAAGGTAATGTACGCATGTACTACTGAACCTTCTGAAAATGATGAAATATTTCACCGACTTTGCTATTCTCAAGGATTTCTTTCTTTCTTCACGCGTACACCATTTTATTTTAGCAGAACCATTCAGCTTCGACTTAGGTTACTTCAATGATCGTAATGGCTTGTGGTTGTGTTTTTGGTCAGGCCGACAAAGTAGACTTATAGGTGCCCTTGGTGAGGTAGACCCAAACTAAAATAAGCTGCTGTTGTTGCATGACCCTAGATTATTTCAACACTGTTCTCTGATAACAAGAGAAACGAAACTCGTTTAAAAAAAGAAATTATTGTAATGACTTTCATAACAACCAAACACTTGATTTGCCACTCTATTTAGGTTTGAATTATACATTATTATAAGGAAACCCGAATCGTTGGTGTAGTCGTTTAGAAGATGATGATTTCTGATATGTTGGGGATTAAAGAGTCCTTTCTATGGGGTGATTATTTCGAGAATTCGTGCGCGAATCACAGTTTGAATGCAGAGCGTTCAAATAGCCATGTCAGAATAAGGCGGGTTGGCAGGCACGTTCATGGAATGTTCACGTTTTCATTCTGAGTCCATTTTATCGTTGCATAGATAGATAGATAAGTGATTACTACCCGGGCTGAAGCATAATTACCTATCAATAAGATGCAGGCTTATGCCAAAATCTGAGAAGGATATTGATTGATTATCCACGTAGTGAAAGTGAAAAACAACGTCCGCTTAAATGAAACACGATTAAAGTAGTATTCCAGCATTCAGGACTTTCTGGAGTCGAAGGCAGCGATTCTTACTGAGTGAAAACGTACCAATATATACATGAATTCGCTGCAAAATGCATTCTGAATTAGTGATGTTCAGTGCGGCAAAGTGCGGACATTGATCACTCTGCTCCCTGTTACTGATACATGATATCTCCAAATGCGTATTTTTCTAAAAATGCTGTGACTTCGTATGCATAGAAAGAATTACAATTTAAAACCATCCAGGAATGTCTAGACTAGACTTTATTGACGCTAATTTTATGGACTTAGTAATAATGGATACTCCCGATTATCAATATGAGATTGAGTAATTGAGATGGAGTCGAATTTTATCATACCACTTCTATATAAATGTGGATTGTGGGAACTGGAAGTTGGATTGTAATACTACTACGAAATTCGGAGGTCGATCATTTAACGTTCCAGCTCAAATTACTTCTTTCTCGTGATTTCATAACATGGTTTAATTAAAACTCAAATCGCCTCAGACCAGTGGGTTTTATTTAGTGTTGTTTCTTCTGCCTAATTGAGAAAGGTTTTTCTCAAATTGTTGAATAAGACGAGAATAAATTCATATCTAGACGCGAATGAATGGTGTTTTTTATTCTTGTGTGTGACAGTGTAGTTATTCAGAACCTCATCCATTGAACACAAGGAAATGCAACCGAACTCCTCATGTGATGATGGATATTGCACTACGAATACAACCTGGATAGGTTTTGGAACTAGGTCCGGAAGAAAGATCGTATTTTGATCAAGATTTTAACCAGACACTCAAGCATGATGAACCTTAATAACAAAGATTTCAACAGCGTACTTCTGGATAACCTCTGAATGAATTTTCGGCTTACCGCATGCCAAATCCACAACCTAAGTTTAGATCAAAAATAATAAACTGGAAGTATTTCATTGGTTCATTGGTTTTGGTTATAAGAAATTTAAGATTACTCACCATTTCAATGATGATGACGAGTTTTGTGTCATTTTAAAAAGAAACTTTTAGTTAAATAAACGCTCAGTCCACAGTTTCTTCATAACCATGACGTGTAAGAATATAAATCAAACGGAAAAATATGAACAAGAGAAACAGAAATATCGAAGCGATGAAATTGGTGGAAGGATGATGGAGAAAATAAGTTGGATGATCGTGAATATAGACCTCGAGATTTGAACACACACTTCTCAGTAACTATTTTAAAGTCTATTTTTTCCAAAGCTGAAGTCATGCTAGCAACGTTTTCAAATCCGGATAAGGCTTGGATGGTTTGAATGTAGGCCGAATTCGAAGAAAACAATTACACACAGTGTGTATATTGGGAAAATTTGAGTCTCATCCTCAAACATCTGCCATGCTCAACAGTCGTATCGCATTCTTCCCTTGTCCGAGCCTACAGACAAATTGGCGCAGTAGCAATGCGCAGCTCATTGGATTCATTTTATCAGGAAATGTTTCGGCCCACTTTGAGGAAAATACGAGCTTGTTCATGAATGCAGTGTAAACGATATGAGGTCCCATAGCCACAAAAGCCCACTGCACTATTAAAGATAACCGGAAACCAGACTGCTCGGCTTGAAGTGGGGGACCGAATAAGGCCCGATATGTCAGGATTGGTCACCAGCCGAGTCACAATGGATTTCCGCCAACCACGAACAATATCGTCGTTGAGGATTAGAACCTCTGACCTCTGATATGTCAAGTGAAAGCTCTGCTTCATCGATCGCAGTTTGGTGTATCTTCCCGATAGAAAATGCTTTCTTGCCAGGAAACAGGACGATAATTGCCATCAGAAAGAAGTAAATTGGTATTGATTTTCTAGCATTTTTTCTATTTAATTAGTTAGGATGATGAAGGGCAATATTTCGTGGGCTATGCGACAACCAATTACCGGATCATACAAATGAATACCCCGAATCTCTTTATCAACACGGAAATTCCAAAAATATAGGATGTTGTTGTTTCTATACACCGGAGATGCCACTGCCACATTACCTCTGAAAATGTTCAAACTGTTAACCAACCCATTTATCTACTCCAGTAAGTACGTTTAATTTGTCCATTGTATTGTGAAGGAAACGGTATTGATGACGCTGACTTTTTAATTCCTTGTGATCAAGCCGTCGGGAGTCAATCTGGACAATTGGCACCATAAAATTTGAACATGACTTTGTCATTTTGTACCTTCGAGTAATTAACTATATGCAATATTACCCCTCAGTGAGCTTGATAATACGGTACACTTATAGGCGAGAATTTTGCCAGAGTGCAGAATTTAAGGCCAAGACAAATAGCCATATGCCAGTAACCAACGTAGATGTATTGATATTTTGCCTACTGATGAGTATTCCTGTGAGTAATATCGTTGTTCACCTCATGAGATGAAAATGCCCCAGTCGCAAAACATATCTCCTCCAGCTAGGGCTTTCTTCATAATAAAATATTTTAGTTAAGGCCAACCCAGTACAGCAGCATCAAACAAGAAATTCTTTGTAGTTACCACGTAGCACATTTGATCTATTTGCGGAATGATTTATAACTTGTATTCATTCCAAACAATAAACATGGTGACAGTTTTGTTCTTCTCTACTTATCGTGCAGAGTGGTACTAACTGTCTTATCTCAGATTCAGGCCACGTGGTCAGTAAATCAAGACAATGATCGTCCTAATACTACCGAATTAGGGTGAATTTCCAATACATGTGCGACTTACGTAGTAATCTGAAAGAAACGAATAAAAGCTTTTATTGAAAGGTCCAGAGGGATTCGTGGGGGAAAAACAAGCAGTTAGAACACTTAGATTGATGTCAAGGCCGAATAACAAGATCGTTCATTATTGCGTCGTGGTCTACGAGAAAGTGGACATGGTGAGGGCTGAGGATATTTCCACATGTAAACGTGTGTGAATGAAGGATTTTAAATTTCGAGCCAATGAAAGTGAAAGATGCGGCTCTATAGAGTGTGGAGGGAAGACAAGGATTTGTGTTCGATGGTGACATGTTAATTTGTCACACGAATCAAAATGCCTGCTGATGATGTATTCAGTGAGAATATATCTATTGTTGACGCAACAGCGGGTAGCAATTTTCGAGATTTGGTGGTAAGATGGAAATTAGACGGTAGAAGCGTTAGGTATATTTTGGTTATCAGAGAAAAGATATGGAATGTTATTGAGAACAGAATGGGAGGGAGATCCGAATTGAAGTTTGAACGTCAAATAAACGCACCTAAGGATGTTAGGGAAAAGAGAACGGGAAGCAGACAAGCGGACAAGCTCATTCAGACTGTTTCGAGGAAAATGCAATCCTTCGTTCCTATTACAGTGACAATGCAAATAAGGAATAAACTGTATGCCACTGGAAAAATAATCACAAAGGTCTTTTCAATTAACGCCGTCAACCGCATTAACACGTACAACATACAGCAGATAACCGCGACTGGGAGAACCAAATGCACGTCCGTAGTTAAGAAAACGTAGCCTGACAGTACAGCCATCGTGATCACGCGTAAAAGCTGATGAATTAGCAATGGATGCATTTGCATCACGTGTTGACAGACAGGGTATATAGGGAAATTGTGTCATGTCACGAAGGTGAACTTGGAGAATTATGCAATCGATGAGTGCATTCTTACTTACTTTCAGCAATGCAAATGTTCAATCTATCTGACGGTATTTCTCGGATGCTTTCTTTGATACAGGTTGAGTGCGTATAAATATCCGATGATTGGCAATCACCTCAGAATCAATAAGACGAGATGGGATATGATTTCGAAAGAGCAAGCCATTAGCAACATTGATGTTATTTAGTCGAGGCTATCAGATTCACGGCACTAGGCTTGTCATTGAACAGTGGGATCAGAGGCAAGGTTGACAGTGTTTAGTTCATGGGATTCCAGATATATTTGAAGAAGTGAGGATGTGTCGGATTTAAAAGTGAACAGGTGATTAGAATCTACGACGCATAGCCTCACATTGAGCCTGGCAAAGCACAACAGATAAATGGCGTTTCACATCTCACAGTATTTAACGAAACCCAACACTGTGTATGCTTACAGGTTATTCAGATGTCTTATTTCAGTCTTGATGAGTGTGAATAGCCTTTTACGGCTTGATGCCAGTCAGATGTTTGTGCCTTGCCCCTAAACCCACGGGAGAGGGAGACCTGTTGTGTTGAACATAAAAGATTTCCATGGGGCAACACAAATCATGGAGGTTTCGGTATCGGTTAGTTGCTCACAGAAAGAGAAAGCCTCGTGTAAGAATTAGGAAAATCAGTGGAGGTGGCAAATGTCCCAAGCTTTTTGAGATTCTCCAAAGTGCAAACTCGTTTGCAGACAGTGCGCGATGACTTTAGAAAGCTGGTGAAGGCTTTTTCCTAGCAAACACACTTTTGTATCAATAAGTGTAATACAGTGATCAGAAACTCCAATAGAAGCACGTGGAAATACTGCGAAAATACTTCAATAATTTACTAATACTGAATGCAAAAGGGCATCGAAGCAGTAAGAAAGTGTACAAGACTCAATACAATGCAAGGTGATTAGAAAGGATAAGTCAAGTCTACTGAAATCAGCTGCCATTCTGCACAAGGACTGATTAACACCTGTATTGAACAAGTTGGGAACGCTGTCAATCAGCTGATTGATATCATCAGCGGGAGTATCTAGTAAACATAAGAAATACCAGGGATATGAAGTTGAAATGCTTTTAGAGGAAGCATTCGATCTTTATCACGCTCAATTTGAGTGAGATGTGATAAGATTTGCACCACATTCGATAGTTAAGTGTGATTCAAACCGTGATTTCTGGATAGTGTGTGGACATATAATGTGCTAATATTTTACTTATTTCAAGAGACATAATGAAGACAGCTGTTGTAACTAGTCACAGACTGTTACTTGGTTATATATAATTGTATCACAACCAGTAGGCAGTAAATAAATCATGCAGATCAATTTACAAATGAGGCATGTGGTAAATGTTTTAGGCAGTACGATCATTTGTAACAATCCTGAGCTTCACGTTGTGCGAATCAATGACTCTAAGATCCCCGTTTTGCTCCCAGAGATTGGATTCTCAGCGAGGTGTAGTAAAAAATAGCAAGAAAATATGATTTTTTGTGCTGCGTGCTGCGAAAACAATAGCATCAACCAAAAGAGATCGGATTCTCAAACTGACTGCTGTGATGCCACCTGGTAGGCGAACTGGTAGTGGAGAAATGAAATTTTGTTTATGGCTGAGTGGGAGTTGTTTTGTGTCTATGCTGGCTTTTTGTCCAGACCACGGTTAACCAGTTGTGGGATGTTTTTATGACTAGTAGGGTGGTTGACCGTGAGGAAGTGTCAACTGAAGGTAACTATTCAGTTGGACTAAAACGCTACACAAGTACAGAGATATGCAGAATTACACTCGTTAAATACAGCTCATGGAGGGGAAGTAGAAATCCCGTATATGTGAACGGCTGAACGTGAAATCAGACTTTTCTATACAATCGGCATGTTTCAACAAACGTATGCATAAAGAACATCATTTTGGGAGTTCTCTGAACTAATATTACCATTATTGTCTAACTAATGAAAGTCATGAGAAGATAGCCGGTAGCATAAACCTCTGGTTATTTTCATGATAGTTCCCGATTTGGATTTAGCCGTCAACACTACCTTATTGTTACAACATAAGGGTTAGATGATTTTAAATACTAGTTAACTGAGTGCTTTTAGGTGAATGAAAATGCACGCGATCTACGGGCACGTTTTACAAAATGGGTCAATAAAATAATGTGCATTTGTTTGGCGAATAATCGGTGAGTACATACACCGTTTCGTCTGTGCATTCACGGGCATGTATCTGCGTATGCACATGGTGTTCATTTTTATAGCGATCGTTTGCATTTCGTGTATTTCTCGAATCGGTACTGTTTCCGTACCACGTTATATAGAATACATCGTTGCATCTGTCCATCGGCTAGCATCTTCTCTATTTGTTTGATTGAGATGATTTCTTTGGAAGTTCGCTGTGGGGCAGGAATAAAGAAACGTACACAAGCCCTGTTTGAACGTCTCCCAAAGTTTGTTTAGCATTTGGAGTGATCCAGTGGTATATTATGCGGCTTAGTCAGTGATTATGCTCCCATGTTGGATCTGTCGCTCCATCTGCTAATCCTTATACGAATACGAAACAATCAGTTAGAAGTTATACTCGACAGACGGAAAATGACCGCAACCCGCAGTACCAGGTTTGTGGCTAGTGAACGAGATGAACATCCAAGTGATCGATCACGATTGGTAACGTGTGGGTACGGAAAAGCGCTGTTCATTACAATGTAAATCACTGGGGAAGCGGATATCATTTCGTGGTTATTTTACTCGAGAAATAGTCAGATAAATTCCTACGGAATTGATGCAAATAAAATGAAGTGAATAGATTTTATTGGAGTGTTGATACGCCAGTATCTATTTGGTTAAGAGGAACCCGACGATGTGGATTTACATTCTTTGTAATGGATGCGTACGAAAATCAGTTCCACAGGGAATCACTATCGAAGCACAATACCACTCGTTTCGCAAGATCACATGAAACCAACACATTTGTACAACCGTCTACCGAGTTTCTTTTCACACCGTACCACAGCTTGAAATAGAAGAGAATGGAACAGACGCTTCACAATAAAATGAGAACCAATATGTTTCTGCTGGCTATTCGATTTATTATGGCACGGAGAAGAGAAGGAAGGTGGGCGAAGCTATCGGTAGACTATATTCCAATTTGCATTCAAATACGGTGAAACCATTCCACTTTGGACTTGTTTTATGTTTTCTATCCATATACTTTTAATTCCCTTACCAAAGATTGTTATTGTTATCAACAATTCTCATGCGTAAAACGGTGATACAGTTTCATGATCACTATCCGACAAACCGTTTCCCAAATTTATAACAAGGTAACAATTCGGAATTTAGGAATTTCCCAAGCGGCAAGCTTATCAAGCCTCTTTGTTTCACCAAGTTCACCAAAACGTCTCGTTCGGACGGTTATACTTGTACAGTACTCAAGCATGGAACTAGACCTCGGTCGGAGGTGTTGATTAATTTGATCAGTCACAATCATTCTCACACCAAAAGGGTCCAGTAACCAAACAGGATCCAAGAAAGTTCACACAGTTTACTTTTCTCGTCGGAGTAAAAATTGATTGGACCTAATGAACTCCATGGCCTTCAAAACCCTGTCGGATGTCCAACTGCATATAAATCCTGGCGGTTCACGTACGAGGAAGTTGCGCAGAAGTCCATTTCATTACAGAATCCCTCAGTGATTCGCGAAAATTTATCAGGCCTGCCTTCGTCGATCACACAAAAACATTTTATGGTTCACAGCAAAAGTCGCTTCTCAAGAAATTAGAATCCATTATCTGCCCACGTACTCAATTAACTGATTGGCAGGTTTCTTCTCAGGAATAACATAGCGTATCTCTCTTCGTAGATGTCTGTACATATTTGGTCTTGTTTCTGGGCTTATGTGATAAGCATGTAACATCATCAATTTAATTTGCCGAAAATATCGTTGCGGACTTTTTCATCCAGTCTGATAATAAGATCATAAGAATCAATTCAAAGATTGGAATGGTAATTCAGGCACTGGTCTAGAATGCAGCGTGAATATTGTTCTTTATTACTGAGGATTGGTGCAGTGTACTGGGTGCACAGAACAAACTTCTAGATGAAACAGTGTCCTGTATATCTCTGGATAGGACCACTTGGAGCGGGCCTTTCGCTGAGGGAGGTAGTTGGTAGAACAGATCAATGAAATTGGCCAGTCCATGACATGATATGAAAGAAAGGTATGGAAAGGCTTTGTGAATTGTTGTAGACTTCCTGGGTGTGGTCCCACATGGGGGTTAAATGCATTTGATTGGCTCTTTTGTAAATGCATTATTCATCTACTGGATATAATTTTTCGTAGTTATCTCCTTGTTTGAGCTGCAGTTGAGATTCCAAATGTGAGATAGAAACGAGAACTACCATAACCACTTCGTGAATAATAGGTGTTTGAAACAAACTGAACTAAACTAAACCAAGCTGAGGAGAGCTGAACTGAACTGAACTGAACTGAACTGAGCTTTACTGAAAATCGCTTCATGTTTGCATGAAGAATGATTGCATCAACACAAAATGCAATCTGTATTCAGAATACATAGTTTTTTGAGTACATACTAGCCCTCATCGGTTAATTACTTACAATCATGTACGAACACATGACCATAGTCTACTAAGAATTTTAATTAGGCAAGAGCCTTGTAGAATAAAACGTGTGGCATATCCCACACACAGTCCTGTACCAAGTAGAACCAAACCACATCTATCCCAATGTCAAATAAATTCTGAGTAATCTGATGTGAAGCAAATTATTGCACAGGGTAGATCGGCATTTTGTAACTACCACTTTGATATCGTCATAATGATGGTTTTCAAGAGCAACCAGAAAAAGGTTTTAATGTCGGAAAACATGGAGACGAAAAACAAAATGGATGCACAAATATGATTAGGGGGTTGTTCCGAATAACCTCGATTCCCCTATAATTGCAAGTCCAATTTGCCCACCAGACAGCACATATACATTTTCAGAAATGGGACTTCCTAAAGCTCTGTGCTGTAGGCCATCATAAACTACTTTTCGTTCCTTCCAAACATCGATTCCCATCAGCCTAATCTATCTTGGTTCCTTCGGGCGATTTTATTCACCCAGAAGCTCATTTTGTTATCGTGACACAGAATTCAGACATCGGGTCGCGAAAATGGTGGAGGTGAACCGAGTAGACGATGTAGACCAGTATTTACCCCAAACAGGTTTATTCTTTACTTACTTTTCTATTCACCCACGAAGCTTTATTGACACAATATGACCAAATGTTTCTCATTTTCTCTGATGGAAACTCTCAACGGCAGTGACGGTAACTTCAGTCAAACGTTTCTTTTAAAATCGCTCGGTGTGTCATAAACACGGGAAATACAGATAACGGAACGAGTAGTCACATCAATGACCGAATCTCTACAAAATAGTAACTGATAAAATGGTTCACAAGGTTACGAAATCCAGTCACTTTCTGAAAGGCAGTTGACCCTCTTCAATAATATATGTTCAAATATGACGTTGCCTATCCCCAGCGAATATTGAGAAAATAGTTCAATTAAACGAATTGTCTTCCGGAATGAAACCTGACCGATGAACTCTCTAAACTGCACTAAAATAGTTCCAGAGAAGTACAAGATAAACACACTGCAAACATTGTATCTCAACATAGAGGTAATTTTGACGACAGATACACCGGTTCTAGAAATCAATGGGATTAGTGAAACGCTTATAACAACTGCGTATCCAGCATTATTCCTGGCAAAGTATTATCGTCTGAAGCTGATAAAGAATGATCGTCCACTGAAATTGGAAATGATTTTTGAAATTCCACACGAACGAGATGATATAATCAAACTAACCAATAAACTTCTGAAGCTATTTTCAGGCGTATCTACTGTATTGCCGAACCGTCAATTGTGTTCACGTAATTCCCCGATCACACGAATATATTAAAGGATCCACCGTCTATTCACATCAAGTTCAGCTGCACATTCCAAGTGAAATATTGGATCACAACTACCTACACTGGCCGTACCGAGTCTTAGTTACGTCATACAATGACTCAACACATTCCAGTGTGACTTGAGAATTAAACCCAACACGATTGCATCATCAATCGATGAAAGAATAGTGACTTCCTCAAGTCGTTCGGAGACAAGGCCTTACGTCATCACCAATGATATTCCCCAATGGAGAAACTAGAAGCACATGGCATCATGAACAACTCGAAACCATCACGTGATCCAACCATGTTTCCAAACCGATAGACTTGATTCACTCAACGTGATTACCCATTTCGCTGTCGCACCAAATCTCACATGAAGAAGGTCATGTGTGCTCACGCTATGCAGGTGGATATCAGGTTGTTGACTGTTACCATTTGACTCAAAGATATTCGAACTTGTCGATCAGTTTTACGCGAGCATCGTAAATGATTGGTGGTAGTGTTAGTGGCGATGTGATTTGGTGATGCTTCATGCGTCAGACGCGCCCAGAAAGCTGCCCAACCGCAGAAGACAGGCAAGTTACAAAACGAACCTACATCGTACATGGAATGCGAGTAATGATCGTGGAACGTTTTTCCTAATTTATAATTTGATGAAATGGGCTTTTATTAAGAGATTTGCATATGTTCATTATTTTCCAGTTATGGCAGGTTAGAAGATAAACTAGAGGAACGTTGTTCATATGTGAAACTGAACTTGAAGTGACGGTTACCAGTGTCGTATTCACCTGTTTGTTTTGGTTCTTGATTATATTTGAACAAAAGTTTCCTGCAACTAATGAATATTCATCTGATTTGACAAATACAGTTGAGTGAGGACACGTGATTGAGACATCAGAACAATCGGCATCAAAACAACTATTTGTCAACGTCCCATTCGTGATTAAATATCATACGTTTTATGGATTTTGCACACTGGATGATAGAAAATCAAATAGATAGTCGATAATCTTGATTACAGCAATTGCCAAATTCGTGTCCATAAAGTATTGGTGTTATCAGCGTTACGACTGATATTGTGTTGATAACTATCAATTGTTTAGTGTTAGTGATTTTGTCACATTATTTTTGTAGGTAACCAGGATACATTCAGAGATCTGAAATGTTGATTCTGAGCACATAATGTGGTGTTGTTTCGTGCGAATTGAGACCTAATTGGCGGTGGCCGATATCTGGCCTTTTGGCGTTACTTGCTGCTATTACTTTGACAGTTTATTTGGGAAGAGGGACTCCACTAGTATTCATCCAATGATCCGATCCCATTGAAGAGATGGTAAATGTCGTTTGTCCGCTTTTCACTAAACGTTTATTTTACCAACTCGGGTGATACGTCTGTGTGCGTTGGTACGGTTTTTCTGTTGTTCGGCCAGCGTCATCCGACCCACACTGAGAGCTGGAATGCACGGATATTCTGCCTTTCACTCGTAAAATGAGAAATTTATTGGTCAGTCACTGCAGTAGCTGTTTTTATGATTACGTGATCGTCCTAGTGGGCCATCGGATTTGTGATGTATAACAAATGAGAAGTAAAAAGAATTGCTATTTATTTATTTTATTTTGCCTACTTATCACCTCAATATATTTTGACATGCAGTATTCGGTCAGCTGATTGGGTATCTAAATTGTTTTACTATTCTGACCAACAATAAATCCAAGCTGACCGTCAAACGTTTATTGCACAACTGTTTCGCATGATACATGTGTATTGGTACTGCACATAATGGTCCACTAACGTGCAATATTGCTAATCGCTGGGTGTAAGAATTTGCGGATCGAATACCGAAACGTGTGGGATTCACCATTGGAACACCGGTGGAAACTTATACCGCAGTTTTATGATGCACTTGTTTAGTTAATGCACTTTCACAGCTTCACCCAAACTAGTGTGTTACTGTTAATTGAACAGTTATTGTGAATAGTATTGTGTTTTCTGTAAATCACCAGTCTCACTGTAGGTGTGGCGTAGTTCAATGTGTCCTCTTAGTTGACTTATGACCTCACGACCCAAGGTTGAAATGATGTAAAATGCGCACAACGGGTAAGCGATGCTAAAGGTGATAGTTTGATAGGGAAAGGAGTTTGCATGTAAAACGTGCCTGCTCGAGTTCAGTATTGTTCCTGCCACATGCTTACTCTTCTGATCGAGGCTGACAGCTTGTTGCATGTCTGCTTGATTTCTCACTGGGACTGGTGTGTGACGAATTTCCACCACAGCACACGTGTTTTTGGACTTAATCGATCCACAAAATTCTCATTTCATATTTCCACAATACTCATCTGGCAGAAAAACTAAATTAGGATTTCCCGATCAAGAGAAAGAGAGGCCGACGAGGCCTTATTCCACACGTCACTGCAGTTTTCAAGTGTGGGGCTAGTTTGAGTTTTGTATATCCGGAGATGAGCTAGTGTGAAAAAGCTTATGGCGCAAACAGAGAACCAATTTCGCACTCAGCTCGAGAAGCGAACTGAGATAGGCAAGCAGACCAAGACAAAGGAGTTATAGATGAGCCGAGAAGAGAGGTAGAATCTGTGGGGCGCAACACATTCAAATCGAGGTTGTGGTGGGAAAAGGACGATAATTATTCGGGTCAGAAAGATCATCGGTTTTGGGAATATGAAAAATTGCTATGTGTTTACAGGGGATCGGAAGATTAGAAAGTCGGAAAATGTGTGTGTGTGTGAGAGAGAGAGAGAGAGAGTTGAATGACGACGAAGGAAATAGGCCAATTCGGATTGCACATTTTAAGGAGGATGAATGGTATGCCGTTTTGATCGGGTGGTCTGCATTAGTCCAGAGAATGCAGCATTTGGCTTATCTTCAAAAACCAAAATGGGTTTGAAAATGGGAGACAGAGGGAACAGAATGGAACATAGGAGTAGGATACGTAGGTTAGATGTAGTTAGTGGTGAACCAGGAAGCGAATTGTCAACTTTCTCATATGGTCCAGGAAAAAGATTGACAGAGGAAATACATATGTGAAAGACATTGGAAGGGCAAAAATCGCGAGAGACTACTTTGGCAAGGAACCAACGTTTCAGGCTACCGTTGGCAGATGAGAGTAAGCGTTCGGTTTCCCAGCAGAAAAAGCTTTTTCTGGCTCTATGTATGGTTAGTGAGCATCTGTTCCTTGGCTTGCAAAGAGCAAAGGTGAGTCCTTTGTGGGCGAGCCGAGCCAATGGAAAAATGTTGCACACTTCATGCGTACAGCACGATCGCATGCGTGGTTGAACCAGTCGGATGATTCGGGTTTGCCAGGTTTGGACAGGTGAGTAATAAAAAGTTGCATAACCTGAAGAACAATGTCGTTGAAGTTAGAAACGGAAGAGAAAATGTCTGAAGTAGACATCGCAAAATCTATCTCAGTTGGTTGAACTTCAGCTCCAAATTATTTATCTCAAAGTAGGTGAAGTATGGAAGTGGGTAGATCTGATGTAACAGGAAATAGTATAGTGATTAGATGAGTCAACTGGAGCAAGGGCGAATGTGCCTGAGATCAGGGAATGAACAAAAGTGAGAATAAGTTCAAAGGTATGAGCATGATCGCCAGCTCGATAGGGAATACGTGTGAGGAAGTCAACAAGTTGGCATAGGTTGTTGACCACGGAGAAGTGTTCGGCTTCGCGCCCCAGAGCCGAAGTGTCCGATGAGTGAATGAACCAATCTCGCTTGTGAACATTGAAATCTCATAAGGTGGTGACGAGTCAGTTGGATCTGCCACAAAATAAGGTCAATGTTTGAAGGTGAGATATGAAAGAACGATGAATCGCTACTGTTGGGTGAGCGGTGAACTACACAAAAGCAGTGATTACAAAAAGTAAGTCGAAGCTCCAGCCACATCAACTGAAATTCGCGAGTTGATATTATGCTTCTCTCCGCGAATGCTAGTGAGAGTGACAAGTTAGTGCTCATCTTCCGAGCGAGGAGGGCAAGCAAGAGGAATCATTCGATTCGAGGAATTAAACCTCTGACGGATAAAGACGAATTTTATAAAAATTCCCATGCCAGTAGGCTAATATCTGCTTTAGAGTGCGTGCTGAATTTCTCATATCTCGTAGAAGACGATAGTTTCTTCGTGTCACCGTCCAGGGTCACAGTAATTCTTAAATAAATCTCAAACAATTGAGTATTCACAATCAGAATGATGAAAAGTTCCATTTACGGAAAATTGATTCATGAGTGTATGTCCATAACACTACTGCAATCAAGCTCATTTCCACAGAATGTAATTATTTTCGCAGGAAACATTTTATTACTTCCTAATATTTAAGGTCGCCGCCTATATTGGTAGCAAACAAAAAGTAGGTTTTTACAGCAATAAGAAGGCTAACAGCAGAGGAAGCAGTCTTCTGCACTGAACCAAATATATGAGCATAACCCCCTATACATGACCGCATTCAAAGAAGGAGAACGGCCCGGCCACTTTCATGAATGCTCTACCGTTTCATGCTGTGTATGTGCGGCTAATAATCCTTGTATGATACTCATTATTATTGTTGAGCTGACTTGTTTCTTCTCATTGATGTCTGAAATAAAATCTCCTCCATTTAGTCAATCTTTTCTACTCCTCGAGGTCTGCTCGTATCCGTTTATATGCTTGACGTTTTGCATGTAATTCATTTGCAAACGTGCATTCTCAGTTACATAATGATGACGTGAAAGTTCACTGATCCTTAGATGAAAAGAACCATAGAAAGAGGAAAATGAACGAATCAAACTCAAGAATTAGGCTGAATTGATATAATATTTTCGTAAGCCAGTTTTACCAGAATGCATGACTAGAACTAGCATCAGACTGACGCGACAATGAGAGCTAAATGCGCATCGGGTTGAATGTTCAGGATTATGTGTGGATTGACCACAACTTACCGATAGGTGGGATATTCCAGGGATAGTCGCTTAAACTCAGCTCGCATGTTACCGTCCATGGTGAACCTAAGGCACCAGAGCACATATGAGAGTCAACAGAAGACATGCCGTGGTCAAACGGTAATATTCCTCGTACTGACTGCATCGTTAGTTCCTGCTGCATTGCCTGATGAGCAGTGAGTGGTGAGAACAGGAACATCGGAAAAATGGGGACTTGACTTGTTAATATTGAAGGAATCTAGAGAAATCAAACATTATTTGGTGAGGGATGATGAGTATTAGATGGACCACCGCTCAATATGGTATCTTAAGGAGAGCACAGATTCATACCACGATAAAGGTAACTACACCGTTTTAACTAGAAGGTTAGTCGCTGTCAATTCAAGTGGAGCCGAAAATATTTCATGGAAATAGAGGAGCAAGTCACATACTTGGTGACGATGCTTTTAAAAATACACGACGTATGGTAACGGATACCTCAAAATCAAACAAAATTCCTACGTTATTAGAAAACAGAACAAAGGGGGAGAGAAAGGATGAAAACACACATGGAGGAAAAAAGAAAACCTCGTTGTTGGTCTAACACATAATTCCTTGAGGGTTCCCAATTAGAATGATGAGGCAACTCGATTAGAGAGCATATTTGCCCCGAAAACACGATTCGGATGAAAATATTACTTCGAAGTGATGCAAACTGCGCCCTAAAATGATAGGATTAGGAATTCAGTTGGAGTCAGTCTTCATATTTCCTCCACTGCAATAAGGAGATTCAAATCTGGGTAGTTCAGTCGTACGTGGAGTTGGATATCGGGCTGGGCAACAATCTTTCGGATAAGGTAGTGCGTGAGACAAATGAACAAAGATTGATCTCGCTACAAAACTATAATTTCTACGGACTACGCTCAATGGCTCGACTGGAAATTCCGTTTGCTCAGGATCGGACGAAAGGAACCTATACCCTGGTCTCAAAGATCTCTGTATATATATCCAACGGCATATTTCCTGGGCGGTTATGTTGAGATGAAATTTCACGAACTCCAGATGGTGAATTTAAATGAGTTGGAAAATCGTATCCAATCTGCATGTGGTTCGATTCCAACACAAATGCAAGAGGCAGTTCAACATAATATGATTCGACGGCTGACGATTTGCCTGGCTCAAGTTGGTGGCGTTTTTGAGCAGCTTCTGTAACGGCAAATACGGCGCCTATCAGAAATAGAAAACGAACTATTAGTTTTGTTCAGAGCCGAGGACGATCAAACAGTCTTTTTAAAGACCAACACGACCAGATTTTGCTTGATGATCCCGGTTTTCAAAACCAGGTTTGAGGTAATCGTGGTCCAGTCTTAAAGGTCGATTCCGTCTAATCGGTCCGAAAACCATAGTGCAAAATGGGGCAGTTCAATAGGCAACAGTCACTCTTCAATTTCCGATATTTGACGATAATAAACAGTGTAACAGTCTGAGAGCTGGTGGTTTTGTCAGAACGATTTAGTACGGAAATGACAAAGAAAAATTATTTGACACTAAATTTCAGGCAACAGTTTCCTGATGAAACATCCGCAGGATTCTCACCAATTGAAACATATCGCTACTCACGGTGTGATCGATGGTTTCCTATGAGAGCAATTCTATTGGCCACAACGAATGGAAACGAATGGCACTGATATTAAAAATTCACTGCAAAACAATGGTGCAATCCGTCCATAAAACAAGACGATCTATGTGCAATTGTAACTCGTGAGTGATGTCGTTCAAAACCGTGTTTCAAGAAAAGCCGCAACCAATTCAAGGGGGTTTTCCCACTATGAAACGGCAAATAGGTCCACACTCAGATTGGAGCCGAAAATACCCAACTGGACCATAACCAGTTCCTGATGCGGCACTAAATATGTGCAGCTCTACTGTCCCATATGGTGGGTATTTCGTTACCAGTCATCTATCGACGCGATTGGCTGTAATAGATTGTACGTTCTTTGATCATTTCGTCCATCTGTCTCGCTCAAGTTCAACGGACTGACGGTCCCAATCCAGACACTGGTTGCATACACCACGAAAGATCTGCTTTGCTGGCGGCAACGATCTCGCTGCATCTCAACGTGGTATATACTGCAGAACGATTAAGTTCAAATGATTACAACAGTATTGTGCGACAAATATAGGGAGAATTCGAATTGTCACCATGGTAAAGACACATTACGAACCGGCTGTTTCTGCTGATACCATATGGGTCTTCATCGATGTATGGCTACAGCTTCGGCAAACCTCAATAGCCTTGCATTCCTTATCACGTATATGACCCGAAACGGAGTGTTTCGGTCACCTGGATGTTGCGTCATCTGAAGATGACGAACGACGGCAGACGACCAGAACTTTTGACTTTGAACATTGTGAATATGCGTTTGATCTGACCCTGATTGCATCACAAGACGTTGTGCCCGATTTGGAATGTGTTCAAGTTATCGGTTAGACAACAGTCGTTCTGTTCCACCCACGTGGGTTTTCCCGCAAATTCTTAAATCAGATTAGATTTGGTGTGCAGGGGTAGACGTTATTTTCACCGACGGCTTTGAGGATCCCAATCGTTGGATGAACAATTATAAGGTCAGTAACATATTATGTTCTAGGAATCGCTGAAGCAAGTCGCCGTTTGAGCAGGCATTGACATCATCAGATTTGAATGGAAAACAGAGGATGACTAGTGATTTCTCTACTGAACAAGTCGTTTATCCGGCAACTATAGGCCTGCTGTGCCTTCTGATAAACGTATGGGGATGAGCGTTTTCGGTCGACGCCTCTTTTAGCTGTTGCAGTTCGCTGTCACTCATGTTTCCGTGCAAATTCGTTCTACTCTCCGAAATGGTGTTCGGACCAGGCAACGTTTATATTCCCTAGGCACAAATCTGTTAGAGTGCAGTTATAGCCAAATTGGCGAAATGGGTTCTCCAATTGCCTAAGCCCGTTCATGATTTAATGGCCAGCGAAACTGTCAAAGAAATTTTCGCATTGGTAGAGATCTTTGGGCCAGATCATTGTGAAAGGGAAACACACGGCTTTATTTGATGTCCAATCACAGTTCACGAACTTTCCTTTACGGAGGCCATACATACCATCTGCTACCATGGAGAGCAAAACCAACTCAAAATCGGTATACCAGTCTCATTTCAGGAACGACAATTACTACCATGCTCAACAGTCGTATCGTGTTCTTCCATTGGCTGAGCCTACTGACAAATTGGCGCAGTCGCAATACGGATCTCATTGGATTCATTTTGTCAGGAAATAGTTTGGCTCACTTTGAGGAAAATGCGAGCTAGTTCATGATTGCAGTGTGAGAGATATAAGGTTCCATAGCCAAAAAAGCCCATTGCATTATTAAACATTACCGGAAACCAGACTCTCAAGTGGGGGACCGCATAAGTTCCCAATATGTCAGATGTGGTCACCAGCTGAGTCACAATGCATTTCCTCCTACCACGAAAAATATTGTCGTTCGAGGATTTAGAACCTCTGATCTCCGAAGTGTCAAATGAAGTCTCCGCGCTACCAATAACAGTTTGGTGTATCTTGTTGATAGAAAAGGCTTTCTTGCCGAGAAACAGGACGATACGTGCCATCAGAAAGAATCAAATTGATATTGATTTTCAAGTAACTTTTTTTCTAATAAATTAGTTTTCTGGATAAAGAGAGTTGAAGGAAATCCTGGGATTATTGAGAAAATCTACCACAGTGTGTTCTGGTCCTCACTGTAGAGCTCGGATGATGAAGGGCAATATTTGGTGAGCTATCCGATAGAAAATCACATGATCATACATACGATTAACACGAATCCCCTAATCAACACGGAAATTTCAAAAATAGAGGATATTGATCTCTCTGTACGCCAGAGTTGCAACTGCCGTATGAATTCTTGACTTCCTAAACCGGTATGCCTAGCCATCTATCCGCTCAATTATATGCGTATAATATGCCCATTATATTCGGAAGGAAATTTTATTGATGACGCTGACTTATTACCGCCTGCGATCAGGTCGTGGGAATGCAATCTGGATCATTGGGTTCATAAATTTTGAATTGGAATAAATGATTTTGGCCTATCGAAGAATGTCTATATGCTGATGTTTATCCGTCAATCATGGGTACAAGCCTAAAGACAGAACAAGTTCATGGTTGACACACGGTACAGAAACTACATGAATAAAGTAAGGCATGATTATTCATAAGGAGCAAAACGTCCGACGCACACGTGAATCGACAAAACAGATAAATGATGATAGTTAGGAAGTAAATAATATTTCAGACTGAATTTTAACTATAAATAAACGAGCAAGCCGTTACCAATACAGAAACGTCTATGATCGAGACCTTTGTTCGTTGTCACAGTTCAGAAAGCAGGAGGCAAATAAAACACGGCTAAACACTGAATAATGGGATTGTAATTCATCTCTGTTGTAAATCCGTAGTCAGTTTACTGTATCGTGTGCAATCGGATGTCCCAATTGTCCCAGTCATCGATACACGGAAATACGAAAATAATCTGAGTAGGAAAGCTGCTCGAATTTCACATATAATTCATTTCATCTATGATTGAATGATGTGAGGCGTTTAATGGACTAGCTGGAATGTGAGTCGACTACTGGAACACCCTTATGAGGAAAAAAGAAATAGTGGACCTGAGTAGTAATAGGAAACGATGACGTGCCAAATAAAGTGTAAATCTATTGTCCGTGACAAACTAGTGGTTTTCGAACCGTTTATCTTCCCGGTTTGAGTAGGCTGCTCTCCGTCTTCTATATCGTGCGTACTGTTCTTCCGATGACAAAAACGTTTGGACATTCCTTCAGGCCGATGCAATTCTTTCGTTTGTGTGCTTATATCTACTGGCGCAGTTGATGGGCGGTGCGGTGAACAAGGCAAACGAATCAATGTGGCATCTGACTTGCATACTGTATCAGATAGTATAGGACCTACACGAAAAATAATCTGCGTATTTTATAGATCACAGTTAGTCATGCTGCCGTGGCAGATGCTTTTTGGTACGAACGCACAAGTGATCCACAACGAAGACTACGAAATGATTGCTTCTACTGTGGTCACAGCAAAGCCAGTCACGAATGAAACTGCTGCGCGCTCGTTTGGATCGGTGGACAGATTACTTCATTAACTGAGTTGTGTGTGATCAACTCTCAATTTGGTAAACCTTTCCATGACCAACTATTCCGCTAGTCAGCTCAATGTTGCCCGATTTATTTGACGTCAGTTTGACTTTGCTGACCTCATCACTTTCATTCTGTGGCTGCAAATTTGATTTATTTATCCAACCCTCAGTTGATATTGATCAATTTCCGTTTCGAGGGCCACATTAGTTGGTTTCAGAATTCGATTGACCAAACTGAGTTCGGTTTGTTATTAGTTGACCTATTGCGTGCAAAGTTGACCTCAGAGGTCAAACCCGGACTGTATTTGCATGTGCAAAGTAAAAGTCTTTGATCATTCAAGGGATTCATAGTGGCCTCGATAGAGTTGAGGATAAGACCGTTATCTGGCCACCTTATTTACCTGAACTGACATTTCTATTTCTATCGACTTCTTTATCAAATCCGACTGTACTCTGTCACGGTTCGCTTTTGATTCGTCGTTGCGATCGTTTGCATTCCTTGTGTTTCTCGTATCGGTACTGTTTCGGTTCCACGTTGAATAGAATACATTGTCACATCTTTCTCCTGGAATGCATCTTCTTTATACATTCAACAGAGAGGATTACGTTGGATTTCCGATGTGAGACCGGAATAAAGACACGTTCATAAGCCTCGCTGAAACGTCTCCCGAAAGAAGATGTTTAGCTTTTTAAGTCATTTATTGGTATAATATGCGGCGTAGTCCGTGATTATGCTCCCATATTGCATCTGCCGCCCAATCTGCTAATGCTCATACGAATACGAGAAGGAAAGTTGAAAGTTATCCTGGACAGACAGAAAATGAACAGAACCAGTGGTACCAGGTTTGTGGCTGGTGAACGAGATGAACATCCAAGTGATCGATCACGATCTGCATTGTGCAGGCACGGAAAAGTGCTGTTCATTACAATGCAAACCATTGGAGAAGCGGGTATCATTTCGTGGTTATTTTACACGAGAAATAGTCAGATCAATTCCTGCGGAATTCATGCAAATAGAATGAAGTGAATAGATTTTATGAGAATATTGATACGCCAGTATATATTTGGTCTATACTATTCAGATTATTGATGAACCAATACCTCCCTTTTCGAGAGCAACTAGACGATGTATATTTACATTCGTCTTCATGGATTGGTACGAAATTCGGTTCCATAGGGAATCACTATCGAAACGCAGGGTCGCTCATTAGGCAAGATCACATGTAACCAACACATTCGTGCAATCGTGCACCGAATTTCTTTTCACACAGTCACACAGCTTGACATAGAACAGAATGGAACAGAAGCATCCAATTTCAAATGGGAACATCTTAGCCATGAGTCACAGCTGTCACCCACTCAGCTCGTTTCTTCAAGTACGCCGATGAAAATAATTCACAAGAACAAAATTTTCCCAGCAGTCTAGTCTTGTGGTAAACACTCACAAATGTCTAGATTGCATTCTTTCAACTGTGAGATCACGTTTTCTAGAAGACGTCACCACTGTTGAATCTACTCCATTTTACACGGTTTTAGAGAACGTGCATTGGTCGTTACATACAGGCATTGCTGTCTGGAAAGTTCATCGATTGCCATTTCCAATTCCTGAAGTCTAACAGTTCGTTGCTTCGCAATCTGTTATTTCTGCATGCATACGTAGGTGTATGTTCCCCTTGTTTCCATACTGTTCTGCCGTATTTATTTCCGTCTGTTGAAAAGAGACTGTGTCACTGTTGGTAGTGACCTGTACAAAATCGGTCTTGTTTCCGGGCGTATGCGATAAGCATATAACATTATCTATTTCATTTGTCGGAAATATCAAAGCGGACTGTTCAAGGATGAAGTATTATCTGAGCTGTCAACACTTTTTGACGTACGAGGACTCTCTTCACATGTCCATTCAAACTTGCTCAAACCAGTATAATAATAAATTCATAGAAAAAAAAATCAAAAAATGGTTTCGGTAATCCAGGAACTGGCAAAGAACGCGGCGCGAATACTGTATCAGCAGTTTTTCGAATGTCCTCTGATAGAAACTTCCCATGGGTCTGTTAACATTTTTAATAAAACATGTTGTCGAGATGACAAAACAGACGCGACAGAGCGAGTTATCTCGTCAATGACCGAATCTCCGTGATATAGGAATCAATAAAATGGTTGCTAAGAATTCGAAATCCTGTTACGTTTTGAAGGACAGTTGGCCATCTAGAATAATTTCCGTTCAAATATAAGGTTACCTATCCACAGCGAACACTGAGAAAATGGATCAATTAAAAGATGCCTACAAGGACACTATCTAAATTGCACTTAAACTGTTCCAAAGAGTACAAGATGAGCACATTGCAAACAGTTTCTCGGGCTAGAGTAGATTTGGACGTCAGAGCCACTGGTATGAAAAATCATTCGAATTATTGAACGCTGATATCAACCGCTTATCCATCAAAATTGCTGGCAAACTGATATCAACTCAAGCTGATGAAGATAAGTCTTTCATTATGCTTGGATGTGAAATCAGAAATAGCTTACAGAGGAAACGTTATGATCAACGAAATCAGCAAACGTTTGAAGCCAACTGCCAGCGAATCTAATATATTGCCGAACCGGTTATAATGTTCACGTTATTTCCCGGTCACACGTCATACAAGGAATCAACATATTCAAATGTGGCTTGAGAAAGAAACTCAAAACGATTGCATCATCGATCGATGAAAGATCACTGATTGCGACGAATTGTTTGGAGACAAGGCACTACGTCACTGACAGTCAGACAGTCGTAGTGATTTCCCTACTGGATAAACCAAAAAAACATTCTTTCAATGAGCGACGCGACACCATCACGTGATCCAACGAAGTATATGAAGCAATACATTTTATTCAATCAACATGATTACTCATTCCGCTGTCGCAACAAATCTCGCATGAAGCAGGTTATGTATGCTCACGCAGCGCAAGTGAAGATCAGCTATTAAACTGCTGTCGTTATATTCACCGATATTCGAAATTGTCTATCAGTTTGACGCGAGCATCGTAATTGATGGGTGATAGAGGTAAAGGTGATGTGACTGTGGTGATGTTTCATGCAACAGACGCGTCCAGAAAGCTGCCCAACTAGAGAAGACAGGTAAGTTACAAAACAATTCTACTACATTTATGGAATGCGAGTAATGATCGTCAAACGTTTTTCGCAATTTATAGTTTGATAAGGTGAGCTTTTATTGAGAGATATGCACGTGTTCATTATATATGTGAAATTGAACTTGAAGTAATGGTTACCAGAGTCGTACTGACCTGTTTGTTTTGGTGCATGGTTATATTTGAACAAT
The DNA here is from genome assembly GCA_948099385.1 of Fasciola hepatica. Classification (NCBI taxonomy): domain Eukaryota; kingdom Metazoa; phylum Platyhelminthes; class Trematoda; order Plagiorchiida; family Fasciolidae; genus Fasciola; species Fasciola hepatica. The sequence goes on from CANUEZ040000198.1 coordinate 4,808,937, forward strand.
GTTTTTCTGCAACTAATGAATATTCATCTGATTTGGTAAATACAGTTGAGTGAGGACACTCGATTAGGATATCAGCACACTCGGCATCCAAACAACTAGTTGTCAGTGTTTCACCTGTAATAGAATATTAAACGTTTTTACAGATTTTGTACACTGGGTGATAGAAAAGTAGAAAGATAGTCCATAATCTCGACAACTGCAATTGACTACATCGTGTCCATACAGTAGAGGTGTTATCAGTGTTACGACAGATATTGTGTTGATAACTATGAGTAACGTGGTGGTAATGATGACGTCACATTATTTTGTGTGTTGCTTCTGAGCACATCATGTGGTATTTTTTCGTGCGGATCGAGACTCAATCGGCGGTTGCCGAGATCTAGCGGTTGGCATTTCTTGTTACTCTTACTTTGACCGTTTATATGGGAAGAGAGGCTCCATGATTATTGATCGTATGATCCGAATCCATGGAAGAGATGGTAACTGTCGCTTGTCCGCTCTTCACTTGTATTTTGTTAAACCGACTTGGGTGATAAGCCTTGATGTGCCAAGACGGTCTTCCTGTTGTTCAACATACGTCTCCTGCCCCACACTGAGAGCTGAAATCGTAGGGATATTCTGCGTCGATTAGGCAATTTGAGAAATAGTCGAGAAGTGAACAAAACATGGATTCCGGCAGCGTAGTTCATCGTTATGACTTCGGATATGGCTAACACGCGATTGAGATCGACTGTTTACCACATCTGCTTTACTGCCACCTCTAAATTGAACTCATGGGTAGACATATTGCTTCTCGACTGCTTGATGACAAAGTGTGCTATCGTAATGCTTCGTACCATTATTGATGAAGCACTTGGAGTGTATATTAGGAATGAGAAATGATTTCACCCTTCTACGTTTTCTTTATAGGACATATCTTAATAACATTAGTGGTCAATCACTATAGAAGTTGCTTATTCTGTCTCAATAATAAGAATCTGTGGTGGCGTGTGCATGGACTCGATAAAATGTCCTCATGAATAAGTGAACGTCCTAGTGCGCCATCGGATTGATGTGATTGTGATGCGTCCGAGAAAAGCAAACAATATGTGGATTCTATTTCCAACGTGATTTTATACATTCACAGGCCTCATTGAATTCACGTATTAGGTGGAATGAATACATCCAGTTACCAAATCCTAAATCGTATTCATGCTCAACCTTAAATGTATTGGGAAGGGATAGGTTTGAGTTCAGTTTTCGTCATGAGCACCTTGTTACATCATGTGATAGAAACGTGATGAAATGAAAGTATCCAATCTAGCCCATTGGAGGTCATAATACTTAGGCTGCATGTTTTCATTAAACACACACATGCGTCAAACAATAGGGTCTACTCACTCAATGTTTTTTCTCTACCAGTGAAGGTCTTTCGAAGAATCTATCAAAAATATAAGGACATTAGATAGAAGAATGAAGAAACCCAGCAGATTGATGAAAGATAAACCGAGGAACCCTTCTGCTTATGTATTAACAACATCCAGTTTCAATTTCACGGAGCCTGATCGCATTATATAAAAGAGGTTTAAATTCTATCCTTCTTAGAACCTAAATTAGGAGATATTTGTATTGCCTAATGAAAATGACGCGACAACCCGATTATCTCTTCCCGCCACTCATGAGATGGAGAACACGGTTATTAGGGAAGAAAATAATTAACGTGCATTGCGAGATCGTGATTGTAGCGTAAACGTGCGACGGTCAAATGAACTTCGTGCTTGATAGCGAGCCAGTTTTGTGATATGCCGATTTTGCAAGCATAATATAGGCCTCAAGGAAACTCATGACTTTTGAACTTGTGGTGATCCTGTCGAATTAGGCGCCCGTTGCTCAAATGGTTTGAGTTGGTTATTATGTTTCCGGATAAGATTCCATGTAAGTTCAGAATTTGAAGATGTCTTGATATCATTTGTTTCTGTGTCAGGATGTTGTTATCCAATGTAGTGTCCCGTTTGTAAGATTTTATTTCTGAAGGTATGTCTTTCATTTTTTATGTGTGCATATCTTCTTCATGTTTACACGGCCTGATTCCTTATCTGGTTGGGGGGGACACTGTTTGTTCTATTCTACCTAATCCCTCTGTTACTCACGAAGAAGAATTAGTCAATAGCCTACCCACTTTAGATGTTGTAATATTCAGATGTTCCGTAAAATGTTGCCACGCACTATATGTTTCAAAGTATTTTAGGAAGGTCGCTTTCTACAATTCTCCACTTTCGCACCAAAGACCTACAATCATGGTTTGGTTCGAATCCCTTTCGACGGAGCTTGGGAAATCTGCATCAAAGATTAAGTGCAAAATGAATAGGAGTTTATAGAAAGAACGTTGCTGGCCAATTGATATCCCGATAGGTTTATCGAGCAACATCGAAAACCGAGGCAAGCAAGCGGAAATATTGTAACAGAGATCAGCCTCGTTTATTTGCTTAACATTCGATTGTTCATACGAATTCTCGCTATTAGGCACGGTAGTAATTTGACAGTTGCACGTGCATGCTACACTCACGCTCTGGTAATACATCCTGATCACTTCCTCCCTATGAATCGTGTTCTCCATCTCATGGGTCGTGGGAAACAATACTCTGGTTGTCATGTCGGCTTTATGCGAGGCATCACAGTGACGGACTGGCGGTCCGTGCATGGTCGAAAAGACTAACGAGCACATGCAACTAAAAAGTCACATCTACGGATTCTTTTATTGTTCCAACTTTATTTGCATCAGGTCACAAAGCTGACTCTACGTAATCCGCTTAAATTGTGTTGCGCAATCCCAATTTGGAGCTGTGAGCATTCACCGAAGCGAAGTCCATCAGAATGCATTCGTGAGTGATTTGTGCACAACAAATGGTTGACACGAATGTTTGTTTGTTATGGCACCAACCGAAAGGACCACCTTTCGAACTCCCTGTTGTGGCTTTCAATCAAACTCGAGTAATTATATGATTTCTCTCGCTGTGTGGTATATAAACTGAAATGTTTGAGGTAGGCGGTGGACGAGAGCAAACGAAATGCTTGCATCACGTTACTTATATTTTTCTCCAGTTCCCATGTACTTCTCAAGAAACAGAATTATTCTATATCCCCACCGTCAATATATGATGCGGTTCCCACACTAGATCTGGCGAAAATACCCATCATTAGCCAAAAACATTTCAGTATAGATTATTTTTTGTGCCATATGCTGCATGCTGCAGTTCCATCAGTAATCGGAATCACGTCTCCCCTTACAAGTCCCATTCATCGTTCAGCCCTTTGTGTAGAGAGTTATTCACGACTCCAACTTACCCTAAAAATCGCATCTAGATGTTCTGCTTGACGTCAATTTTGGTTCAAGTTTCTACTGGCTTGGTCTTCCCTGCACAAAGAGATGTGTTGAGGGAAGCAATTATAAATCATTTAGTCAAAGTGCGTGTGGGTGCCCTGGCTCTCCACACACGGAGACTTAACATCTATGTTTGATGATACGTCCAGACTCCAACATGCATGTCGATAATTCCTCGCAGTTTCGTGGTTGAAGTGAACTGAATTCCGAAAATATCAGTCTAGCCTCCACATAGCTTGCCCTTGGTGGCTGAATATGTCAATCAATTTCATAGCGTAACGTATCCTGTTGTATAATTTCAAAATTATCACAGCAAATGACGCAGTTTCTATACACATTCTGCTTCCTCAGCGTTAGACCCACCATCACTTTACATCAACTAAGTTATAATGCATCTGGTTATAAACCGTATCATTGCCAATAAGGTAATCATGCAAGAGTGTCATTACTTGAGCCATGGGTTGGGCATATTAGGCACTCACTGAGGACGCGTCTAACGGTTGGCATGGATTTCGAAATTCAGAAGTCTTTCCTGGTGCATCTACTTGTGGAAATATAGATGTCATTCATCCTTTTCAATCATGACAGCGAATAACATGATTGTACTTTGAGAGTAGTTTCAAATTCCAGTCCAAACATTTCTTGAGAAACAACAAACGATGGTCTACTACTGGGTGACAAAAAGAAAGCTCATTTCTCACAATACGTCACGGTAAACCATCGATACACTTATTCCTTTCTTTTCTTCACTTACACGCAACTATCTCCTACTAGACGACGAGGTTGTTTCATGAATATATCACGTATCAAAGCTGATCGATCGGAAGCAGTGTAGAGTCTAAATACGATATTGATGGAACGCACTCTACCGGCTGGTCATTGATGGACCGCTTTTGAGCTGATGGCCATCAGTAAGATTATTTACCTTCAGTTTTCGTGGTGTTTGATTCTAGCGCGATAGATTTTAAGAATAAATTGCTTCCATGGAATACTAGTTAAAGCGTAGGAGGTATCGTCTGTGTGGTGGTAGACTGTCGTGTCCCTTAGGGCATCTTCCATTTCATTGGTCTCCATCAGTTACCCATCTGTCACCTGTGTCCCCAAAATTCTGAAGCACGCATGAACAGCCACACCTCGGCAAACCGCTCAACAGGACGCAAATAAAAATTAGGGTAACTAAGGCCTACATTCCTAGGAAGGAGACGATGTTCGGTATGCCAGGACAGGTACTCGCTAATGGGCGGACGAGATCTACCAACCCATCGGCTTCAAAGGAAAGCTATCCAACATACACCACCTGGTATTCCGGAATGAGCAAATTAGCCGAACAACAGGCCACCGGCTCATGTGGAACAGCTCTGTTGCAATCTGGGTTGCGTTGGGATGTGCAAAGGTAAAAAGGAGATCGTCTGGATAAAGGCTGGATCAGAAATCGTTAATCTAATTTCCACTGCTGACTGGGCAATCGAGTAATACAACGTCCCTGAACAGTGCCGGAGACACCGCCACGCACAAGTTTCCCGAGAACCTCTATGAATAATTTGGAAAACATGCAATCTGATCATGCCAAGCCTTGTCCGGCAGGTGACGCTCCTCGTGCTCCAATCGTTGAGGTGTTAAGACAACAAACTGGAATATTGAACCGTCGGAAACAGGCTTGTGCAACTTGTTGGAATGTATGGAATCTACCATAGGTCGGCAGCCTCACAATGAGGACGCTGTGGAACTAAAGCAAAAACATCTGCATGGCTTGTTTCTCAGAAGTCCGCATACTTAACTATGGCACTCGGTGCATAAATATTGCAGGACAGGAGTCAGCTTGCTATCTTTATCATAGCGACAAGGCAGACCAATCTGAGAGCCACGATGTCAAATTCGATACTAGCAGTAAATCCAACAGTACAGTGATCGCTTGGGAGCCGATTTCCCTAAGACTTCCTTCTGCACGTCTCGGGGGCTTCCACAGAGTCTCGACAGTGACTGCGACGATGAATTGGACGCCAATATCTAAGAGAAATCCAATGAGATCGAGAAATGTGATATTCTGGACATCGCTTGGAAGTGGATTGCTCTCACAAGTCCTTCGGATGAGTCAACGCCAGACGTGTTAGGTCACGACGGTTATCAGACTGGATCTCTGGGAAGCCATTTCAGCTGTCTGATAATCAAACGAATCCGAGATATCAGGAAGTGGCGAGAACTACATAATGACACGGGGAGGTTCGCTCTCCGTTAAGCTTGATTGAAAGCGGTAATGGATCAAACATTCTGAAACTGTGGAGATTGCAGTAGGGATTAGTGACTCCAACAAGCTATTCCGCTATATTCGCAACTCATCGGATAGGCGCTACAAGGGAGAATCATTCCTGTGCAGCGCAGCCGGCCATCTTATATCTGAGCACAAACGAAAATAGAGCGTTGAGTAGAGCAGGTCGATTGGTGGCTCAGCCGATCAACATACCACATGATGGACCCACAAACTCCCAGTGCTCGCAGAACAGAGATTTCACAATCATCAGTCAGCTAAATAACGAGAAAGCCGCTTGTGGGCAGCATTTACACTATCGCCCTGCTCGGTACAGGATCTGACCTATTTGGAACTTGTGTGCGCACCTCTCAAAACTCAGGGTCTGTTTGCCGGTTATTCGTGATCGTTGAGTGGGCCTTTGTGACTATGGGATATATACCTCTTCCACCGCAATCAAGCGCAAGTATGAACTAAAGACCAAATCTCATAACCAAAAATCTACAAGGTCGTAAGACCGTTCTCTGTTTTATCAGACAGACTATAAAACGCGATTTTTCTTGTCTCATAATAGAATATGTCAAAACCTGGCTGCTGCAGCCATTTTCAGTAGCTAACGTTGAAGTGCAAACCTCGATGATGTCAAAAGTCAGTTCTTCGTGGAAAGTAGTCAGTATATTGATATAGTGTGCAACAAAGAAATCTCAATATCGGTAACTATTCGGTTGCTGTGAACTCACTTGCACCAGTCACATTTTTCGATTTACAGTTGCCAATCAAAAGTCAATCTCTGACCAATCAAAAACATCCAATAGACAAGAGTGTACTAGTTTCTACGGAATACACTGTACATATTCAAAACAAACATTCCGCACACACGATTCCGCGAATCGCGAAACATGAACAGCTGGTGGATATGGTAATATTTCAGACGAAATTAATTTGGTACCGCATGAAATGCAACACTAATCTAACCTGGTTTAGAAGCTTATGGTCCGATAGTCAATGTCCAAATTTTAGTTTGTTTTTTCCCGTTTGTTTCATTATCACCACTACTGGCTTTCCTCTCAGTAGTATTTTTCCCCTATTCATCTCACTGTGGCAAACATCAATTGTGCTCCTTTTCGACTGGTAGTTGAGTTGCTAGCCTAATTTTATCAAGTAAAAATATAGGTAATTTTTAGATATCATCCAAATCGTTTGAGTTAATGTCATCAAAGAAACAGATCCCAAACACTCGAATTTTGCGATAGACAGACAATTCAGGATGATTGGTGATAGATCTATCTAAAACAGAATTTCTTCTGTTTGGTGAAATACAGAGATCAGTTAAATGAAACGCAGCAAGCGGTTGGGTTGAAGCATGAATAAATCCCCCATTGTGATGTGCAAATTGTTATCTAGAAAGAAACAAGTGAAGTTATAAACGAGACGTAGGAAAATAAAATGGTGTTCTGTGTGCAAAACTAGGCTACGTATAGGTTCGAAATGATGATACTTCTACAGCGAGAAAATTTAGGAAAGCACAGAATAACTAAACAATCAATACTGTTCGTTCAGTAGAAATAAACCACTTCAGACTTGACACACAAACTTGACATACTACTGCTTGCTACATCAAATTCTGTCTCGCCGGAGCAGTTTGGACCCATCTATTGACATGAACGAGTCAGCAATGCATGGGTTTAAACACAATTCTCGTTGTCAAACTACACAAATATGAACGTGAATGCGAGAATGAAGAACAGGTTTTCAAATCCAAAAAGAGAACGCATGTTGGTACTGATCACAGAAGCGATGGATTGCGTCGCTTGACGAGTGCAGGTAAAGACAGTCTGTCAACCAGCATGGATGCGTGTTTTGGGTCGTGAAGGCGGTCTTTCATATAAATGACCCGTTAAATCAGATTATTCGGAAGATCCGATGTTCTGTTTGGATAGCCGTAATCGTGAGTGAGTATAGCGTTTTACAGTGATCATAGCGAGAAAACTCCTCCAGGTAGATAGGATGGTGATAACACGGCAACGTGGAGTAGACAGTTAAATTGCTTGCGTTCACCACTGAGGAATTACCTCTGCGGAATAGTAATTTTTGACTACTTTTCCTCTCTAAATATTCCTGCGTGCATTAGGACAGAACCCATTGAATTCTGTTCTCAGATGCATGGATTCTATAACGGTAAAAACACTAGCTTCCAACTCCTAGTATATGCTCGTTTTTGTTTCTCAGGTCGTCCTGTCAACCTGCTATATCCACTAAACCAGGTTCAGATGAGCCCAGCTAAGGACGGTGTGTACCGGACTGTGGCCAGTTGGTTCAGTGACTTGTAGACGAGGAAGCCTGATTTATAAGTCCGAAAAAGCGAAGTTAGTTGACTACGTGCACTAATAAACGGTCCGTTAAACACGGATCCATATATGCCTCAATGTAGAAGCGATCGAGCCACAATGTACAGATCGTTCAAGAAATTTTTAAAACCCGTCAAATGAAATATTCATCGCACGCCAGTTGGCTCGAGAGCATAGTCGCTCGTTAGATATGAAGGCAGACAGTTAGGTTAGATGGGCGGTGAAAGGTTATCAGTAATATTCGGTGTTTAACCCAGAATTGTTTGACAGTGTAGGACGGTCGGTTTTAGTCACGAGCCACGGGAGAAAAAGGAAAATAGATCAGTGATCGAACAGAAGAACCAACATCACAGGCAACCCGACGTGGATGAATAATTTTGTGAATACGTAAAACAACCTCATGGGAAACGCGGGACATAACAGGCATAAGGACTGCGCAAGCTAAACCATCACTCAGAAACAAATATTCACTGATGTGTAACAAGATAATTCGAGACGGATAGATGAGGCGAGCACACGTATGGGTTAAATAAATAAACATCCATCGACGGCAATAAACATGGTCTGGAATTCGCGAAACACAGCTAGCGTAGACATTAACACCGGAACACGTTGTTGATGGTGGATCCACTTGATACATATAACGGCCCTAAAGCCAAAATTAGCCTGGTTGTGGTACCAGTTTATATCTGTAGTATTTCTCAGTTAGTGGGTTATGATTTCGTGAATAAAACTGAACATTGCACGACGTGGGAATTTGACACTGTAAATATCAGAATATTACATAAACAAACATATCTTCAAACCAGTCTGTAACACACGTTTGAGGAATGCGTAGCCAACTTCACAACGGATCCCGAAATCAAAAGGCGATCATCCGTGATATTATACGACACTATATTATTGAATGAACAATGACACCAAACGGAGACAAACCTCAATTATGAGATCACAAGGTCTCATCAATCGAGAAACCGAATTGCGACGTGCGGGCGAGGAGCACATGCGTCACGCAGGTCCGGAACAAGGATATGACAAAGTAGGGCTCTGGGCACGAACAAACAAAAATTGGCCATAAAAACAAACAGTGCGTAAAGACACGTCAATAGTACAGGCAAGTGAGCGATTTTGAGTAAAACATGGAACTGCAGAGGTTTTAGGGGGATTTTCCATGACCCGTCTTTACGCCGCCCACCAAAATTCTCCCGAATCCTTAGCAGAGTCAAACGTTTGGTATAAAGGCTCTGATTCTAACTACCTACCTACCTGGACCCTGCTGTCAACGCGCGTGCCTAATGCTTGTCGTCAAAGTTCTACTCATGGTCGCACCTAATCCGGTGGCCCGGCCATTCTACATCTTCCACGAGAACAACTGACCGATGGCGGGCGTTAAGGGAAAACAGATGCCGTCCATGGAAGAGCCGTCATGTACTGGTTGTATGTGCTTGCGTGAGTGTGTGTGTATGTATGATGTAATCGCCGCAACTCCCACATACGCAAAAGACATTCAGTAACGTCGAAAAAACGGCGGACACTGTCACATGTTTGATAGGTGTTACGGAGTATAGTGTGCATCAGGTATGTGCGTATGTGTCTGGATGTACAATAGAATTGCATGTACCACCACATATAGGAAAAAATTTTCTGTAGCGTCAACGAAAGACAGTGAGCACTGTAACGTGTATTGACGGAGACCATGTGTTACAAACGAGTATAATGTAGGTGTGTGTTTGCGTCGGTGTGTATGATGTTTCGATACATCAGTGTGTCGTGAAAGCTCCCATATATGGGGGTTTCTTTACCCACCTCGAAGACGAATGCGAAATAGTCTACTAAGCCTCAGAGTTATCAGCTTCTCCGCCTTCACTCTCGAGTAGGCTGATAGTGCGTGTGTCGCGAATTAGCGCTCCGTTGGGTGTCATCACCTTCACCGTTTTTATCATTCCGTCAGTGCTCTTGATGGTTTCCATAACCACTCCGATCATAACCACATCCTTAACTGTGAATGGTCTTGTTTTGACCAACTACTTCTGTGGAATCTGCAGAGCCGGTATTTACTCCCGCAACCAGCGCCTCCAGAAAACCCTGGGCAAGGTAGTTTGCCTGCTTCCATCTGTGAAGTAAGCTCTCACGAAAATTTACCGGCCCTTAGAAACCCTCGTTCAACGTTAACGTCAATAAGTCGTTCGGGGTGAGCGCCAGATGGATGGGGTCGCCGATCATTGCTGGACCAGAGGGCGGTTGTTCAGAATTCTCTCTACCTCAGTCACAACAGTGTTCAGCGTCTCGTCGTCGGGCGGCTGTTGCTCCATGAGTGACAGCAACATCCGCCTAACAGACCGGATCATGCGTTCCCATACGCCGTCGGGGTGACTGGCCTGCGGAGGGCAAAAATGCCATTGTATACCGTAGGCCACGGTTTGATCCTGTAGTTCGTCCTTGTTTATGTTTTTGTGCCAGCGCTGCAATTTCCGGTGAGCGCCCCACAAAGTTCTACCCATTATCTGAGCATATATCGGCCGGTACGCCTCTTCGGTTGATAAATCTCTGCAAGGCCCGTAGGAAAGATTCGGTCGTCATCGTATGTTCGACTTCTAGGTGTACCGCACGTGACTTCAGGCACGTCTTGACACACCGATATCGCTCTTCCAATCTTTTCCCGCATTTTATCCACAAGGGCCCGAAATAGTCCAACCCAGTGTTGCTGAAAAGCCACCAGCCCGCAGTCAATCTGCACTCTGGTAGCGGGGCCATGTGTTGTTTGTCCGCCATGGCATTGCTTCTCCTACATCGCACACAACGTCGGATTACACGTTTCACAGTCGCTCTTCCTCTCAGCAACCAAAGACGGTTTCGGGTGACGCTCGTAAACTGACCTTCCCCGGCATGTCCCTCCACGGCGTGGAGGTGTTGGATAATTATCTCTACCACAGGTTGTGGAGCCAGCAGCAGCATAGGGTACTTCTCGTCGAAGCTCAGTTGAGAGTTGGTCACCTACGGTTCACCCGCAGAAGTTCATCAATGATTTTGGGGTTTAAACGCTTTAATTCGCCCCTTGGAGGCAATATTTCTTTGTCGATTGCTCCCACTTCTTCCGCCCTCTCGTGTTCTCGGGCGAAAACCTCTCGTTGTATCATTCTGAAAATATCGTATTCTGCAGCTTTTCGCTCGTCGGGACTTATCAGACCCACTGGTATCCGGCCTGAGGGGCGTAGCCCTTTCATGAATAGTAAATTTCTCTTGAACCTGGCTAGCCAAACTAACGCACGAAATGTCTTCATCCATAAAGAAAATCTGACCAATCGCGATAAAATGGATGTCGCTTTGACGACGTTGGCCGCTATCACTACACCTTTGATCTCCACTTCCAATTTCGTAGGGGTTTTAATTCGGTAACGTGCCAGACCTGTTCAGGCATTTGCAGGATTTTTGGCACCCTCGTTCACGTGCCTAGTTGCCTGAATTTGGTAGCACCTCGGGAGCACAGATCAGCTGGGTTATCGCCAGACCTGACATGCTTCCACTGGTTCATGGCTGATTCGCCGTGAATAATCGTGAGTCGGTCCGCAACGAAAGTACTAAACCGGCTCCGGACGCTGGTAATGTAGTGAAGTACTATCGTTCAGTCCGTCTTAAAGCTAACCGACCAAATGTAGAAGTCGAAACATCTCACCGCTTGTACCGTCTTGACTGCTAACACGGCTGCGCTGAGTTCAGGGCGTGGGATCGAGACCGACTTCAGTGGAGCAACGCGGGCTTTAGCAAACAGGATCCTCGTAGTATATTGTCCATCTGCCGTGAACCATTGTCCGTACATCACGGCTCCATAACCGACTTCGGATTCATCGGAAAGGGCATGTAATTCTGCTATCCGTATTGCATGACCAGGAGCCAAACAATGTTTATTTCCTTATGTTCCCCAATTTCTTCAAGGTGTGCAGAAATTCTTCCCAGTCCAGCCGGTCTAATCGGTTCAGTGACTGGTCCCAATCGACTTTCTTACGGCACAGCCGCTGCAGCAAGATCTTTCCGGGTAGCAGCCATGGTGGAACGAAACCGAGCGGGTCGATCAGACTAGAGAGAGCGGATAGTATACCTCGACGGGTTACTGGCAGCTCGGGGACGCTTAACGCGAAAAAATTAGTCCTTTTTCGAGTCTCATTTTATTTCTCGTGTGCGTTAGATTTGGAGTGGAGAACCGTCCAAATCACTAACACTTTCGGCTGTCTCGTGGTTCGGAATGACTACGAGCACTTGTGAAGCGTTCGACATACCTTTCGTTAGTTGGAAGCTGCCCTCTTCTAGCAATCTTGTTAGGCTCCAGAACTGCGCTAGGGCCGGGTCTACATCATCGAATGACCCATGATAGTCGTCCACGTAGAAGTTTATGATGAGGCTATCTACCACCGACCGGTGGAACAAAGCTCCATGTTTGTTCGCTGATTCTCGAAGGTCGTAGTTTGCACAAGACTGTAATGATGTGGCTCCGAAGAAGTGGACGGTCATCCCATAATTTATCAGTGCGTTGTCCCGGTCGTTCCCTTCCCACCAAAGTAAACGCAAAGCATCTCATTCTCCTACCGGTATTTTCACCTGGTGAAACATTTCAATGATATCGGCGGATAAGGCCACTCTACCCACTCAGAAACGGCACAAAACGTTGTGGTCCAGTCAGGTCCTTGTAGTAGGCGATCATTTAACGACTTTCCCCGGAACTTTGCTGCACAGTAGAAAGCCACGCGCAGTTTTTCGGGTTTCTTGGGGTTGATAACCGGTCGTGAGGTAGATACCAGATACCCTTTCAGCCGTCGGTGTTAGCAGGCACCTTGTCAACGTATCCGAGAGCTCCATGGCCAGCATCACAGAACCTGCAACTTGCTTGCGTTATGGCATCGCGTGAAATGGCGTATGTACTGGTCCAAGGCTGATATTTCGGCTGTTCCTGAGCAGTGATTTAAACCTGGCTAGTATTAGACTTGTTTGCTCGGTTACTGTCCGGATAAGTCGGTCAATTCTACTGTTGGCTATTTTGGTTTGCCTGTCCACATATTCGGCCAGGTCTTCGAAGTTAGCCTCCCGGTCGCCTTGGCTTATACGTTCCGCCTCTTCCGCCCACGGACCCTGTATTTCGGAAGAGACGTGACGGACTATGCCTTCCAAGGCGTACATTGCATTCAGGTCAGTCTTGTAACCTAAATGACCGAATGCTACTGAGCAGTTCTGCAATTTGATCATCAGGTCGGCCGTTGTGTAGACGTCGCCCTTGGTTCTTTTTGCCTCTACCATCACGCCCTCTATTGGGTTACGGGCTAATTTGAAAGATTGGCCAAACAGGTTCACTCAAACTTTTCCTTGCTCATGTGTAGCCTTTTTCCGGTTCGGCCATGGTACACCCATCGACAGCTTCCCTTGCTCGGCCTCGACAGTAATGAGTTAGATAGAGAAGCTTTTGTCCAGGGTCGGTTATCTTATTTTCCAAGAAAGTTTCGAACTGCTTGACGAACTAACAGTAGTGTTCAGATAGCTCGTCAAAAACCGTCAGTTCTACTCTTGGCAGATCGATCGTTGGTGGCGTTGATGTTGTATAGTCGGCGACCGTGTGGAGTTTATTATTTTACTGTGCTCTGATCTATGGGAAAGGTCGTAGTCGTTGGTCTTCTGCTCACGTTTTTTTTTTATCTACGCTTCTGTTCTGCTTCCTGGGCCTGTTTCTTAGCCGATAACAGTTGTTGTTCTGGGTCTAATATCCTCAGCTTAAATAGATCGACATCCTTACAATCCATATTGCCCTCAGTAACGCATGAGCCAGCACTGACAGGACTAGGCGATCTAGCATGAGCCAAGGAACGAAAAGTACCCAAAACCTCCCCAGTGACTTGCCGCATTACATTCTGTCCAGATTCCAATGGCTTTGATCCTTTTTCTTGGTTTTTGCGAGTTTTCTCGTTCCAAATTGGTCAATTACCTATTGTAACACACGTTCGAGGAATGCGTAGCCAACTTCACAACGGATCCCGAAATCAAAAGGCGATCATCCGTGATATTATACGACACTATATTATTGAATGAACAATGACACCAAACGGAGACAAACCTCAATTATGAGATCACAAGGTCTCATCAATCGAGAAACCGAATTGCGACGTGCGGGCGAGGAGCACATGCGTCACGCAGGTCCGGAACAAGGATATGACAAAGTAGGGCTCTGGGCACGAACAAACAAAAATTGGCCATAAAAACAAACAGTGCGTAAAGACACGTCAATAGTACAGGCAAGTGAGCGATTTTGAGTAAAACATGGAACTGCAGAGGTTTTAGGGGGATTTTCCACGAACGTTCGTTACACAGACTGCCACCCAACAGCGATTCGCAATCGTTCCTTTATGTCATTTGTATCAATTGAGATGATAGACAATCAAAAATGCCATCGCATTCATCGGTCACGAAAATATGAGTTATATATCAAATAGAACATATGCTCAATGAGGCATTTTTGTTGGTTGGTTGGTCCGACGCCTCATTCTCATTCAATAAAACGCTTTTATTTACTTACATCTCTACATCCGGGTTATCCGCTCCATCCAGCATACCTCTTGGACTGATTGCGAAAGATTTTAAAATTCTCGTCAGGTCCCTTTAACAATAATCTCGACATAGTGGCATCACTTGGGATTTGCTCATCTTATTTATCGCAACCCAGCAATAAAATGCATGTTTGAATTTCTTCCGCAATATTTTATGAGATTGCACACAACCCCTCGTTCCCGATCTCAAAAATGGTACATCATTGTCTTTCATTCGATAACAATATACACATACATTTGTTCGCACCAGAGCATATGGACCCTTTGTGTTTTATGGCTTGCTCGTTTCCCAACAACCCATATTCCAGCATCACCGACTTTCTAAGCTCGTTCTCTTCATAAAACGCTTTTCTTCTGATGCTGGTTTCGTATTCACTCGCAGATATACAAAGCACATACTTTGGAGACAGATTCCCTAGATACACTTCTGGCCTTAATGACAGGGATCTTTCGTCTTTTAACTAAGATGAATTTTGCCTCATCAATAAGCTCAACCGAAAAATGTGTAGTCAATTTCAAGTGATGTGATTTTTTACACACATTATTATGTCTAAACGATTTAGCTGACTTGATTTGACCTAATTTGACAATATGTTTTAATAATTAAATGAGAGAAATGGACGTGAAAACGGGAGTAAGAATAATCAAGATATTGACAATGAAAATAACACAGTCACTGTCCATAAAACTTGCTCGACATGTACTTGTTCACAACGATCGTCGAGGGCACGCTGATATTCTGCCCTACTTGTAATACTTGGAGCCGTCTTCCAATTTATTCCGCGTTCAATCCCCCGTAGACATTGGGGAAAATAATGAATTTCTTCCTCCTGTCATTGCTTTGTTACTTAGTGATCCTATAACCATGATGAATCAATTTCATATTTTGTTGACATTATCGAATTTATGAAACGGTGATATGGTTCGTGACAGTTGAAAAACGCCCTTGAATTGTTCTCAAGCAAACGCTTTGAGCAGAAACTCATCACTGGAGCTAGTATTATTAGAAAACAATCGCGAAGTGCACACAACACTTGCCAGATTGCACTGATACTACTTCAGCGCAAAAATAAAATTTCCAAATTCAAACGTCATATTCTAACTAAATCCCCATTCAGCGCATTATGTTTGTTGTGCTGTTCTTTAGGCAAATAGCGCAGACACCTTAACTTCGTGAATATTCGGATAACACGTTTAGTTTCCGATAATTATCGGTGGAAATTTTTATGTCGAATTGTCGATAGATTTATGATATTTACTGGATCCAAAACAAGTATTGCCTACGTAACCGCACCTACAAAAATATGATGGTTGTCCGAACGGAATCTGATCCACTGAATCCACTGAATTGGAGACGATTTTGAAAAATTGCCTATCGCGATATTTGGACCAAGTGCATTCGACAACGGAAGAAACTCCAGCCATGTTGCTTATATCAAGCAGTCTTAGATCGCTACTTAAATGGTTGGATTTCAGCGATTTGACATAATTCCAAGGCAATAATCTCCGACCAGCCAGTAGGATCATGATGAGCCAACTCAGTCAGACCATGGTCAAGATGAAGGACCTCAAAGACTCAACAGTACACTGACACCAACAAAAGTCAAAACCACTTTAGAGAAGCTCCTGATTGCGCAGCAGGAACCGTGGCCAAGAATGATGATCTTGTTGATCTAAACGAGAAGACGGAACGGTCGATTGAACGCAAACAGCCTACCGCACCGGTTCGAAAATCTGTACGTAAAGCAAGCCAAATCGATGAGAAAATTCTGAGGGAGGAAGGTTGTAGTGATTTGATCGTCTACACACGCGGTCCAGTGCGATGTAGCTTTATTTCCAGTATCCAGCTCATCAGGTTAATCCCGACGGTACTTCTTAGGTCGTGTCAGTCCAACGAGGTTGCATTGTGATCAAGCAGGACGATTTTTGCCAATAAGTTCAAGCCCATTTGTGTACATGAACAAATGAACACCAACCAAATGTGATAGAATACATTCTTGCTATACTTTTCTGTTCTTGTCGTTCTTCCAGTGCGCGTATTCCGGGTTCAGGTTTTTTCATTACGTACATTAGCTTGTTAGATACGATTCTTACAGGTACCATGTTTGATTTCCATTTATCTGGTTGGGAGTGTTTGTGTTGGATCTCTGAATGATATATGGTAATTACGGGTTTTGAAACAATTATTGTCCTCGTAGCCGCACCTACAACAACATGACGATTGTTCGAACCGAATCTGAACCACTGAATCCTCTAAAGCAACAGACCGAATTGAACGTACATTTCGCAATTGAGAGTCTGCTTGGTGATAAAGACTGCGCTAATCCATGAAGTAGTATTGGTGAACTACTAAATCAATCAATGGAAATTGAACAGACGCTATACAGTGTGACTTTTATCTGGTGCGCAAATATCTGTAGGTCGTGATGAGCGACAAGCCAGTGCTAATGGCAAAACTCACAATGCTGCCAAACTGTATCAGTGACATATTACATGTGTATTTTCGGTCCACCATAGATTCAGGATCTGGTGTTAAAGTTGAATTGTGAGCAGAGAACAACGGTTCACGAAGCAATTGGATTATCCAGTTCGAGTTCAACAGAGTTTCTTCGTGAAATATTAGACTGCGTTCTTTCATTATTATTCTTTGAACGTTTCGTATCTGAGAGGTACTCAATACTATAAGATCAAGACATTCAGCCATGATATCATCTGAACAGTTGCTCAGTTTGAAACACATACTGCTTTATACTGAGAGTCACTGATTCGTTATTTTGGCATGTGCATATTCTGAGACGAATGCAAGTATCACGTATACTGTCGGCTAACGATTTATGTCAAAGTACTTATCTTATCGCATTCTGCATTCATACTGCAATCATCATTCTTGCTGTCGAGGTATTTTTCAGAATACTAAGACACAACCAGGAAACCACGAGTTTTGTTTCGTTCATCATTTACCACGCAAATATCTAATGTACCATTAAACAAAACTACTCTTGCATTACGCTTGTGCAATAGATATATTTTGAACAATAATCATCAACAGAACTTGGACTTGGCTTCGTGCTAACGCAAGGTCTGTTGCGCACCACGAAAGCGTGCTTCAATATTATTGATTTCCCAAATTGATTTGTGGTTTGAGGATGCCCTTGTTTTTTCGTACAACTTTTAGTTTGTTCAATGTGATCGCACAGCATGAATAAAATTGCTTTCTAAAATCTGAAAATATCCTCGTGACGATTTTGGATAGACGTTCTTACAGGAATGTAAATTTTGGAACTCGCAATATAGACAATGCCGCATAAGCGACCAAGCATTATCTGTTCAATTTCACATAGAAATAAGCTTGGTGCAATATCTAAGCCACGTTTGCTTCGCATTATGCGCCGTGTTTCTGTTATATTCACTGATGATAATCCGTACGAGGAAAATCATAAATAATCATGCTCAAATGCCCAGTGTTGATAGCTAGCGTACCTTTTAAAACAGCACAACAATTTCCTCATGGAAAAGTGCACGAGAATCGTATTTGAAGTCCAAATTACTGTCTGGTCTGAGTATCTAACCGATGAATACGCCTCCTCTCGTACTGAATAAGTAACGAATATGGTGTGATATTTGTGTTGAACGGGAATGATGCAATGAAAGCTTGTATACGCATAACTTGCAAACAGGTTGACATGTGTTGCTTTGATCTATTCGTGTGTGTGTATGCATTGTGTGTATATGCGTAATCGAGAACTGTACGTGTAGTATTTGCACGCTTGTGACACGTCATGTTTGGATTCGTGCTAGTGAAGCACTCATCATTTTTTCGATGGCAATCAATCCCATTGTGAATCAAAGACCTCATGACTAAAGCTATCAAGTTGATTTTAAAAATGGGTGGTACATGATAACTCTGAGAAACGTTTCATTTCTATTTTACGAACCATCTAACTGAAAAATTTCGAGATAACTCTGTGCTCAGATTTCGTCTTACCAGATTATGGATGGGTGTATTTGTACCACTTTCTTGCAATGAGGATTTGGTATTGTTACTATTATTATCATCCCAATTGATTTCAGCCATCAAAGAATTGTTTTTCTTGTGATTATAACTGATATCATGTTCACGACCAATAAATCGCAATTATTTGTCAGATTATTTTATAAATTAAATCAAAACATTTAACTCACAATGAAAACTATGGATAATAAACAACTTTAAACCATCCGCCTTGACAATTATCCCGTAGAAGTCTCAAACTATTTCACCGTAATATGACTAGTCGTTCTCTGGTACTTTGTTTCGACGGCGTAAAAGATTTTCCTCGTTTAGGGTCATGTCACCAGTCCACACTGTTTGCTCGTCGATACACGATATATATATTGAAACTGAGAAGTACCACTTATATTTGTTTTCTCACACTCATTTAAGAGTCTAGAATAATGTTGCTAAGTTGTGAAGAGAAGTGTGGGGTATCAGCTTGTACAGTATTACATAAGGTGAACAATCTCCAGGCGCCGCAATAAAAGATCACACACAACTCTCAGTTCGCGGATTTGTGACCCTGAATCTCCCCTGTTGTCACGAGATACGTTTTTTTCGGTTACACTCACCTCCTGACTAACGGAGTAATTTACACTTTAAATCTGGAATACACCTATGACTGAGAGGTGTTTTAGTTTCTTATGCATATTAACTTAAAAACAAGGACATGAGGCCGGAACTATCTATGCTTACATTACCGCGCCATAACAGATACTTGTTTCAACCGTTTTTATAGAGTTGTCTTATTCTTTGTTCTTGTCTACCCAAGCTATAGGGCCGAGATCCTCAGAGGTTGGTTTTACATCACCACTGCTCGGTATAACATCGTTCCACCATTGGATCTTCAAGGTTGACGACCCGTTGACCGCACAGCAATTGACTTCTATGATGGGTGACTTGGTTCGTGGTTCAAGTCGCATTAGTTTACTCCCAATTCGAGGCACAGTGGGGCTCGGAGGATGCACACTACTGATGATTTATAACAAAAGTAACATAATGGTGCTGTGCTTCTGTGGATTCTATAGGTAGTTGTAGTGTGTTACCGCATGATGAATCGCTTGGAATCAAATCAAATTTCAAATTATTTAAGTTCGTGAAAAATACACTCATCTCTATTTATAATGTGAGAATCCATAACAGAAAACTGAAACGATACGATAGTGAGTGCTTTTCATTTTTGTATAAGCTCATCTAGATTTGGCTATATCGTGACATGGTTAATGAAGTTTTGAAACGCTTCTGAATCCAAGTGCCGGATCAGTGGCTTGTACATTTTGATAATTATCACCAGCGTATGAATGAGAATATGTAAGTCAAGATATAGTGACAAAATCGGCAGGAGTTAGTCGGTCCTGTTTCTTGTGGTTGTAGCAATCACTCTTCTTCCGTGGCAAATCCTGCAGTGGACGAATGACAACGTTCGAAAATGGAATGAGAAATCGGTATAACCGTCGTGGTTAGCGGTTTTTCGGCGACAACAGTTTAGCATATGAGTAGAATCGCGTCAATATAAATAAATTGTGGGCTTCTACAGTACTAATTGCAGAAGTAATTAGTGTCCAGGACAACCTATGTATCAATTGATCAGGATGATGATTTTAGCATGCGTATAAAAAGAGCGGTCACTTCTGTCAGAACCTTCTCTTCCAAAATGAATACGAACATAACCTGCATATGCGTTTTCTTCTTGGTGCTGGTACAGTAAAATCCAATAAAAATCGGCGTTTAAATTTCCAGTTGCGCTGGAATGAATGCACACTGTCGTGAATGAAACAATATCCACAATAATCTCACAGAGGTTAGATGGAAAAAGGAGATTTTAGTTCAGAACTGAGTGACGTAGAACAAATTCCCATAGATTTCTCAATAACAGGCTTGTAGTCAGTGTGTGACATAATCAGCTTTCATTGGGGGAAACAGCGTGAGTCTGAAGAAACTGTCGAACCCTGGGTAGATGTGTGTCACCTCTCATCCATAATTTGTGGTATCCTGTTCCGGCCTTTGCTATTCAGAATGTGTCATTCCTGGGCATAATCAAGCAAGTTTCTCTAAGTAACTGATCGAATCTGACCATAGGAAAATATAGCAATAGGATTGCGCGTCTCACATTTTAATATCGAACATAAACGTATGGAAATACCAGGACAAAATGCAGCTGGTGAAATATAAAAACGGACATGATTCTAGTTTTCTGAAACAACATGACTGACAGTGAGTTAATTCTTGGTCAACAGTGGTGACTAACTTTGTATTGTTGGACATAATGAGATTATTTTGGAAACAAGACTGAGGTAGTCGGATCTTCCAGTGAAGTCAGTTATCATCAAACATTTGATGTCTTGCATCCCGGTGTTTGAATATTCAGTAGTGCAAAACTGTCCAAGCTGTCTAAGTTCAGTGTCGATGTGTTCAGGATTATATAAGAAGCGAGCAAGGTGGGTAACGATGGATTGCCGTTGGGCAGTCGTATGCTTATGAATGGTTTCATATTTACTAATACGAATGGAGTAAAAAGGAACATTAGCTAATTTTTTCGTGAATCGGGTGATGTTAGTGATACGAAACTCTCTCAAAGAATCATTTTCGCATTTTCTGATTATGTGTTAAAATAAAGTCTTTGAGATTTCCACGAGGTATACTACTAGCATGAGATAAGTGCATGAGAAATTCCCTTGTGGTGATGTCTCCGGCTAATTAACCAGAGAAGGACACGGGGAAAGAAAACGAATTCTGAGACAATGTGCATGCAAGATTGCAGGTCAGTCTCCTAAGTTTCGGTAAAGGGCAGGCAACGTGTTCAGTCTATAAATATAATGGGTGATCGAAACCTCGGGGTATTTGGCAAATAACAGTTTTCTACTGGGGACATTTTTTTCGTGAATATCTGAGATAAATTCCGACAAGCCCACATGCTTACAACCTTTGAAAAAAGAAAGGAGAAAATCTGGTCATTTGTATGTAATTCAGTTGAGGCCATGAACTTTGAACCAATGCTAAAGATCTAAAATATCAGACTGGATTTTGAATACAGCTTCTTCTGCATAATTCGGCACGAAACATCAGTCTCCAATAGGCATGCGGGACTTGTGGGTTAAGAACGGGGGACAGGATTGTGTTTTTAGGACACCTTGGATTCCATCCATGATAGAAGACCTATCTCAGTGTTTTGTGAATTTCTACCAGTTAAAAACATGAGCAAATGATAATCCAGTGATTGAGGAGTTCATTCTGTTGTGTGGAAGATGATCGAGAGGGTTTTGTCGATCAATACTGTGAAATAGCTCATGGTAATAAGGAAAACTGGTGAAGATTTTCCCGGTACTTGAGTTATATACCTCAAGAAAGAGCTACTTTGTAGCAGGGTCCGATGTCCCCAGGGGATGTCTACGAGTAGTCCAAACTGAATCAAGATTATTATTGAAGTACAGACCAGTGTAA
The DNA here is from genome assembly GCA_948099385.1 of Fasciola hepatica. Taxonomy (NCBI): domain Eukaryota; kingdom Metazoa; phylum Platyhelminthes; class Trematoda; order Plagiorchiida; family Fasciolidae; genus Fasciola; species Fasciola hepatica. The sequence goes on from CANUEZ040000198.1 coordinate 4,830,949, forward strand.
ACATCAGTTTTGGTAAAAAGGTTAAAAGGTTATTAATACCAAACTGCATCAAGAATCTCGGCTGAGAACGGTTGAAGTCTCCACAAACAAGGTACAGAGAAATAATACATTAGCTCTAAAATTTGAAAGAAGAAATCCCAGGAAAACGTCTCTAAACCCGATAAGGCACGCGAAAGAATTGATAGCATTCTCAAGAACAGTTGAGCAATGTCTTTTCATCTGTTTTGGTTTGCACAAGATTACAGATGCACCCATTTGATAACTCGAGTGCATAAAAAGCACCTGAACAAACGTACACTAAATACCTTCGCTCAAGGCGACAAACCATCCTCCACGCTTCTTACGAGGCGAGAATCTGTTAACTGGGTAGAAAGTAAAATTTGGATAATTTGGTCATCAGCATTGTCACTGAGTCGCGATTCTTGTTGCAGTATGATTTCAAGCTGCTATTATTCCGCACGGAGAATAAAACCGTTCAAATCACTGAAATGTCCGATGAGTAAGTACACATTTGAACTGAGAATCATGAGCATGCACATGTGTGATGATCTTGCTGCCGTAGGGCTACCTTAATACTATACTGCGCCTCTTCGATATTTCTAAATCATTTGTACATATCCATTTAATTCTGTGTTGATAAACTCAATGATGGAAATGGGAAAGATACATGAATAATTCGAAATATCCCGTCAACAGTTGTTTTTGTGAGTATTGATTGCACCGCCGGCAGTTTCTGGGTGGAATCAGTGTTTGGAATACGTCTGATTGATTCAAACGACCGTACTGCCGTAATAAATGATCCTAAGAAAACGCCGATTTAGATCTCCTGTCTAATAGGCCTTGTCCTTTTCATCCAGATCATACAAACAGAAATGGGATAAAGGTCCGAGAGATTAGCACTTTGCGTACTCTGGCCGACCCTGGACTGAAAACGTCAGTACATATTAAGGTGCGGTAATGAGAACACTGCATTCAAGTTCATTATCCTGGAGTTACCCTCCTACAATGCGTAAGGAAGGGAGATTGAGTTTCGCAGTGTTGATGCATAAATAAACAAACGTTTTGTGTCTAATATGTTCTAGAAAAAAGAGGTAGGTGATGCATCATGATAAGAATCGCGTCGCCGAACGCCAATAGTTTCGGCATTCAATTATGTAACGCTACTCTGAAAGACTGAGTCAAGTCAAATTTTTGGCCTGATGCAATGAAGCGTGGCCCCTGTGGGTTGTCTCATCAATTCCGACAGTCAATCTGCCATGAGTTTTGACACTCTTTGAACCGAGCAAAGATTCGTTCTGTCAACGCATACGTCACAGACGCAGCAATTGAACTGAGAGAGTCATTAGGTTCAGTCCAATTGTTTGAGTGATTTTAGAAAATCAAACCCTCTGGTCACCGGCAGCCATTGCAAATGCATCGATTCGCAGATGTGTATTTGGGCTTATTTATGATTTCGAATGATTTGGGTAAACGCGTGATAACGTTTGATGGGCAAAATGATAAAACTTGGCTCTTTTTGACCAAAGTCATTTTCTTGTTCGTGAGTGTCAACTTCTCGTGTTACTTCACAAATTTTCCGGGTAACTTCTGTTCAGTAAGGTCCATTTCACTGAAATGTTTTAATTTGGCTGTCGACAAGAGTGAACAAAATGCCAACATATCGTTACCTTTTTCCTGCTCCAGAACTCCGATGTTCAGTAGGTTGCTGGTGAAAGCACTGGGATGAGTCCATTACGGTCACATTCCAGAAGTGTTTCTTTCGTCGTTCCCTCTTTGTTATCAGTGTTCTGCGTTTCAAATGTATTGAGTAGGGAAGGTAGTATCCAGTCACCGAGGAACATTAGCACTTGGTTCTGTGATGGATGGGAATGGGAGCTACCAGGGGAGCATTTTCAGTGAAGGGAATTCATCTATGGAGTGATATATATGTGTGAGGCTTATTGCAGAATTTCGACAAGTAGTTGCAAACCACCTCAAGCAGTTTAGCAACATGGAACTGAATATCTCATATCCCCAATGATTTGTGGGGTATTTGAAAAAAAATGTTAAGCTTAGCTGTGAACTGCACGCACTTTGTATTACGATGCTTGAAAGCTTGCATAGCTCATTACGGATTCACAGTGGTGAGGGCAGTATCAGGCACAAACAAAAAGTCCTACTTCGGTGATAAAACCACACGCCTTCTCCCGTCCATAATCGAGAACAAGATTGGGACCAACTATTGTCTGAACCGACCGGACCCGATTCAGCCAATCGAGTTGCTATACATTAGCCAACCAGGAAAGGCGCTCATCAATAGCAGTTGAGGCAATAAGTTCGCAGGAAAGGATTTGTTCATTATCACCGCATATCCTATGTGAGTGAGATATTTTGAATAAAGGAGCCAGTTAGAATGTGAACAGACGGTCATATTGACCCTTGACCTCCGGTTGGCATTGTACTACGGTCTACTGAATGACAAATGCGATTTTCACTTTATTCGAATAAACTCGAGTCTCTTGTGTGGTAGTGCCCTGTGCCTCCTATCTGGGCTGGGTCGATAACTAATCAGTGGCAACTGGGACGAACCCAAGCGTTCACTTAAGATAGAATACGTCCAACCAAACGGAGATTTTCATGCAAATGATCCAGGCAAAATAAACTCATTTATTAGTTGACAAATGATGGACCAATGTCCATGCAAATATTTTTGGAGGCGAACTATCTGCCATTTTATTTGCCAATTTTAGACGCTAATAATCAGGAAGTGGTTTATTCAGTGTATGCAATAGAGGCGTAATACATGTGTAAATCAGATGAAACTAGCTGGGACAACCATAGACAAATGGAAGAATATCTTGGTTGGACTTTGTTTCCCATAATATAATACCAAGTACACGATATCGAGCAGAGCAAAATGGCATTCAACATGTTGATTTGATATTCATTAGAGTTTTAGCGTAGGGCGCGAGCGACTTTGGCTTTGTTCGTAACCAACATTTTGGTTCGTATCTAGTTGTGTGGAAACCATTGGATTGTTCATCTGGACGAAAGCCGTACAACAGTGCAACATGAACGATGCCAGTCGAACATTTGAATTAGCTGGTATCAGACAAGCTGTCAATGTCCTTTTGCGTATTGTTCCTACGGTTAATCACAAAAGCGGCTTATCTACATCAGTACCATTATTACACGTTTTTTTCTCAGTTTATGTCAACTCCTGATTTTGAAAAAAAAAACTGGCAGGTTTTCATCCACCAGAAACTCCGGGTCTAATTCTCAATTTATAGATTTAGGGAGTCCGAGTTCAACAGAGGTTCCCCATGAAATACTAGCCCTCGTTTTTCCAGTATAACTTATTGATCTGACGACTTGAACTGATTTTACCGCTTGGATGATTCGGATCTGGGGAGCAGTCGTGACCATAAGATCAACATACATTATTCTACATTATTCTTTTGAAAAAAGAACGTAGGGAATGAGTATTTGTCAATTCTGATAAACATTCTCAGAATCGACACATGAATGCAAATAATCTGGTTCTAAGGCATTTCTAATTTTTTCTCAGTTCAGTCAAATCATCCAGAAATAAATTTAAACTTTGCTCGTGAAAATTCTGTTGAGTTGATCAGATAATTTGTCGAAATTACATGTAGTAGACAGCTTCACTTTTGAGCATGCCCGCAATCAACATCTATTCGAAACGTAAGATGTGAGGGCCATCTGCACACGTGTTTTGAATAATTATGTAATTTATATGGAAGATAAATTTTATAGACTACATCCGCCTCCAAATTTTCTGACTTTGAAAGTTCAGCTATATCACCAACTAATCTAATTACCCTTGCATGGACCTGTACCTTTGGAACAGAGGAACCTCACGTTCTAGAAAAGTGAATATTGGGTGCCTTCCACTTAGGATCAGGTTTCCACTTCAGCCAATCAAGGAAAGCGGAAATCGATTTGTAAAACACTTACTGGAATTAGGTGACAATAATTTCTATCCTATAGACTTGCACTTGCTGCAATTGTGTGCTCTATAAAATCGCAAAAAGTATGTCGTGCAAGACCAAAAAAATGAAATTCTTCACTAACGTGATTGTCTTATTGTGCGTGCTGTACTCACAGCAAGCAGGCGAGTCGAATCAAGATCTTTTATCAACAATAAATTACCCACATTACCAAACATAGTGGTATATCCGGAAAATATCATTTGTTTACTTTACTGCGCTGCAGATGTTGTTCATCAAATTTATTAGAATAATAAGTTTGCGAATTCGGTTAGGATACAGCTACATTGGGCTAAGGATAAACAGTTTAGTCGTTTGAAAAAGGGTAATAGATCTGGTATGCTACGACGTTGCGTGAGAAGACAAGAATAAACTATTCGACAAATTACGCCAAATAACTTCGACAATCGGAAAAAAATTCCAAGTAGTCGGCCTCAAGAGAAAGTGTAAATTCACGGAAAAAGTGAGGAAATTCCAAAAAAAACTTTGACGTCATGGAGCGTGTGATAGAAATTTGAAATGACGATAGAACCAACAGCAAAAACCACAACACGGAAAATTGTATAACGATCGAAAGAAAGAAAATCGGGAGAATAAAAAAGGGGATAACATACGAAAAAAAGATTAAAAAAATGAAAAAGTGATACACGAAAATATACCGAAAAATTAAAAAAGATTAAAGAAAATAACCACAAGAGATGGTTAAAGATAAAAAGAATTTAGTTAATTACAGTCGCAAAGAACGAAAAAAAGGTGAGCAGTGTTATTGATCATCTTGGCATTGGTCTCATTCACTTGTTCAGCATGATTCACTTGATGGACGGTGTGGAACAATACGGATCATGCTACCGTGTTCTCGTCCCAGTTTGATTGGTCTCTTTGCTACAACAAACAATTCGCATCGGACTACTTCACTGTGTCCAACAGACGAACACTTTTCCCAATTGGTTTTTTTATCCACACTTATTTGCTAACGCAAATAATCACGATCCGGTTGGATATTATAATTGAAAATAAAGGGAAAATCCTGGGCACTGAAATTATCCACTCACAAATTACCCCTAGTTAGATAGATCTAAATACTCGAAAGATTCGATCATGAAAACACAAATCAAAAGTATATTTATGTTATCTTCTGAACTATTCGAAGTGAGCTGTAAATTTGATCATTCTGTGCAATAGCACATTCATCTACTTGTTGGCCATCAAATGGTCCAATATGGAAAATCAATGCTCATCCGACCAATGAACAGTGCATGAGCACTATGTACACGTGTTTGATCTCACTCACTTGTTCGTAATTGAAAGAAGTGCATATTGATCGACTGCCAACTTCCATCCGAACACGAATTGGACGATTGATAGTCTGATCGGCCTCTTCTGCGTGATCAACACATGGATGAATAAGAACTGAGAATGATCCATGTGATTTTTCAATCCAAATTCAAATGGGATAAATATGGACTGCTGATTACCCACAAAAGTCCACATGAAACCAATTTGTAGTCATTTCACTTGAACATATTTCCAAACAAGTTAGAGGAAAAAGCAAATTGGATAAGTCCCACCTCTTTCACAATGGAACAAATACAAGCAAACAATCAAACAATTCATATTGATTTGTCTTTTTTCCCTAACTGTTCGGACTTGTGAACAAATATATTCACACTCGACATGTGGCAGTCGGCAAGAGAGAACAGACTCACTCGCTCACTCGCTCTCTCGCTCTCTCGCTCGCTCTCTCTCGCCCTCTATCTATCACTCCCTCCCTCCCTCCCTCTCTCTCACTATCTCTCTGCCTAGTATATCATTTCACTCCACTCAAATACGACAATTATTCATATTGCATCATTGTTCTCATTTGATTGTATAACTCCCCCGATCACTGTACATTGTTCCTTTCTCATCTTTTTTCATTGTAGTGTCAGAGGACGGTAAACAAGGTGAGCTGTGTAATTGATCATCTTGGCATTGGTCTCATTCATTTGTGTGGCTTTATTCTCTTGGTGTTCTATGTGGAACCTTCATATTCCTTTTGCTTTATCTTTTCTAATTTTCCTTTCTTTTTTTCTCTTCGGATCTTTTTTTGTTTCCCTCTTTGTTTCGCCTTTGCCCTTTTTTATTGTTCTTCCGTTTTTCTTGATATTCTTTTCACATGTCATCGTCTATCTCTCCGTGTTCCGTTTTGCTTTTGTCCTCCCTCTGTTTCCTGTTACTGTCCTTATTTCTCTACGGCCAGTTTTTCTTTTTTCTGGCATCTTCGTTCATTTTTCTGCTTCTTCTTTTGCTCCTTTTCTCTTGTGTTTCTTCTGCGTCCATTTTTCTAATTTATATTCCACTGGTATCTCAATCATGAAATTTTGCTCCACATACCTCCGGACGATTTCTTTTTCTGTTACTGACTCACCCACCTTGACTTTCATATTGAAATTTGCATCTAATTTGTTTGTTGTTCAATTGAACTAATCAGAGCACATTTTGCGTTCGTTCTGTCGCAATACTGAAAATACAACGAGATAAATGCACTTCTCTTCGACTGGCCCCTCTTCTTCCAACCACCCAGTAAAACAGCAGGAACAACTACCACAGGTAAGCTCGACTTGATGCACGAAAATTGTGTCAGGTTTTCCTAGAAATGAATAACATCCCGTTATCCCGTATTCCCGTTTGAATTCGAGTGAACCTTTATCCAATAACATATATCGCCATGAAATTGCTTGTATACCCTGAAGACATTTTTTAATTGGTGTAATTTTGTTGCATGTAAATGTGCCTTTTCAGTAATTTGCTTCCATTTTATTTCTTTTCAGGAGGCAACTCGAGGATCACCAATCGCATGTCTCTTCTCGTATTCTCCATAACGAGTCTGGGATTGATCGGGTAGAGTAGACAAACACTTACTAGCTGCAGATATTCTGCTACCGCTCGCCAACATTTTCTATGCGTTGTTTCATAACCAATAAAAACATTGTGAATAACTCCTGCAAAACCCAAGTCTTTCGAATTGATTGCATCCGTTCTCTCATATATCCGGATGAGTGGAAATCCACTGCTTTTTGGAGAGCTTCGCCTACTCAGAGGAGACATTTATGAGCTGTATTACAAACTCCCGTGTCTAAACGGTAATATAACGTCTTATGCAATGTTCATTGCCACCAAGTCTACCTATGAGAGACGGGACACAAATAAATAATAGAAGGAAGAGGGACGCGTCTTGGATCTCAAGTTTTGCAAAAAAACAACGAAGCCTTTTAAGGATCCACAGCTTAGCGATACAAAAGCGTAAGTTTGCCAAAAGTTATCATGAACTCGATTCGAAGCCCTTGTCTCCTCGATAATGTAACATATGATTGAAACTGGCTCTCAAAATCTCGAACAAAAGAATCTTATTCAAAATCATATGTCAAACTTACATCTTATTCTAATCGGTGTAATGACAAAGGTTCAGCCGTAACACATGGATTTGCCATGATATATCAAACACTATTTTCGAAACAAATCAAGTAAATTATAATGCAAGGAACGTTGTTGTACGCACACTTTATCTTAGTGTAAATGACCAAAATTTCAAAACATTGGTCGCATCAATCGCAGAACTGGCATGCATTAAGGTTTCTCCCTAAATGTAGAAGAGCAAAGGTAAATTAAAATTCCTAGTGATTTTCAGCGTGAACCTAGAATTAGGACTCGATTATGTCAGCAACCAAAAATGTGATGTTATCGCTGGATGTGTGTTACTTCAATCTGCGTCATTTGCACACAAACGTTTATACTGGGATCTTTTTGATTAGTTCATATACAATTCATTGGTTCATTTAATGCTTCACTATTCAGTTTCTACATAAAAACCTAAAGTTGTTAACCCATGAAGCACTATTCACAAATTCGTTATGCGTTCAGGAATCTTCAGTAGTGCTTATTCAATGAATTCAAAATTATCAAGCTTGAATTCAAGATCCACTGATTAGAGCTGGAACATCCAGATCTGGGTCACAACGGTTTGCTCCTCGCAAACACCTGATGAACATTCTTGTCGTCGATGGATTTACTAATCTTAGCCTTCAACTCATGATGCACTGTGACAGCAAACACATTCACAACGTGGTCCTAAAAATCGTGAAGCCAGCGGAAATTCTCTGCTGAGTATGGTTACTTGTGCAGATTCTATTCAGGAATACAATTTATATTTCAACGATAGCCAAATGTTGTCAACGCATTACCGCCGATGATATGCCTTGCCAAGTTGGAAGATAATGCACCATTCTCCATTTAAAGCGGGTCACTTTATACTTGGAAATATCAACTAAAATTGGTGTTGTTTGTTCAAACAGTAGAACTAAAGGTTCATACGGTTGTTAGTCGTTCATAAATATTTAGTAACCGACACTACATCAGCTGATGGACAGTTTTATTCAACGCATTGGGATTTGTGAATCAGCAAACTCTCATCCTTCCTAATTTCAGCTCATTTTGTGAGCTGTTGACCAGTTCACGATGTCTTACATCAACTACAAGGGCAAGGCGGAGAGGAAATCAACCGTATGTATGTATGGGGGAGCTGTTGGCTGCTTACAAAGCGAGAGTATTAGGTCGCAGATTGTGTCCGTCAGAGGAAAATTGGATGACACTGGCCTGAGCACCTGTATCAATCAGAATCTGCCCTCCAGGAAGCCAATAGAAAATGTGGAAATGGCGACCAGATTAGGAGCCAGAGACAGCGGTCTGTCTCATTTCCCGAATCCGTTGTCTTGGAAGCGAACGGTGACTGGCATTGGCCAGCTTGCTCCCCAAAATGTCTTCGGTACCAACAGTATGATGGTCAATACGAGGAAGCTAGGTTATTGCGATAGGAGTTTGTGTGGGACATCGAACGGCTGTGAGTGTCATGCTGGAGAACAGCATTTATCTGAGGATCCGGGCGTATAAGACTCCTGCAAAAATGCAGTGGAATTATCAGTGGATCATCAGTGTCAGACATGATACTTAGACGCAGAAAAGCGAACTCACTATTTTGCAGTGAGAAGGCTGACGCGATGTTACTGCAATCGCGTGTATTCGAAAAGTGAGCGATTAAACCAGTACACGAACGGACCGTACGTGCGTATGTGTGCTTCAGTAGAGTCAGCTGACCACGGACCGATAGGCACACGGAGCAAGCGAGAGTAGACGGTCCAGCAGAGTTGAGATAGATTTCAAATCGGTGAAACGTCTGGACTGAGGCGTCAAAATAAGCACACGACTGAACTGTACTCAAATAAGACAATTATTCATATTGTATCGTTGTTCTCATTTGATTGTAAACCTCACTCGATCATTGTACATTGGTAATTTGCTCAGCATGATTCACTTGATGGGCAGTGTGGAACAATGAGGATCATGTGTTATCTTCCCTGTTCAGTTGCTCTTTCCTGCTGCATTCTCCTCCGTTTCCGTGTTTTGTTTTCTTCGTTCTCTTTTACTCCTATCCATACTGTTCCCCATCCAGTTGTATAATACTCCTTTTGAACTGCTCCACGTTTCTTGCCTTTTAATGTTGATTTATTGTCGTTTTGATCCCTGTTGGATTTTTGCAAATTTCTAATTTCTTATCAACCAATGATCTTTATATATGAACAATATTTAGTTCTCTGTCATGTTTCGAGTTTTGTTTGTTTTTCGAAGTGCTTACTCAGTCCAATTTTTCCTAAATTCCGTGCTGCGGAAAAACCAAAATACGAAATGGAAGTCAAAATACTCTAAGAAGAATGATGTCTTGTTCACTAATTAATTCACTTTGACTTCCACACTCAAATTTGCATCCGATGGGTTTGTTAGTTTGGTGAACATTTAAGCACACCTATCGTGTTCGGTCTCCCTCGTCATTCTTAATACAACAACACAACTTCAAGTCACATCCACCAACCGCTATTCAACCTTTCATCAACTGCTGGACCGCAAAAAGCGATTACTACAGGTAAGCTGGACTGATGCAGGAAGTTGATGTCAGGAATGTTTGAGAACCATTAACATTCCGAATGGATTCGGGGAAATTCCATTACTCTATATTCATGTTTTAATTTTAGCAAAGTGAAGACCAATCGATTTTATTAGCAAATTTCGATTTCACACTGTAGATGAAACAATAATTGTAATTGTTTATTATGGTCCCTTTTAAATATTGCACAAAAATGTGACTCGTTGGTAAACTGCTTCTCTTCTTATTCCGTTTACAGAAAGCACTGAGCGACACGCCAGTCGCATGAATCTCCTCGTTTTCTCCTGAACGAGTCATGAATTTTTTGAGTTTTGTAAACGCCCAACTTTGTCGCGGACATCCTGCTTAAAGTTAAAACAATTTTCTCTCCTTTCTAAAGGCCTAAAGGTAGGTTAAAGTTTCAAATGTTTCTGAGCTTGGAGTCAGGATCCGAAATTGATTGTGTTAGAACCCGAAATTTTGATGTTATCCCTGGGTGTGAGGTACATCAATCTACGTCGTTCACATACACTTTGAGGAATCGTCAGTAGTTCTTTTCCAATGAACTAAAAACCGTCGTTCTTGAATTCAGCTGGACCGTCTGGATCTGGTTCACAACGGCTTGCTTCTTGCAAACCATACTCGGTGGGTATTTTAGTCGTCGGTGGATATGAACATACTCAGCTCAGCCTTGACATCATGATGCACTGTCACACTAAAAGCATTCACAATGAAGTCTTAAGTGAAATGAAGTTAGCTGAGATATTCTAGCGAGAATGACTACCGGTTCAGCTTCTATTCAGAAATATAACTGATATCTAAACGCCAGCCGGATATTGTCAACGCAATGATACTAATGATATGTGTGGCCCAGTTAGAGGATATCTCACTGACTAAAATTGGTAATGTCTGCTCAAACAGTGGAACCAAAGGTTCATTCGATCGTCAGCTGTTCAATAGTGTTCATTTGCCGACATCACATAAGCCGATGGACAGTTTTATTCAACGCATTGGGATTTGTGAATCAGCAAACTCTCATCCTTCCTAATTTTAGCTCATTTTGTGAGCTGGAGACCAGTTCATCAATTTGAAGGACGAGTTTGCAGTTTCCGAACACAGGATTATAGCTTTGTTTTATTCGCGTTTCAAATATAAAACTGCCTCAGCCTCGACCCGCGGTGAGAAACTGCCATTGTGTTGTACGTTATTGGCACGAATTCCGTTAACAAATTGTGGTTGGCATGTTCAAGCATGTTTGTAGAATTCTTGTATAGTAGAGTACTGTAGTATAAACTATGTTGAGGTCTATTAGTAGAAACGAATACCCCGGCGTTTGTAATTTCCGTCATATCTGACACAAACTGTGTCAATCTCATTCATTTCTTTCTGTATTGAAACAGACTTGAAGGGCATAAACTCATAGACACAATCGTACTGGATGTGTAACATTGATTTCTTCACTGCTCTTCTCCAGCCCCTTGGCTGCCTATTCAGCGTTTACAACGCTTTAAAATACACCTCATTGAATGGTCACAGTGGAAACGCAATGATGGTTCAACCACGTCAATCATGATTCTGCTTTTCACATGCCTTGAGATTCCACACTGCGCTCCTTTCTTCCGAAAACGGTAACCTAGTCTTCTCCGATCTCAAACTTCTCCACTGAGACCAAATACTTCCAAATGCTGCCCGAAATTCAACAGCGCATTATTTTTGCTTCCAAAGGCTTTTTGAATTTTTTTCCCAGGAACATTTTTGCAAAATGCAATGCATTGCCAACAAGTGGCATGGTCCCTAAAAAAGGGCTTGTCTGCCAGTATCCCTGGTATTCCAAATCACATCCTTAGGGTTCGATCCTGCGGACTTCTGAAAGTAGTCCCTCCTCGGAGATAATTGGAATTCCGAAAGTGGCATCGCCCACTCCATCAATGCAGAAAAAAGGCCATCTCATCAACCATTAGGTTTGACGTTGTGTTGTGAGTTGAACACAGCTTAATACCAACTTCAACTACACCTTCCGGATTGATTTAACCCATCCACAATCAGCCACTGCGGAAGTCTGAGTCGTGAAATTGGAGAGTTTGTTAGGTCCGAAGAGAAAATGAATAAGAGATAAAAATAAACGGGGTTCACAGAAGCCGTTGTGAAGAAATCCAAGCAGTCATTTTTCTTACGAGGAAGTCAGAAATCTACACCATCGACATACTGGCTGCTATTGAGATTAGCTGAAAAGTGGAGTTTATCAAAGCCAAGGCTAAAACGAATGAGACTGGGTTTCAATCAGGTTGGTGAAAGTGCACGAGCGGTAGGAGGGTTGGTCAAAGATGCTCTTTCAAGTGCATCTTTAGGATGAAGAAATGACGAAAAATAATAAGTGCTGATGGAGGTAAGTTTAAACACTTTGTCAATTCTCCAGCCGTCGAATATTACTTGATCCAAAGAGGTGTCGCAGAGTGTTGAAAATAGCACAACTTTTAGAAAACCAAGGACCGATGAAAATGGATATTTGTGATTTATAATTATTGTCATTCTTTATTAGCAAATCCTGATTGCAACACGTACTGAGAAATTTGGAAAGGCGGTAAATAAACTGTCCGACAAAATCGGTGGGAATCACAGGTACAATGTATTTGATGTCGAGAACATCATATCAAAAACTGGAGATACACACACTAGGAATCGCAACTACAGCAAATTCCATAGAACCTGACTCTCGGTCTGTTAATTACAACTGAAACAGTTCAAAAGCACTTGTAGATATCCATTTCTACAAATCGGACAATCAGAAAACTAAGAAAAATGTGAATGTCAAGCTCCCAATAACAAGTAGATGCGGAAAATGTCTGTAACCAAGCAAAGATTCTTTCAACTTTATTGACCCATATTCAGCAATGTTTGCAATGAAATACTTAGTTTTGCCTCGTAGTTGGGTTTCCGAGTTTTACGGAGCATACAATACGTTTATATATCAGTAATAGGCCTATCTAGTTACGCAATGCTTGGGTTGATCCATGCCAACTAGACCAAATTGATCAGATTATTCACAAAATCGAGACAATATCCGTGAAAATATCACCCGCACGACTTTAACAAAGTAGTTAGCTTCAAGTGATCTCTTCTGGAATGACAGTTGCACGATAGGTTTAGTGATTTGTAAATACCGATGTCGATGGTCTTTATTACATGGAGGTTATCTTGCCAAAGGTAAACCCAAACGGTAACTACTGTCGTTGATCCCAGTTACCAAAATAGAAAGTCAAAACTCTCAGGGTGGAACTGAAATTATTGGGTATAGGTCGCATAGCTTTCCTCAATAAAGTTCGACTTATCGTGAAGTCAAGTTCGTTACACTATGATGTCAAGCCCAAGACGGGCGTTGATTTTCATGGTTAACTGGATGCGTTTTAACTGAAAACAGAAAAGTTCTAGCTTTTATACCAATCCGACATTTTACATTACATTCAGCTTAAGCAGTAGAGAATTGTGCACAATAATATTAGCGTGACAGTCACGTGTTTTTTGCTTGACCAACGTTTCTAGTATAACCATTTGGTGATACCCAAAAGAAGATGCACTTCATCCAAGATGCAGAAGCAAAACAGAAACTACCCAGCACTGTAATCAATTTTTTCATCCACTGTTCAAGATTCACCAAGTGTAGGGCAGATGACTTGACATAAATATACGTGGAACTGTGCGAAAGTGGGTATACCTTGCTAACAATGAAGAAGTCTTTGGACGTCTCACATTGATGTAAAAACCGTTATACCTTCGAGTGAATCGTACTCAACTTCTGGTGAAACCATCAAATAATTCAAAGGCATTACCATGCAAATCACTCACATTATCGAAAAGGTAAAAATTGTTTCGGAAGAAGTACGAATGAGTAAAGAGATAGCAGTAAATGAAACTGAAATCTTGCTTCGATCAGAAAGAAGTTCCATGTAGAGGGCAGAGTAAATTTGGTAAAAGGCATTCGGAAACAAAGTAATTTATAAACGCAGGCTTATCACAAAATTGCTCAAGCCTTCATACTTGAATGACAGGAGAACGCAATTCGCGCACACCGCAAATTACTATTTTGTACTTTGTATTCTGATGACATTCTCATTTGTCTTACCCGAGAGTAGCGTATACGTGCATCTTGAGCCTCCAGCATTTATGATCTACTTCTCCATGTTTAATGTACTGTCACAGTACAGACTTATGTTTTATTGATGTATAATGCTTGAACATTCTAGGTTTATATTCCTGACTCTGCTGTTCAGTGACTACGTTTCGATTGTACGACGAATTTGTTCTTGGTTGTTCACTTGGCTGTGAGTTATTAGCATTTATGTATTCCTATGTATTGCATCATTTAGAACCACAAAATTACGGAGAACTCTGTTATATGACTGGAATTTGTTTTACTGCCCATGACCGTGTACGGCCCATATCGTGTGTAAGGCCAGTGAGACCAAGTCCAAGTAATCAGGATAGTTGCTGCGCACACTGGACAAAATCAGAACGGCGACAATTAGTGTTTACTTTTACTACGAAGGATCTAATAGATTAAACTCAGAATAAGTTAATGACGCATGGCATAGAAAGATCGAGCGTGGATGTGGAGCGTGATTCGGTGAATGAATAGTTAGAAAAGTCGGAGATGTTGGGTGAGATATCAGTATTTTCAGAAAATTCAAAGTTCAATTTAACTTTAAATTATTGGGTAAATTTATGAAACCAGGATGTCAACCGAATATAACTCTGAACGTTTTTACGCAAACGTTATTTGTGAATTTGGAGCTGAATATATGTGAATGCTGATCGAGTGGCAGACCTTTCTCCGATCAAAATACCTTGTTAGTGCTTGTTCACGCATCATCAATGCTCAGCACTCACTGACAACAAAATAGAAATAATTACTTCGTCAGATGTAATAGAAGACTTGCTAATATCTGATTGCTTGGATGAGCTTACAACTTCGGGGAAATTTTTGTCAAAATATATATCAGCTCTCCTACTATTCTGTAGTTGAGGAAAAAAGGCACAGTGAGTTAATTCTAAGGAGTTGTTACTTCTGTTTGCAATTCCTGAAGTCTGAACACGAAAGCAAATATCCTGTTATCTTAACATTTTGAAATTGTTCTTTGTTCAATAAAATCGTTTATATTTTCAAAGATTTTACACACTGTGAGTATAAAAGTAGGCCCCTTATCAATTATGTGATGCTGTACTTGATTCGCTTTAATTAATTGAAGTGGCTCCACCTGTTCCCCAGCTGAACTAAGAAGTCTTTACGAGCGGAATAGGTTTTGTAAGTGTAGTGAAGATCTGCCACCACGACCAGCAGTCGCATCAGCGGCCGAAGATCTAATCACTGAGTGGATAACAATACAGTGTTTATGCAAGTTTCCTTATGTCCTTCAAATAATAACTAGACAGAATTCACTACCAATGTGAGGCTCTCACCGAAAGTAAAACTGATGATCCTTGTAATGTCACTGCTTTGACAACTGCATTATTCAGGGAACGCGTGATCACAAAATCAATTCTCTAGTTCTCACGTCACTACTGTTGGTTTTCGGGCGATGAAGCCATAGACAACCGATAATGCCCCAACCAAAGAGAAGGGCTTGGACGCGTTTTCCGGCAACAGCGAAATTCATTTTCACCTTTGTATTCGCTTGCAGTGTTCATTGCTTCGCGAGCTTACTTTGTATTCTTGGGCCTTTTTCAACCGCTGTTTGGCCAGCTTTGTCTCAACAATGTTGAATCAGAGAGCGATTCTGCCACGTGCTGAGTCCGTATCTGTAGACCCTCGCGAATGAGAAGGAGTTAGCTTGCTTGAGTTCGGAAAGCCCTTCAGGGAAACTATTCACCGCAGATTGTGTGCTTGATGGGTTGCACAGTATGAATGATGACGATATATAAGTGCTACCAGGGTGACACAATGCACTAGCATATCCAATCTGATTTCCAGTAGGACGGTCTCGAATGGTCACAATGCCACCCGACAGTTGGCCGCGAGGTCAAATACCGCAAGCACAACTCCGGCGGCGGCAGCCCAAACCAAACTTCACACTAGTACTATAGATAAATCGTCATAGTAAAAATAAAACCAACAGACTGCTACTGAAAATCTTAGTTTTGACTTCACTATATATTTCAGTCTGCCCCTGCATTCGTGCCACTACTCAGGAGTGGTACATGACATGCTGCGTCACACCCGTAGTTCACTGGCCGCATCCACTTCAATTGTTTTTGAAAGATAATATAACCAGCAAATACTACGGCATTCTGGTTTATCTGTTCATCCAACTGGAAATTGTTTCCAGTCGATGTTAGGCAACAATCTCGTTTTTGATATTGTCGGTTTATTTGTCATTCTGTCAATCACAGTTTAAAATTCTCACGCCCAACAACACTTGATTGACGAAAAGGCTGCCACGGTTTGGCCGCGTTTGGGTTTATACCTATAGTAGGATTGCACGTGAGTGTGCGTGCGTCAGTTGGGTCAGCTAACTACATATCGATAGGCGTACGAAGCAAACGAGAGTGGATTTCATTATGCGGGATGCAGTGTCTTCCGTGATGGTTGCACGTGTACGATCTGCAAAGACAGAAAGAAAACTCGGTGAGCCGGATCTCAGTAAGTGTATCAACAAGCATGGCGATCTATCTGAACATATTACAGGATGGTATAGACGGGCCGAAAAAAAATTCGAATCTGTAGACGTCCGGAGCGAGGAGTAAAAATCAATATGAGCACAACAGTACTGCCCTCCCAGAGCATCGGATAAATGTGCATAGATGCTCGTGTAAGAAAGACTATGGGAAATAAAAAAGCACAGGCTTACCAATCTTGCGGCCAGAACGGGTTGGGAGAGGAGAGACAGTGTCAGCCTCTTGCGGAGTACTAAGATAGGTAAAACATGAAGACTGGCATCATTGAGAACAGAAGTAGGAGTTTCCATGGTGGAAACTAAAGCCATATAGTCCGAATCAGGGTGTGTTACTTTGAGGTGATCAATAATGTCAGTGTCTGGCCGACCAGCTTTATCAACGACAAAACATTTATCGTTATGGGAAATGATGTAAAACGGGCCTGAGTATGCTGGATGCAACGGGGGTTTACCAGCATCACAATGAATGAAAATATAAGAGCACGTAATTAGACAATTGGGAATGCAGGTGGGACGAATGGAGGGCCGAGTTGAAGGCGAATGGAGTGATTTCATGTAAAAACTATGATTGTCGAACAAAACCGGCGGGATCGATAAATATAGGACTGCGTCTGAAAACCTTACCGAGCAATTGTAGAGGTGTGCCGAACACCAAATCAGCGGGACAAAAACAAAAATCTTCTTTCGGGGTAGTGTGCATAGTTAACAGGGTTAACGGAAGCGCGCCCGTTCAATTTACAGAACGAGAGGTGGAGATGAGAGAAGCTTTCTTTTATCCATAAAAGCGTTCCACTGATCTATTGGATGATGGGTTATGTACAGTTGAACGAATATGTTGAAAACCAAGGCGAGAAATGAAATCATAGAAGAGTTTGGACTGGAATTGTGCTCCCCTGTTTGTGGTGATCGTAGATGGAACACCAAACCTGGAAAACCGACAGTGTAAAAATGTTTTGGAAATTGTTTCACTGGAGGTGTCAGCTTTAGGGACAACCATGGGCCACTGCGTAAACCGATCTATGCATGTGTGGAAAAAATGGTGTCCGGCGGCTGGTGGTAAGAAACCAACAATATATAAATGGACATGGGAGAAACGATCATTATTTGTCGGTTTTTGTACGTGGGTGGAAAGTGCATGTCTGTGAATCTTGCTTCGTTGACAGGGTATACACGTTCTAGATAAAACACGAGCATCTTTATTCATATTCGGCCAAACATAGCGATTGGAAATAAGCCTGATGAAGGTTTGTATTCAAATATGGAGTATGGATTGTGAATGCGTAAAAACCAAGCGACGAGGGGAACAGGGAACAAACGGGTCCGGCTTGCTAGTGGACGTATTGCAAACAATTGTACCATTTCCGTCAGGTAGGGGTAAGTCTTTTACCATCAGAGAGGATGATGAGTGGAAGCTCTGTAGTTCTTGGTCATTCTTTTGAGCCTGTGCTATCTCGTACCTACTGAATGCTGTTGAGTCGTTTAGTCGATGGATGCCTGAACCAGAAAGAACACCAACCAAGTGTTTGCTTGATCCCTGTGTATACCGGATATCGGTGGTATATTGGAAAATGTAGTCAAGGTGTTTAATTTTCCTTGGCGAATAACGCTCATTGCTTGAAGTCAATGAATAAGTCAAGGGCTTATGATCGGTGTAGACAATAGAGCTTCTACCTCCCAAAATGTGTCAAAAGTGTTTTATTGCAAGCAATACACGGCCGAATGTGCTGTAACGAGACTGATGCGGTTGCAGGTTTTGAGAGAAGAACGACAACCACAGTCTGACTCCCCTAACTATCCGTAGCGATTCGGCCCCAAAGGTTATTTGGGAGGTATATGTCCGCAATACGAGAACAGCGTTGTCATCATTGCTTAAGTGTGCGAGCGTAATAACTTTGAACAGCGCTTGCTTAGACTCTTCGAATGCCGATTTAGCTTCGGAAGCAACTTAGAACAGGAGCAGCCCTCTTTAAATGTTAAGATAGTGGTTGTAAGATCTCCGAACAGTTTCGGATGAATCGGTAATAGTATTTGACAATGCCCAAGAAACGACGTAAATCCCTGAACGGTTTGGGTTCCTGATCGTCGTGGATAGTATTCACTTTGTTTTAATTTGGTCGGATACCTTCACTGTCAACGTGTTTGTCGAGGATTTCAACAGATTTGGCACCAATGATAGATAAGGTGTTGACTGCGATACCTTAATTTCGGAAGCTTTGGAATACCTGGCGCAAATGCTTGCTACGTTGGTTTTCATCCGTACTAGCAACAAGGACGTTAATAATAATATAGACGAAAGAAAAATCCAAGCCACGAAGAACTTGATCTGTGAATCGCTGGAATGTTTGAGCGGCTTTGCGCGAACAAATGAAACAAAAATAGTATCGTGATTGCGGCATCTTCAGATGCGACGGGAATTTGGTAGCACTCCTTCACCAAAAAAGGCTTTGAGAAAATGAGTTTGCTATACAAACAGTTGGAAAAGTCTTTAATGTGTTGAATTTGGTAACTGTCGTGGACCAAGGCGTTGGTGAGGTCCTGATAATCACCACATGGGTGCCAGTCACCGTTGTGCTTCAGGACCATTTGTAGTGAAGAGGCTCAAGACTGCTCCATGGCAGATGTTCGAATTCTGCTTTTGCTATTGATAGACTTTCAGGTAGAAAACGACGAGGACGCGCTGGGATTGGTGGACCTTCAGCGGCGATGTGATGTTGGACGCTGTGTGGTGTTTGGGAGATGGACGTTTTTGGTTGGGTGGCTGCCGGTGAATCGTTTAAAATGGGGAAAAACGGAGAGCGTACTGTCATTGGACGTATCCCGAGCGATTTGATGGAGGTATTTGTGCAATTTTTTATTGAACTTCTTGTTGGCCAGCAGAACACGATGTCTTACATCAACTACAAGGGCAAGGCGGAGAGGAAATCAACCGTATGTATGTATGGGGGAGCTGTTGGCTGCTTACAAAGCGAGAGTATTAGGTCGCAGATTGTGTCCGTCAGAGGAAAATTGGATGACACTGGCCTGAGCACCTGTATCAATCAGAATCTGCCCTCCAGGAAGCCAATAGAAAATGTGGAAATGGCGACCAGATTAGGAGCCAGAGACAGCGGTCTGTCTCATTTCCCGAATCCGTTGTCTTGGAAGCGAACGGTGACTGGCATTGGCCAGCTTGCTCCCCAAAATGTCTTCGGTACCAACAGTATGATGGTCAATACGAGGAAGCTAGGTTATTGCGATAGGAGTTTGTGTGGGACATCGAACGGCTGTGAGTGTCATGCTGGGGAACAGCATTTATCTGAGGATCCGGTCGTATAAGACTCCTGCAAAAATGCAGTGGAATTATCAGTGGATCATCAGTGTCAGACATGATACTTAGACGCAGAAAAGCGAACTCACTATTTTGCAGTGAGAAGGCTGACGCGATGTTACTGCAATCGCGTGTATTCGAAAAGTGAGCGATTAAACCAGTACACGAACGGACCGTACGTGCGTATGTGTGCTTCAGTAG
Source organism: Fasciola hepatica (assembly GCA_948099385.1). Taxonomy (NCBI): domain Eukaryota; kingdom Metazoa; phylum Platyhelminthes; class Trematoda; order Plagiorchiida; family Fasciolidae; genus Fasciola; species Fasciola hepatica. The sequence continues at coordinate 4,851,067 of CANUEZ040000198.1, forward strand.
AGTCAGCTGACCACGGACCGATAGGCACACGGAGCAAGCGAGAGTAGACGGTCCAGCAGAGTTGAGATAGATTTCAAATCGGTGAAACGTCTGGACTGAGGCGTCAAAATAAGCACACGACTGAACTGTACTCAAATAAGACAATTATTCATATTGTATCGTTGTTCTCATTTGATTGTAAACCTCACTCGATCATTGTACATTGGTAATTTGCTCAGCATGATTCACTTGATGGGCAGTGTGGAACAATGAGGATCATGTGTTATCTTCCCTGTTCAGTTGCTCTTTCCTGCTGCATTCTCCTCCGTTTCCGTGTTTTGTTTTCTTCGTTCTCTTTTACTCCTATCCATACTGTTCCCCATCCAGTTGTATAATACTCCTTTTGAACTGCTCCACGTTTCTTGCCTTTTAATGTTGATTTATTGTCGTTTTGATCCCTGTTGGATTTTTGCAAATTTCTAATTTCTTATCAACCAATGATCTTTATATATGAACAATATTTAGTTCTCTGTCATGTTTCGAGTTTTGTTTGTTTTTCGAAGTGCTTACTCAGTCCAATTTTTCCTAAATTCCGTGCTGCGGAAAAACCAAAATACGAAATGGAAGTCAAAATACTCTAAGAAGAATGATGTCTTGTTCACTAATTAATTCACTTTGACTTCCACACTCAAATTTGCATCCGATGGGTTTGTTAGTTTGGTGAACATTTAAGCACACCTATCGTGTTCGGTCTCCCTCGTCATTCTTAATACAACAACACAACTTCAAGTCACATCCACCAACCGCTATTCAACCTTTCATCAACTGCTGGACCGCAAAAAGCGATTACTACAGGTAAGCTGGACTGATGCAGGAAGTTGATGTCAGGAATGTTTGAGAACCATTAACATTCCGAATGGATTCGGGGAAATTCCATTACTCTATATTCATGTTTTAATTTTAGCAAAGTGAAGACCAATCGATTTTATTAGCAAATTTCGATTTCACACTGTAGATGAAACAATAATTGTAATTGTTTATTATGGTCCCTTTTAAATATTGCACAAAAATGTGACTCGTTGGTAAACTGCTTCTCTTCTTATTCCGTTTACAGAAAGCACTGAGCGACACGCCAGTCGCATGAATCTCCTCGTTTTCTCCTGAACGAGTCATGAATTTTTTGAGTTTTGTAAACGCCCAACTTTGTCGCGGACATCCTGCTTAAAGTTAAAACAATTTTCTCTCCTTTCTAAAGGCCTAAAGGTAGGTTAAAGTTTCAAATGTTTCTGAGCTTGGAGTCAGGATCCGAAATTGATTGTGTTAGAACCCGAAATTTTGATGTTATCCCTGGGTGTGAGGTACATCAATCTACGTCGTTCACATACACTTTGAGGAATCGTCAGTAGTTCTTTTCCAATGAACTAAAAACCGTCGTTCTTGAATTCAGCTGGACCGTCTGGATCTGGTTCACAACGGCTTGCTTCTTGCAAACCATACTCGGTGGGTATTTTAGTCGTCGGTGGATATGAACATACTCAGCTCAGCCTTGACATCATGATGCACTGTCACACTAAAAGCATTCACAATGAAGTCTTAAGTGAAATGAAGTTAGCTGAGATATTCTAGCGAGAATGACTACCGGTTCAGCTTCTATTCAGAAATATAACTGATATCTAAACGCCAGCCGGATATTGTCAACGCAATGATACTAATGATATGTGTGGCCCAGTTAGAGGATATCTCACTGACTAAAATTGGTAATGTCTGCTCAAACAGTGGAACCAAAGGTTCATTCGATCGTCAGCTGTTCAATAGTGTTCATTTGCCGACATCACATAAGCCGATGGACAGTTTTATTCAACGCATTGGGATTTGTGAATCAGCAAACTCTCATCCTTCCTAATTTTAGCTCATTTTGTGAGCTGGAGACCAGTTCATCAATTTGAAGGACGAGTTTGCAGTTTCCGAACACAGGATTATAGCTTTGTTTTATTCGCGTTTCAAATATAAAACTGCCTCAGCCTCGACCCGCGGTGAGAAACTGCCATTGTGTTGTACGTTATTGGCACGAATTCCGTTAACAAATTGTGGTTGGCATGTTCAAGCATGTTTGTAGAATTCTTGTATAGTAGAGTACTGTAGTATAAACTATGTTGAGGTCTATTAGTAGAAACGAATACCCCGGCGTTTGTAATTTCCGTCATATCTGACACAAACTGTGTCAATCTCATTCATTTCTTTCTGTATTGAAACAGACTTGAAGGGCATAAACTCATAGACACAATCGTACTGGATGTGTAACATTGATTTCTTCACTGCTCTTCTCCAGCCCCTTGGCTGCCTATTCAGCGTTTACAACGCTTTAAAATACACCTCATTGAATGGTCACAGTGGAAACGCAATGATGGTTCAACCACGTCAATCATGATTCTGCTTTTCACATGCCTTGAGATTCCACACTGCGCTCCTTTCTTCCGAAAACGGTAACCTAGTCTTCTCCGATCTCAAACTTCTCCACTGAGACCAAATACTTCCAAATGCTGCCCGAAATTCAACAGCGCATTATTTTTGCTTCCAAAGGCTTTTTGATTTTTTTTCCCAGGAACATTTTTGCAAAATGCAATGCATTGCCAACAAGTGACATAGTCCTATAAAAAGAGCTCAATTATCCGTATCCCTGGTATTCCTGATCATTCCATTAGAGTTCGATCCTGGCGACTCCCGGAAGTGATCTCTTTCCGGAGACCACCGGTATTTCAAAAGTGGCATCGCGCACTCGATCTATGCGCGGAAACATTGATCAGGATAATCAAGGTCTTAGTTGTATCGTGCGTTGTAAAATGCATGCTACCAGTTCGAATTGCACCATGCCCATTGGTCTAATCCATCTCACATTTTCGTTGCAATGAAACCGAACGATTTGTAGGGGCTAAAAGCGTAACTTCACAGACTGCGGTGGCAGCTCACACCAAACTCCACGCCAATACTACATATATTTCGTCAGAACGACAATAAAACCAACAGAATGCAACTGAAAATCTCAGTTGTGACTGAACTATATATTTCAATCTACCCCCTACATTCGTGCCACAAATCGAGAGTAGTATATGACATGCTGCGCCAAACCCGTAGTTCACTGGTGTCATTGACTTTATTGATTTTCGAAAGAAAGTGTCACCAGTGTATAATAGGGCATTCTGGATTACCTGTCCATCCAAATGAAAAAAATAACACAAGAGAACTGTTCCCAGTCAATGTAAGGCTAAAATCGTGTTTGTAAAATTGTTGTCATTTCAAGTTTAAAAATCTCACGCTGAGCAGTGTTTGAATTTACTTCTGAAAAGTATATTGTACCAACTCCGGGACACCAATTAAATGCTATCACCGACGGTCTGATGTTTACTTTCAAACAAGCCACTCCTATCAAGTTGAATGGGCTTGCGTCAGACCAACCTCCAACGGCGGGCCTAGATTTACATGTCATTTCCCACTATGTTTCACGAGTGCAAGACCTTGATTTACTGCTGCCCACTGATCTGCGTTTATTCACCCCATGTCTGTGTTTGTCTCGTTTCGCTGTCTCAACTTATATCGTTGTTCACGCAAAACTTATTTCCACCGTGTACTGCGATCCTCTAGATATTAGTTGTTACGCACTCACAATCGTACTTCACTCGCACTTTGTTGTCTGCCCGATGACCAACTGTGATGCCCGTTTCTCCGTGCAGTAATTGATTTCCCTTTCTCCCCTTTGCATGTCCCGTGACGTAAATAGACCGTTTAGCACTGTCATTTAGACCTGAGCAAAACACTGAACGATACTGGTCATCCTTCATCGCCTGTTTCATGAGAACAACAATACTGAGAGCTGGCGTACCTCCTAAAACAGCACAACAATTTCCTCATGGAATAGTGCACGAGAATCGTAGTAGATGTCTACGTCTGCTCGCGTACTGAATAAGTAACGAATATGGTGTGATATTTGTGATGAACGGGAATAATGCAATGAAAGCTTGTATACGCATAACTTGCAAACAAGTTGACATGTGTTGCTTTGATCTATTCGTGTGTGTGTATGCATTGTGTGTATATGCGTAATCGAGAACTGTACGTGTAGTATTTGCACGCTTGTGACACGTCATGTTTGGATTCGTGCTAGTGAAGCACTCATCATTTTTTCGATGGCAATCAATCCCATTGTGAATCAAAGACCTCATGACTAAAGCTATCAAGTTGATTTTAAAAATGGGTGGTACATGATAACTCTGAGAAACGTTTCATTTCTATTTTACGAACCATCTAACTGAAAAATTTCGAGATAACTCTGTGCTCAGATTTCGTCTTACCAGATTATGAATGGGTGTATTTGTACCACTTTGCTGTGATGAATACCTCTTAGTTTAAAAGATCGTGTGCCACATGACATCAAATTTGCTGCATTTCCCATGGTTCTCGAAGCAACTTCCTTGAATGAACGCCATCTGAAAATTGGTGCTGGAATTGAGAACTGCTTCAACTGACCTACAGTCGGAAATCCCCCAAAATCATTTATGGATATTGCCAACGCTTACCATATTAAAACTACCGAGAAAAACCACTGTCGTCCCAAATACGGTTATTTCTGTCAATATGACGAGGGAGGTTGAATCAAAGACAGCATGAATGTGACTATAAAATGATGTCCATGCAAATTTTGCCTTATGTAATATAAAGTGTTACTTATTGGTTGAATTCGAATATAATTTATGCACGTTGTTCGTGGTCACTTTTTCGTTTTGGAAGTAAGAGAGAGGAACCACTGGCGGTGACTTATCCAGAGGTTTCCACACCGACACAAAACTGACGGTTACCGAGATTTACTAACGAAACCTTGAAACCGGTTCTTTCAACTGCTTTAATTGTACTTCAACCATTGTCGCTAAATTTCTTATTCACGTTCGTATCATGAGTTCGCAAGAATACACCGGATCTGAGTCCATAGTTACAGTCTATAACGGTTCATTCAGTGCTTCAGTTTACTCATTCTAACCTCTCAATGACGACCTATTTGCAATAACAACAGAACCGTTGGAATTGAAAGCTGGATAAAAGAACTGTAATTAGCAATATTTTGTTGACTGCTGGGTATATTATTCTTGATGCCGTGCCTCCCGTGTGGTTAGTACGTTTACGATCTGCCAAAACAGAAATAACATTCCGTGAACCGAGGCTCAGTGAGGACATAAGCCAGTATCTATCCCTTCACCGGCTGCCGGAATTTCCTTTGCCGGTTATTTGGTCTCTGGACACTTGGTCGCCAGAAATTTGAATGAATGAACTACGCTATATTCACTTAGGTTTAGCGGAAGCTGGCAGTCACGGGACTTGGAGCGTGTGAGTGATGATGATTCGTCCATCGGTCGATAAAGCGGCCTGTATACAACGTTAACGAACAGGACGATTTGTTACGCGCCAAAGGCTGTGATCGGTATCCGTCACCTAGCTGATAGGTGTTTTCTCCAGACTTGGGCTTGCAAATTAGGGCTGCTGGAAATGTCCTTGAAGGCAGTCGGTGGTTAAGACAAGGCTAGTAATGAATGCTGTTTTGCTTGCTGCAAGTAGCTGGTAAGGTGATACGTTCTATTTACATACTAATGTAGTCAGGAAATGCAAAGGCTTGAATTCCAGATTCACCGGGCTCTGTTGTGGTAGACCGCACTGCCATTCCAGCTGACCTTAGTTTCAAGCCTTCAGCTTTAGGAAATCCCATCTGAAACTGTTATGAGGCCACAACGGTCAAAATAATTAGACTGGGATGCATTTGGATAACAGCATATTGCTAGCCTTTTCGCTTGTCGAACCGAGATCAATTTATGCCTTTATAAATCTGGATGATCAGGTGTTCACTATAAATTCCGAGAAAGGCCGACAGGATGGGCTACATCTAATACATTTTCTAAGGGTATGACATAGGACAGATTTCAATGAATAGAGCATAGTTCAGTCATCCAAATGTTTAGCGACCGAATGACCAACGACCAAATGTCCGTTTGACCCATTTTCCGAACTTATCTTTCACCGATAAAAAGGGATATCGCGATCAGTCTGTGCGCGTAACACTGCCCTCCCAACGGAAAAACACTGCTCTCAGTGTTCTTTCAATAATTTAGCAGGTCAGTTGGCATGGTCTGTTTTCAGGGTTTGCCGAAAGAGCTGTTTGTCAGAGATCTTGGAAAGGTTGCCAAAAGGGATTAGTCCTCCGAAGTGCTTTAAGTAACTTACAGAGAAAACGGCAAGGACCCTAATAGATGGCTTGTATTAGGCGAGCACACAAATTATTTCACAATCACTAAAACGCCAGTGACAATTCCTTTGGCTTGGTCTTATCGAGACGACAGGTTCTACTTCAGATGGATCCCGTTTATGGGTCCATAATTTGTGTGACCCAAAAGACTAAGTTGCTCAGGTAAAGAAGGGGTTCTCCAGCAACTTTATTTACTCTATAGGCTTTGAAAGTGTAAGAACACGATAATGCCGAATCAGTTCCATGAAGCCCTATTAGCGATCACGGAGACTGTCCGTCATTTACGGATGCCGGAGTAACAGTGGTAGTCAACGAACCAGAAATGCAGAACTAGGCGGTTTTAAAATCTAAAGCTCCATCTTTAAAGGGGAAAACTTGGGTAGGAGAACGACGTGAAGATCAGAGCAAACGACGAACCAAACGAGGGCCACAGACAAAAGAACGGACTGCGAATTTTTCGGAGGCTTCCCGAAGCTGACAAAAAGGCCGTACGGACTACCAGAGAAGAATCAGCGGGATCTCTGGCAGCCAACAATATAGCCCAGGTGAGGTGCAACCGATGAAGCTGTCAGCTGAGACAATTAGACCAACCGGATAGAAATGACGCTTATAAGAATCTAGCTATTAGCCACGGGCAACTGGCCAGAACGTAGCCGGAGCACTCAAGCAGCCGCAACAGCAACGTTGGTGCCGCGCAGTCTGGAAAAATGCCTATAGAAACGATTGTGTTTTTTCACGACTTTACTTGTTCGGATATTGGAATACAGGTATTCTACTCGGTATTGTCGTCATGGTTACATATCTACTGTAAAACTGATAGAAGAGTCAAAACCATGCCCATTTTCGGAAGAAATTTAAAGGGATCAGCTATAACACCAGAAGCCTTTGGGCGTTTTGACCTAGCCTGAGAGTCATTGATGAGTTTTTTTATCAAAATGGCCCTGAGTAACTTCTCGATTCATCGTTCCTAATGAAAAAGCCGTCCCCGATGAATACATGAGGAACCAGGACGTGCAAGCCATAATAAGCTAGCAGATACCTCCCGTTATCTTTCTGCGGGAACTCGCATGAATCGAGACAACAAATGCACATAATTCCTGCACAGAAGGTGCTCACTTCGAAAAATTTAACCCTGAGCCAACGAGCCTCGTTGTAGCCAGTGAAAACCGGATTTCCCAACGAATTACTGGATATGGATAAAATTGATCCTTAGTCCTGGACGCAGAATGGCAACCGCTACATCCTGGTGTTGGTGGGTTATTTCACCAAAAAGTACGAGCTAGTACTCCTGAAGTAGAAACACGCTGGCATCGTCGAGAAGACTATTTTTTTGTAAATTGATGATACGATCGGGAGCATCTGGTCAAATACATCCGGATCAATGTTCCATTTATGGTTGAACCGTAATGCATGAGTGTGCCTTATCTCAAATTGCTTCGAGACTATACTAATACCTTGTTACCCCGAAGGTGATGGTGTCCCTGGACGCACCAATAGAACCTTAAAAATTTCTTACCAATGTTTGTCAACCACCAAACATTCGAGCAGTGGGATATTGTCCTTGCACAATACCTGCTGGCGCACCTGGCGACCATTGTAATATGAACAGACCAGCCACCCCACTACAAAGTTACGGGACGCAAAAAGCGTCGTCAATCGCATACTCAAATTCCAAGCACCTCAGATAATATTCTCTGTGCATCACCGCATTTTCGTCGACCGCAATCTGATTTTTCACATGCACATGATTTGGCACGTCATCATTCGTAGGCAACCCAAATGTACTAAAAGTCTTGTTACTATCGGCGAGAAACATCAACATTTCTGACCTAGAGAATCGCGAATGACTTTCGAAATATGTTCTGCAAACCGGCCTACACTCGATGTTTCACCGAAAATGGATAGGACTTTATGCAGTCGACCAGGCACTTGCTGATGCGATATACCGCCTTACACTGCCCAACCGCTCCGATTAGTTCTCTATGGTATAAGCAAATCGCCTCAACGCGGTCAAAGTTGTTTCAGAAAGCGCTGAGGCTAGTGCCCGTCGGCAGGGGGGTGGTAAATGTCGTGTATTTGGTAAGATTAAATAAACCACCAGTGACTGATTATATTTTTTGCATTTATCGTTGAGACGTGGCAACACTGATCGTGAATGATCAGTCGAACGAGCAATCCAAATATACACACAAACACCCTCAATGATGGAGATTGTAACTGTGACACAAGAATTGACCCCACTGGGCGTTACCAATCTTAGAGTTTTCCGTACTCCTGTTTCGTAACAAACCGTGAGGCTAACCAAGCGTTCTGCTTGTGTGTTTCCGAGCGAACGTGTAATCCTGTGTGTGCTCGCTTATTATGAGCCACCTATTAGGGGCCTTGTCGTTTTTCTTTGTAAATTACATAAAGTGCTTCAGTGGAATACTACACTAAGTTGGGCAGATACAAGTGTCACTTTTCATGTCACGTGGTCATATTTTCTTACGTGTGGTTACTGAATGGATGGATCTCGTGGTCGTTTAACTCATCATGCAAGCCCGATACGCTCCAAGTGGTCAAGTGTATTGGTGCGGCACTAGCAATTAGCTATCACCACTCACAATTAGTTAAACGATAATTATGTGTAATGAACTTAATAATTATTTCTAATTGTTATGTCGCTCGTAGTCTGGTAGCAGTTGTTGAGTAAATAATGTTATGTGTGTTGACTTTCCATTTTATGAAAACGTTCGGTTTGGAAACCATCACTGTAACTGTAGTGGCCACTAGTAAACATGAGCCGCATGTTCAGGGATACATGTTGCAAATATATGTCGTGAATATATGTTTCCAAATATGGTTATGCTACTTAAGTAGGGGTTGTTCAGAAAACAAACAAGAAAATACAATTCAAAATCACTACGGGCCCGTTATTTGTGGTCATTCTTACTGCTATCGCTCAGCAGTAACAATACTAGGAAATTAAACAATCATCAGTGCGATAAAGCACATATTTTGATAAACCAACAGCACGAGTTTGATGAGAAGCAAATATATTGGCCAGAGAAACGGCATTAGGCCTCAAAATTGATGACGATAGACCATCAGGACCACTAACTGAGGTTTTTTTGAAAGTACGAATAAATCTAAATAATTCTTCGGTAGAGGACGAGGTTAAAGGGGAGTGTGCTAATTTGGCCGCCTTTACGAAAAGCTAGAAGTTCTCAGATAGAGAGTTCACAATATAGAAATGAAACGCGCTGTTCCATCTTCAAGCACAACCCAAATTTTCACGTAAGAACCCAATGCATCAAGTCACGAGGCTTTGCAGTCGCAAATCGTGTTCCTCCCAATAGCTTGAGTAGTCATTGTATCGCTAACACGGACTCTGACGTGAGGTGTAACGGGCACAAACAGGTCACATGTGGCATTCAAGATTCCGCACCGACACACACATACACACACGCAAACAAACACGCACTCACGTGAACATATCATGGAAGTGTTTTGCCAGTTCTAAGTGTACAAGCATTTTTTACGTCATTCACGCTCATGACAAATATCACGCTATATCAGATACTGAAGCAGCATCCACAACGGCATATTCACTCGTCAGTTACTCAAACCAGACCCGACTATGTATATTCACAGTAGGACTGTTGTGCACCATCCGATGAGGCACTTGTTGCGCCGGATAAATAATCAGTGACCGGAATATTTTTGATGAAATAATTTGTACGGTCAATTGACAAAAACAGTACGGAAAGGAGGGCACACAATGACCGATCACTGATTGGACCGAAGTGAATAAGGTTGACTTGTGAATATTCGAATATTCGATTCTTCTTATGATGCGGGTTTGGCCAACGCCGATTGGTTACCTGCGTGGCAGGTATACGGCTTTCTTTTTCGTGTGATCAATTCATATAATTTACAACTTCACAGCACTGCACAAAACATTTAAATATGAACGTTCCTTATCATCCCAGTTCAATTTAAAATAAATGCAGAATCTATATGCGTTCTTGTACGTTAAACGTCTCACAAAATATGAACTGTATTATGAACTGTTTGTCTCCAGTCTGCTCCGTGGTCCACTAGGAGGTGCACTAATAAATAAGGCTCTGACACTCTGTTGGGTTGTAAAGTTGCTTTCTTTACCATTTTGACATTTGGTGAGCAAGACCTTACAGGCCAAAACAACCTATTTCGTTCAATTGCAAACTTCCATATGACTTCCTATTTTTCTACGCTGAGCCTTCTGCAGCTGTCCAGGTGACTGAGCGGAACAAATACTCGGTGGTGTCGAATGTTTTCTTTTCATCTATTCTAAAGTGAATTTAACATTTAAATTGACTGTGCTGAAATATTAGAATAGTAGATTTGTGTCAGCTCCGGTATGTACCACACAGGAAAATGCAAAAGTTCCGGGTGTATATGGCACAATCATTGATTGTTGAATCGAGTTGATTATTTTCAATTTATGCCATACAAATATCAGCAAAGTAGCATTCCGAATGTGACCTCATTCCTACCTCGTCCTAATGATGGCGTATTTCACCGTCAGATTTCTATTGGATATTACAAATGCAAATAAATACGAACTGTTTTGGTTCATTACACGAGATGTCCAACTCAGTACTGTTAACGTGGGCGCATCCACTAAACTAGTCGATTTTTTCGATGGTCAGGGTATTGGGGAAGATTAGGAGGACGACATGTGGCATCTTTGCTTGCCTTCCGAATCTAGGTTGCCCAGATTTGCCCAAACGGAGTTCGCTCAACCACTGAAAATTCCTTGGTTGACCACCTATCCGAAAACAAGGAACAGATAAGCTGGTCGTAATTAGGGCAACGATAACGCCCGGTCACGGTCCGTAGTTGTGTCTGCGTCTCCCCTCCCTCACGTTATTTTTGACCTACTTAAATTTGCGGATTTTTGCTGTATTCACTTAACATTGTTCAGGCAAAATGTAATGCGATGGCGTGGTTATGAGTCACTCAAAACGAGCTAGTTAACAACCGTGTGTTGTCCCTCGTGTGGTCTGTAGGATGATTTGGACAGAATAAAATCCCGTAGGGATTGTCCGAAAAGTCTGACTCATGCCAGTTCTGACGATCTAGCTATCTACTTCGCTACTGTGTGATAGTTTGTGAAATAAAACCATTTAGTGAAAAAGATAAATGGTTTTCGCGCCTAATAGAAAATCAAGATAAGCAATCAATACCTGCATCGCATCTTAGGCAATGCCAAAGCTATTATTATTCGTATCTGCAATCCTCATTTTTCGGCTCAATAGCAAGTTGTGCAAGTACTTAAACACCTATGAACCACTTCCTGTCCCCAACACGTGTGCATCCACTCAAGCATTGTATACTGCGATCAATTACACGCACACATGCAGTTGTACCTACAGATCACTTTCGTCATTTCCCTACAACCCCCATTTCCATAACAGAAAATGAGCTTGTTCACTACGTGTTTTTGCTGTTGAAACAAATGAGTTTCTGCTTTGGGTAAACATTTTCATAGACGTTTAGGTATAGGGGCTCGCAAGATCCAAACCAACTCACAGTTAACCAGACAGTAAGTGCCTCATTCCATGTGCAAATCTGCTGGACAAATAAGTCAACCTTATTCACTTCGGTCCAATCAGTGATCGGTCATTGTGTGCCCTCCTTTCCGTACTGTTTTTGTCAATTGACCGTACAAATTATTTCATCAAAAATATTCCGGTCACTGATTATTTATCCGGCGCAACAAGTGCCTCATCGGATGGTGCACAACAGTCCTACTGTGAATATACATAGTCGGGTCTGGTTTGAGTAACTGACGAATGAATATGCCGTTGTGGATGCTGCTTCAGTATCTGATATAGCGTGATATTTGTCATGAGCGTGAATGACGTAAAAAATGCTTGTACACTTAGAACTGGCAAAACACTTCCATGATATGTTCACGTGAGTGCGTGTTTGTTTGCGTGTGTGTATGTGTGTGTCGGTGCGGAATCTTGAATGCCACATGTGACCTGTTTGTGCCCGTTACACCTCACGTCAGAGTCCGTGTTAGCGATACAATGACTACTCAAGCTATTGGAAGGAACACGATTTGCGACTGCAAAGCCTCGTGACTTGATGCATTGGGTTCTTACGTGAAAATTTGGGTTGTGCTTGAAGATGGAACAGCGCGTTTCATTTCTATATTGTGAACTCTCTATCTGAGAACTTCTAGCTTTTCGTAAAGGCGGCCAAATTAGCTCTCGACTCGTGCTGACACTCAGAAACGGGACACTCTGCCACTCCGAAATTCTCAAGAATTCGGCGAGAATATATTTCGACATTTCGGGAGAATTGTGATGTGGGATACATTTTTCTCCTTATGAATAAAATAAATACACTTTCTAACTTGAGGTAAACTAGCAAGCTTTTTCCCACTGCTAAATGTCTGGGGCCATAGAAATGACATGAATAACTAGTCGGTCGGAGCAACCAACTTAGAGCCACAGAGAAAAGAACAAACGGCGAATTTGTCGGGGGATTCACGAGGCAGACAGAAAAGGGTATACGGTTTAGCAGAGGGGAAGCAGCGGTATCTTTGGGAACGAGCAAAATGACCCATATAAAGGGTTGTAAAGCAAATCAGCAACCGGGGCAATTGAACCAGCCGAATAGAAATGATGTCTGAGGGAAACAAGCTGTCGGCTAAAGGCATCTGGCCAGAAAGCAACCGAAACACTCAAACAGTCACGAGAGCAATGTTGGTGCCGCATGATCTGGAAATTTGCTATATAAACAATTGTACTTTCCATGACTTGACTCGTTTGGCCGTTAAAATACAGGTTTCCTGGCCCATTACATCGTCCTTCTTACACTATGTTGCCACAACAATAACCGACTCCGGCAAACAATTCGGCTGCTCTGTGGAAAGAAAACAATACATGAAATTTTGCGCATTTTGACAGCATCAACAGTGCATTCATCTACTCATCAAATGACTATCCAATTAGGTTTATTCCAGAGGCACATTCCCCTTTAACCTCGTCCTCTACCGAAGAATTATTTAGATTTATTCGTACTTTCAAAAAAACCTCAGTTAGTGGTCCTGATGGTCTATCGTCATCAATTTTGAGGCCTAATGCCGTTTCTCTGGCCAATATATTTGCTTCTCATCAAACTCGTGCTGTTGGTTTATCAAAATATGTGCTTTATCGCACTGATGATTGTTTAATTTCCTAGTATTGTTACTGCTGAGCGATAGCAGTAAGAATGACCACAAATAACGGGCCCGTAGTGATTTTGAATTGTATTTTCTTGTTTGTTTTCTGAACAACCCCTACTTAAGTAGCATAACCATATTTGGAAACATATATTCACGACATATATTTGCAACATGTATCCCTGAACATGCGGCTCATGTTTACTAGTGGCCACTACAGTTACAGTGATGGTTTCCAAACCGAACGTTTTCATAAAATGGAAAGTCAACACACATAACATTATTTACTCAACAACTGCTACCAGACTACGAGCGACATAACAATTAGAAATAATTATTAAGTTCATTACACATAATTATCGTTTAACTAATTGTGAGTGGTGATAGCTAATTGCTAGTGCCGCACCAATACACTTGACCACTTGGAGCGTATCGGGCTTGCATGATGAGTTAAACGACCACGAGATCCATCCATTCAGTAACCACACGTAAGAAAATATGACCACGTGACATGAAAAGTGACACTTGTATCTGCCCAACTTAGTGTAGTATTCCACTGAAGCACTTTATGTAATTTACAAAAAAAAACGACAAGGCCCCTAATAGGTGGCTCATAATAAGCGAGCACACACAGGATTACACGTTCGCTCGGAAACACACAAGCAGAACGCTTGGTTAGCCTCACGGTTTGTTACGAAACAGGAGTACGGAAAACTCTAAGATTGGTAACGCCCAGTGGGGTCAATTCTTGTGTCACAGTTACAATCTCCATCATTGAGGGTGTTTGTGTGTATATTTGGATTGCTCGTTCGACTGATCATTCACGATCAGTGTTGCCACGTCTCAACGATAAATGCAAAAAATATAATCAGTCACTGGTGGTTTATTTAATCTTACCAAATACACGACATTTACCACCCCCCTGCCGACGGGCACTAGCCTCAGCGCTTTCTGAAACAACTTTGACCGCGTTGAGGCGATTTGCTTATACCATAGAGAACTAGTCGGAGCGGTTGGGCAGTGTAAGGCGGTATATCGCATCAGCAAGTGCCTGGTCGACTGCATAAAGTCCTATCCATTTTCGGTGAAACATCGAGTGTAGGCCGGTTTGCAGAACATATTTCGAAAGTCATTCGCGATTCTCTAGGTCAGAAATGTTGATGTTTCTCGCCGATAGTAACAAGACTTTTAGTACATTTGGGTTGCCTACGAATGATGACGTGCCAAATCATGTGCATGTGAAAAATCAGATTGCGGTCGACGAAAATGCGGTGATGCACAGAGAATATTATCTGAGGTGCTTGGAATTTGAGTATGCGATTGACGACGCTTTTTGCGTCCCGTAACTTTGTAGTGGGGTGGCTGGTCTGTTCATATTACAATGGTCGCCAGGTGCGCCAGCAGGTATTGTGCAAGGACAATATCCCACTGCTCGAATGTTTGGTGGTTGACAAACATTGGTAAGAAATTTTTAAGGTTCTATTGGTGCGTCCAGGGACACCATCACCTTCGGGGTAACAAGGTATTAGTATAGTCTCGAAGCAATTTGAGATAAGGCACACTCATGCATTACGGTTCAACCATAAATGGAACATTGATCCGGATGTATTTGACCAGATGCTCCCGATCGTATCATCAATTTACAAAAAAATAGTCTTCTCGACGATGCCAGCGTGTTTCTACTTCAGGAGTACTAGCTCGTACTTTTTGGTGAAATAACCCACCAACACCAGGATGTAGCGGTTGCCATTCTGCGTCCAGGACTAAGGATCAATTTTATCCATATCCAGTAATTCGTTGGGAAATCCGGTTTTCACTGGCTACAACGAGGCTCGTTGGCTCAGGGTTAAATTTTTCGAAGTGAGCACCTTCTGTGCAGGAATTATGTGCATTTGTTGTCTCGATTCATGCGAGTTCCCGCAGAAAGATAACGGGAGGTATCTGCTAGCTCATTATGGCTTGCACGTCCTGGTTCCTCATGTATTCATCGGGGACGGCTTTTTCATTAGGAACGATGAATCGAGAAGTTACTCAGGGCCATTTTGATAAAAAAACTCATCAATGACTCTCAGGCTAGGTCAAAACGCGACTATGTATATTCACAGTAGGACTGTTGTGCACCATCCGATGAGGCACTTGTTGCGCCGGATAAATAATCAGTGACCAGAATATTTTTGATGAAATAATTTGTACGGTCAATTGACAAAAACAGTACGGAAAGGAGGGCACACAATGACCGATCACTGATTGGACCGAAGTGAATAAGGTTGACTTGTGAATATTCGAATATTCGATTCTTCTTATGATGCGGGTTTGGCCAACGCCGATTGGTTACCTGCGTGGCAGGTATACGGCTTTCTTTTTCGTGTGATCAATTCATATAATTTACAACTTCACAGCACTGCACAAAACATTTAAATATGAACGTTCCTTATCATCCCAGTTCAATTTAAAATAAATGCAGAATCTATATGCGTTCTTGTACGTTAAACGTCTCACAAAATATGAACTGTATTATGAACTGTTTGTCTCCAGTCTGCTCCGTGGTCCACTAGGAGGTGCACTAATAAATAAGGCTCTGACACTCTGTTGGGTTGTAAAGTTGCTTTCTTTACCATTTTGACATTTGGTGAGCAAGACCTTACAGGCCAAAACAACCTATTTCGTTCAATTGCAAACTTCCATATGACTTCCTATTTTTCTACGCTGAGCCTTCTGCAGCTGTCCAGGTGACTGAGCGGAACAAATACTCGGTGGTGTCGAATGTTTTCTTTTCATCTATTCTAAAGTGAATTTAACATTTAAATTGACTGTGCTGAAATATTAGAATAGTAGATTTGTGTCAGCTCCGGTATGTACCACACAGGAAAATGCAAAAGTTCCGGGTGTATATGGCACAATCATTGATTGTTGAATCGAGTTGATTATTTTCAATTTATGCCATACAAATATCAGCAAAGTAGCATTCCGAATGTGACCTCATTCCTACCTCGTCCTAATGATGGCGTATTTCACCGTCAGATTTCTATTGGATATTACAAATGCAAATAAATACGAACTGTTTTGGTTCATTACACGAGATGTCCAACTCAGTACTGTTAACGTGGGCGCATCCACTAAACTAGTCGATTTTTTCGATGGTCAGGGTATTGGGGAAGATTAGGAGGACGACATGTGGCATCTTTGCTTGCCTTCCGAATCTAGGTTGCCCAGATTTGCCCAAACGGAGTTCGCTCAACCACTGAAAATTCCTTGGTTGACCACCTATCCGAAAACAAGGAACAGATAAGCTGGTCGTAATTAGGGCAACGATAACGCCCGGTCACGGTCCGTAGTTGTGTCTGCGTCTCCCCTCCCTCACGTTATTTTTGACCTACTTAAATTTGCGGATTTTTGCTGTATTCACTTAACATTGTTCAGGCAAAATGTAATGCGATGGCGTGGTTATGAGTCACTCAAAACGAGCTAGTTAACAACCGTGTGTTGTCCCTCGTGTGGTCTGTAGGATGATTTGGACAGAATAAAATCCCGTAGGGATTGTCCGAAAAGTCTGACTCATGCCAGTTCTGACGATCTAGCTATCTACTTCGCTACTGTGTGATAGTTTGTGAAATAAAACCATTTAGTGAAAAAGATAAATGGTTTTCGCGCCTAATAGAAAATCAAGATAAGCAATCAATACCTGCATCGCATCTTAGGCAATGCCAAAGCTATTATTATTCGTATCTGCAATCCTCATTTTTCGGCTCAATAGCAAGTTGTGCAAGTACTTAAACACCTATGAACCACTTCCTGTCCCCAACACGTGTGCATCCACTCAAGCATTGTATACTGCGATCAATTACACGCACACATGCAGTTGTACCTACAGATCACTTTCGTCATTTCCCTACAACCCCCATTTCCATAACAGAAAATGAGCTTGTTCACTACGTGTTTTTGCTGTTGAAACAAATGAGTTTCTGCTTTGGGTAAACATTTTCATAGACGTTTAGGTATAGGGGCTCGCAAGATCCAAACCAACTCACAGTTAACCAGACAGTAAGTGCCTCATTCCATGTGCAAATCTGCTGGACAAATAAGTCAACCTTATTCACTTCGGTCCAATCAGTGATCGGTCATTGTGTGCCCTCCTTTCCGTACTGTTTTTGTCAATTGACCGTACAAATTATTTCATCAAAAATATTCCGGTCACTGATTATTTATCCGGCGCAACAAGTGCCTCATCGGATGGTGCACAACAGTCCTACTGTGAATATACATAGTCGGGTCTGGTTTGAGTAACTGACGAATGAATATGCCGTTGTGGATACTGCTTCAGTATCTGATATAGCGTGATATTTGTCATGAGCGTGAATGACGTAAAAAATGCTTGTACACTTAGAACTGGCAAAACACTTCCATGATATGTTCACGTGAGTGCGTGTTTGTTTGCGTGTGTGTATGTGTGTGTCGGTGCGGAATCTTGAATGCCACATGTGACCTGTTTGTGCCCGTTACACCTCACGTCAGAGTCCGTGTTAGCGATACAATGACTACTCAAGCTATTGGAAGGAACACGATTTGCGACTGCAAAGCCTCGTGACTTGATGCATTGGGTTCTTACGTGAAAATTTGGGTTGTGCTTGAAGATGGAACAGCGCGTTTCATTTCTATATTGTGAACTCTCTATCTGAGAACTTCTAGCTTTTCGTAAAGGCGGCCAAATTAGCTCTCGACTCGTGCTGACACTCAGAAACGGGACACTCTGCCACTCCGAAATTCTCAAGAAATCGGCGAGAATATATTTCGACATTTCGGGAGAATTGTGATGTGGGATACATTTTTCTCCTTATGAATAAAATAAATACACTTTCTAACTTGAGGTAAACTAGCAAGCTTTTTCCCACTGCTAAATGTCTGGGGCCATAGAAATGACATGAATAACTAGTCGGTCGGAGCAACCAACTTAGAGCCACAGAGAAAAGAACAAACGGCGAATTTGTCGGGGGATTCACGAGGCAGACAGAAAAGGGTATACGGTTTAGCAGAGGGGAAGCAGCGGTATCTTTGGGAACGAGCAAAATGACCCATATAAAGGGTTGTAAAGCAAATCAGCAACCGGGGCAATTGAACCAGCCGAATAGAAATGATGTCTGAGGGAAACAAGCTGTCGGCTAAAGGCATCTGGCCAGAAAGCAACCGAAACACTCAAACAGTCACGAGAGCAATGTTGGTGCCGCATGATCTGGAAATTTGCTATATAAACAATTGTACTTTCCATGACTTGACTCGTTTGGCCGTTAAAATACAGGTTTCCTGGCCCATTACATCGTCCTTCTTACACTATGTTGCCACAACAATAACCGACTCCGGCAAACAATTCGGCTGCTCTGTGGAAAGAAAACAATACATGAAATTTTGCGCATTTTGACAGCATCAACAGTGCATTCATCTACTCATCAAATGACTATCCAATTAGGTTTATTCCAGAGGCACATTCCCCTTTAACCTCGTCCTCTACCGAAGAATTATTTAGATTTATTCGTACTTTCAAAAAAACCTCAGTTAGTGGTCCTGATGGTCTATCGTCATCAATTTTGAGGCCTAATGCCGTTTCTCTGGCCAATATATTTGCTTCTCATCAAACTCGTGCTGTTGGTTTATCAAAATATGTGCTTTATCGCACTGATGATTGTTTAATTTCCTAGTATTGTTACTGCTGAGCGATAGCAGTAAGAATGACCACAAATAACGGGCCCGTAGTGATTTTGAATTGTATTTTCTTGTTTGTTTTCTGAACAACCCCTACTTAAGTAGCATAACCATATTTGGAAACATATATTCACGACATATATTTGCAACATGTATCCCTGAACATGCGGCTCATGTTTACTAGTGGCCACTACAGTTACAGTGATGGTTTCCAAACCGAACGTTTTCATAAAATGGAAAGTCAACACACATAACATTATTTACTCAACAACTGCTACCAGACTACGAGCGACATAACAATTAGAAATAATTATTAAGTTCATTACACATAATTATCGTTTAACTAATTGTGAGTGGTGATAGCTAATTGCTAGTGCCGCACCAATACACTTGACCACTTGGAGCGTATCGGGCTTGCATGATGAGTTAAACGACCACGAGATCCATCCATTCAGTAACCACACGTAAGAAAATATGACCACGTGACATGAAAAGTGACACTTGTATCTGCCCAACTTAGTGTAGTATTCCACTGAAGCACTTATGTAATTTACAAAAAAAAAACGACAAGGCCCCTAATAGGTGGCTCATAATAAGCGAGCACACACAGGATTACACGTTCGCTCGGAAACACACAAGCAGAACGCTTGGTTAGCCTCACGGTTTGTTACGAAACAGGAGTACGGAAAACTCTAAGATTGGTAACGCCCAGTGGGGTCAATTCTTGTGTCACAGTTACAATCTCCATCATTGAGGGTGTTTGTGTGTATATTTGGATTGCTCGTTTGACTGATCATTCACGATCAGTGTTGCCACGTCTCAACGATAAATGCAAAAAATATAATCAGTCACTGGTGGTTTATTTAATCTTACCAAATACACGACATTTACCACCCCCCTGCCGACGGCACTAGCCTCAGCGCTTTCTGAAACAACTTTGACCGCGTTGAGGCGATTTGCTTATACCATAGAGAACTAATCGGAGCGGTTGGGCAGTGTAAGGCGGTATATCGCATCAGCAAGTGCCTGGTCGACTGCATAAAGTCCTATCCATTTTCGGTGAAACATCGAGTGTAGGCCGGTTTGCAGAACATATTTCGAAAGTCATTCGCGATTCTCTAGGTCAGAAATGTTGATGTTTCTCGCCGATAGTAACAAGACTTTTAGTACATTTGGGTTGCCTACGAATGATGACGTGCCAAATCATGTGCATGTGAAAAATCAGATTGCGGTCGACGAAAATGCGGTGATGCACAGAGAATATTATCTGAGGTGCTTGGAATTTGAGTATGCGATTGACGACGCTTTTTGCGTCCCGTAACTTTGTAGTGGGGTGGCTGGTCTGTTCATATTACAATGGTCGCCAGGTGCGCCAGCAGGTATTGTGCAAGGACAATATCCCACTGCTCGAATGTTTGGTGGTTGACAAACATTGGTAAGAAATTTTTAAGGTTCTATTGGTGCGTCCAGGGACACCATCACCTTCGGGGTAACAAGGTATTAGTATAGTCTCGAAGCAATTTGAGATAAGGCACACTCATGCATTACGGTTCAACCATAAATGGAACATTGATCCGATGTATTTGACCAGATGCTCCCGATCGTATCATCAATTTACAAAAAAATAGTCTTCTCGACGATGCCAGCGTGTTTCTACTTC